>OX465282.1:31724727-32272588 GCA_949987705.1 Thereva unica | reverse complement strand
TCACAACTAGCCCCAAAGTGAGTACTGACCGTCTACGCAGTCTTTTGAAAAGATCCTTGCTGTTGAGACGTCAATAACAACTTGTATGTATGTAGGTACAGTAAATATTGAACAACAATATGTCTCAAATTCACAGGTATTTAACGAAGGAAAAAGGCTCCGTAATTTAAAAAATGTCTTCGCTGTTGACGGTCGTACGGTTAATTTATTTTATTTTAAAATTAGTAAAAAGAATATAAACTTTTATTAAATAGTAGTTTAGAGTCGAAAAATAATGAAATAAAAAACTTGCAGTACAAAAACTTGTCTTTTTTGCGGCAAAAAAACTTGTCTTTTTTGCGGTGGAGTTTTTTGTACATAAAATTGGAAAACTCCAATTTTAACTTATAGTGCATGATAGTCCAACTCTTAACGAAGAAAAAGAGCTTCGAAAAAATGTCCTACGAGGTCGAGGAGCTGTAGACGAAGGATTTTACGAAAACGCTTTTTTTTACATAAATCGAAATTTCACCCATATTTTGCAAAATTTCGAGCCAAAAAAAATAATGAGTTTTCAGATTGCCAAAAGCAACATTTTTACCAAATAAAAAGTTTCTAGGTCGCATCAATAAAAAGAAAAAAATAAAAGAAAAAGAAGCGATTTTTAGCGGTTTTTAGCATTTTTCTCCATGTATAAGACACTAACCAATATTTTGTACCACATCAATTGAAAGATAATTTTAATACCTATAACTTTATAATTTAACTTTTTCGGATCCGAGCTCAACTTTTTGTTTTATTGGCGAAAAACCGGTTTTTTGACTTTTGCGAATTTTTTAGGTTAAGTTCGCCAATGCAGTTCCGTAAAAAAAAAACGCTATCATTCTTCAAATTAAGTGTTCTACACGCCCATATTTTTTTTTCCTGCCTTCAATTGTCTGGAAATTAACATGGTGATTCCGTAGATTGATTGGACTACAAGGCGTGGCCGAATGTAGGACTTGTATATTGTAGCCAAGGCAGTTGGATGAAGGAGAAACTTGCATCTCTTAAGGAAGCCGAGGCGTTATGGTCAGATGCTTGGATTTGACATAGTTGGCTTTTAAGAGCCGTGCGCGTATCTCTGGTACTAGTGACCCAAGAAAGGTATAAGTGATTTTACCACTTCGAACTCGTGTTCATCTTGCAGACGAAATCACCGTACACTTTGTTTTGCTTTCGTTGACGTGCATTCCCAGATTATCTGTCGCCTGCACAATCTGGGTGAAAGCTTCTTGTACAGCTGTTGTTGTTCTTCTCCTGCCTATGCTATCATAAGCGGCTTTAAAGTCTATAAAGAAGTGTTGGATTGAGTTTTGAAACTCTAGACATTTCTCCATAGCCTGCTTCACGGTTAAAATCGGATCGGTTGTTGATTTGCCTGAGCTATTTTGGTAAGTGGTACTCAACAACGTTATATCGCGAGCATTGCTGCATGCCTCGCCAAGTCCTCCAGTTTTGTAAATTTAGCCTATACATCCTGTAAAAGCACATGGTTCTGTCTACATAAGACCTGTTCCGTTCTTGGCTGCTCGATGTAACTTTAGGTTTATTCGAAAAACAAGAACCAAATTATACCGCGAGCATTGTTGCACGGTCTCCTTTTTTATGTGCCGGGCAGAGGATGCCGTTTCTCCAGTCTTCTGGCATCGCTCTCTGCACCCATACTTGCACAATTAATTCTTGAATCACTTGCTCTTTTCGAGCCGAATGATGGCTCTGCGAACTTCTTCCAACTCCTCAGTTAGTACGCTATTTAGCAATTCATAAATATGTTCTTCTCATCGCTCCAAGATGCATTTAGGATCGGTGCTTTCCTTTTTTATACTTCCTTGCTTCAGGATACCCCATGTTCAATATTTTTCCATTTGGAGCTAAGATTTGAAGATTTTTAGATCTTCAAATTCTTGAACAATCATAAATTTGATTATAAATTCTTTTTTAGCTACCTTAAAAACCCCAGATACTGATTTTCATAGGAATCAGAATATAATTGGCAAATTTCTTGGTCATATGTCGGCGGCCATTTTGGATTTCTAAAGTTGAGCTTCGAGGTGCATCATCGGGCAAAATTTCGAAGCTCTGCGATGACCGGTGCGCCCGCTAGAGCGAAAGCTTACACAAATATGTACAAGGCCCACAGTGAAGGCACATTTGATAGGCAACAATGGCTTGACTGCCATTGATATCTCGGAAGTTAACACGTTGAATGTGATGGGGGTCACCTGTGACCCTAATGCAATATAGACCAAAAGGAAATAGGTTTATTTATATCGGGTGCAGCAAAAATCCAGCAACGGTCCGACATCTCCTGAAGGGCAGGTTTAGGTGAAAAAAGTTTAGAGCAAAAGTGCCTCCACTTGGAGAGTTCAATCGTTTGCACACAAAACTCACCCCACACACTCGTAGCTGGGAATCTAAAATTTCAAATGGCAACCCCCATTTTTCATACGGATTATGATTCTGCATCCGAAAATTTTTGTATAATGGTCTATGTAGGAGTGTTCGATCTACTAAATGTAAATCAGATCAAATAGGATCAAATTCAATCTAATTGGACCACAGTTGTCGCATTTTGTTAGTTCCCCCTTTTTTGGTCGTACCTTCCGTTCAGGTTTCAATGCTAGTTCCAAGATTGGCTGTAGAGCATCTGCTATGAGAATTTAGTCGGCTTTAACCAATACTGGCGGTAAGGCATCTTTTCCAGCAGCTTTACTAATGGTCATTGCTGAATTGCGGTTACTAATTTTGGATCAGATGGGGCACGAATGGTGATTCTTATTGGCTGTCCTTTGTTGCTGTTTTATTCAAGTTTCTGTAAAGTATGGTTATGACTTTATCTTTTTTTCTTGTTTGACTCATTGAAATTGTAGCGCTTAGTATTGAAAACAATCGTCATGAAAGTGTGAAAATTGTGTGGCTTATCGTACAAAATATGGGAGGAATAGCGCCTTTAGAAGAATTTCTTTAAATGACCGCGTCCGCAACGAAGTTGTTAACGCGGTAAGAGAGAGTATTGCCTATAATTAAAAGTGAACCGTGAGTGGAACGACTCTAAGGAAGACTATGAAGCAGCTTACTCAAAAATTGTTGCCACGGACAAGCCGCCTCGCTTGCAATATGGAAATGCCATCGAAAGAATGATCGCTGCTGATCCGAAATTTTGATGACGGACAAAGCTCAACAGTCGCATCTGGGGAACAGAGAATTGCCAATTCAAAGCTAACAAACTCGCTGAAGTAGCTGCCATAACGCTCGAAATGCTGGCCAATGTTTTTCAGGATGTTCGAAAAATAGCTGCTTTTTGCGTAGCGAATGAAGGTGGTCATTGGACATTGTATTCAAAAACTGTTTTGAAATAAATGTAGAGAATTTCCTAAATAAATCTGGCTCATTTGTCCAAATTGGCTAAAATCTGTCAGAGTTATTCAATGTTGGGGTTAGGATTTGCTGATTTAAGATTTGTTGCAGATGCTCAACAAATGATTGTGGGAATTATGAGGCGAATAATTTCTACTACCAAATGGTGGTTACTTCCAATATCTGCTCCGCGATAGCTCTTGTCATCCTCCTTAATTCCTTTCTTTCTGCGGCTCACGGCCTTTTGATCTATCTGATTTTTCGTTCTATTATTTAGCGATACCCAGGGCTCTTCGTGTATTGTCTTGTGACAAAAGTAAGTTCCACCTACCAAGAGTTGGTGCGAACTGTAGAAGTCAACGAAAAACTCACCATTGTTTCTAGTAACTTGGGTTATTCCTTGATTTACAATTGGGCCTTCAAGGCCAGTTTTTCTAGGGCCGATCTTTGTACTTAAGGCACCCATCAAAAAATGTCGCAATATAGCGAAAAATCTCATTTCGCTAATGAGGCTGGACCTGGTTTCCTTGATGAGTGCTACGCCAACGCCACTCCTGCAATTTTCGGATTTGTTCCTGCCAGAATTTGAAAAGGACCCACCATGTGGGCAAATAAGCTCCACGAATGGTGCCATTTGGTCTCTTGGTCTTGATATTATGTATATCGGTACATATCATTGAGGACTTAATCCAGTGTGCTGATTCGAAAAGCAAAGGCCGACTATGTGTTATCCACCGGGTTTCATAATAGTCCAATCAATCTACGGAAATTCTCCAGACAATTGAAGGCAGGAAAAAAAAATATGGGAGTGTAGAACACTTAATTTGAAGAATGATAGCGTGTTTTTTTACGGAACTGCATTGGCGAACTTAACCTAAAAAATTCGCAAAAGTCAAAAAACCGGTTTTTCGCCAATAAAACAAAAAGTTGAGCTCGGATCCGAAAAAGTTAAATGAGAAAGTTATAGGTATTAAAATTATCTTTCAATTGATGTGGTACAAAATATTGGTTAGTGTCTTATACATGGAGAAAAATGCTATGCTACAATTTTAACTTATAATGCATGATAGTCCAACTCTTAACGAAGAAAAAGAGCTTCGAAAAAATGTCCTACGAGGTCGAGGAGCTGTAGACGAAGGATTTTACGAAAACGCTTTTTTTTACATAAATCGAAATTTCACCCATATTTTGCAAAATTTTGAGCCAAAAAAAAATAATGAGTTTTCAGATTGCCAAAAGCAACATTTTTACCAAGTAAAAAGTTTCTAGGTCGCATCAATAAAAAGAAAAAAATAAATGAAAAAGAAGCGATTTTTAACGGTTTTTAGCAGTTTTCTCCATGTATAAGACACTAACCAATATTTTGTACCACATCAATTGAAAGATAATTTTAATACCTATAACTTTCTCATTTAACTTTTTCGGATACGAGCTCAACTTTTTGTTTTATTGGCGAAAAACCGATTTTTTGACTTTTGCGAATTTTTTAGGTTAAGTTCGCCAATGCAGTTCCGTAAAAAAACACGCTATCATTCTTCAAATTAAGTGTTCTACACGCCCATATTTTTTTTCCTGCCTTCAATTGTCTGGAAATTAACATGGTGATTCCGTAGATTGATTGGACTATAATATAATTTGCTGATTCGTAATAAGAGCGGTTTTGCGGTGGGCTTTTGGGAAAATGTTCAACCGGTCGTACGATTGCACCGTCCCCTACAACCTATTCTTGGCTGCTCGATGTAACTTTGGGTTTATTCGAAAAACAAGAACCGACCGTTCGCTCTATACCTATCAGAGATTTAAAAATTAATCAATATTTTTAGTAAAAGATTTGTTGGAATTTGAATCTCCTTTAAGCAGCCCCAATTATATTTTAGCCCTAGGCCCTGCAAGGTACGTAGTACAAAGAGTGATTCCTAAGTTTGGGGTTTCCATATTAAAAAAGGTTATGGTTCGCGCCTGGCCGTGGGGGTCACCGGGGACCTCTGTAAAATAAATGTCTCACGAATGATGGCACCAATTAACTTGTTTGTTGTAAATAATATTTCCTCATAATATGCACCGCATAATGAGAAATTTATGTTGGCCACACGGGAAAGCCATGTAAAATTAGCGTGGCATTCTACGTTAAAAGTAAACAATAAAATTATTTGAAACTTCATCTACGTCATGGTATATATATTTTTTTTTGATATAAACAGTAAATAGTGAGCTGCAACTCAAAACAGTATGCTATAATTTCGTTATCATCGGTTTTTTGCCATGGCAGCAAACTTATGGACGTATTCACGTCAAAAGTCGATGCCTCCCCAAAGTGCACATATTACCATTTTTCATTTCAATATGGACACGCCTGACCTGTTCATTAGCACGAAGTGGTCCAAGAACGAACTATTTGATGTCATAAACATGGACTACATACCAAGGTATGGTAAATATTCACTGATTGCCTGGCAACTGGTTTGTCCTAACTAGGGCTGTTGGTAGTCCATTTATTAGTCCTCAATTTCATCTCATCTGGACATTTCCAAGGTTTACTAGGGCGTCTTTAAATTGATTTTCTTGCTCTTCAAAGCAGTCTGATAACTTCAATATTTAGCACTAATATGCAATATGTGCATGTTATCTTTCTCTCGGAACTGGACTGCATTAGATGGAAACTAATTAAAATTTATGTATATCTTGCGGTATGCAAGTCTTTGATGGAAATTCTTCAGTCAATAGCTACCTATGTGCTCCTGTAAATTTTATTGTCAGCTTGAAAGCTGTTTATTCACTGGGATTTGCATTTTCAATAGAAACCAGTTCAAATGCTCCATGATTAATATCCAGATCTCAGGTGTCGTTCGTGTATTATCTCTCAACTGGTATCACAGCTGTACGGAAAGTAGTCAACCGGGTTTTCAAGTATTTTCGATTTTATTTATCTAAGAGAATATCCGCGAACAATTACGTTCTCAAAATCATTCAACAGCAAAATCGATCAGCACAACAAAAACTCTTGTCTTGCAAAAAGGTATATTGAAAATCCAGGACAATCCCTATTCTTACGTCGATAATCCCGCCCACGACATTCGGTTGCCAGATGATCTTCTGATTTAGTGTTAATATTGACAAAACACTTGAGGAAAGTTGGAACTAGGACAATATTGCGGTACGATAATCCGGTCACAATGAAAATGCAATGCAACGAAAAAATGATCTCAAAGAAAACAGAAGGAAAAAGTCAAAATCTCACGCTGTTAAGGTCTCTCGTACGATCGATATCCAACACTCAAGAACACCATTTTTTCTTCATTCTTCTTTTTTGATGAGGATATCAAGTTTCGGGCCATTTATCTAATTTTTTTCCTCTTTTCGTTCGTCTTTCTTTCGATACCAAGACAACTTCCTTAAAACCTCGGTGGCCTGCAAGCAGGTTCCAGCTGTGATCGACATTGACGATCGCGACGATCTTAAGATAGATTTATTAATCGAAGAAATTTTGTGATACGCCCAGATAATAAGAAGCTCGTTCACAATACAGCGTGATGCAGAAATGTGCAGCGTTTAGGAAATATTGGTTGGGCATGGTATGAGCCAAGTGGATGTACTCTGGAGATTTGTTCGCTTAGACAGAGGGAGAAAGACAGAGATTTATGGGCTGAAACATGAAGGAGGATTATGAGAAAATTCCGCACATGTGGGTGACATTTGTAAGTCTAGTGTTGAGGTCATAGTATTTATTGCTTAATGCGCTACTTGCTAGTAAAATAGAAATAAAACGGTTCACAAATGGCGAAGATAATTAGCTGGTGCTGGAACAGTTTTTTATTTTTACATGTGACAAATTAAGTGATTGCTAGAATTGTTTATGTTTATTTAAAATTGTGTGCGACTTACAATTTGGACAGGGTCGTCAAATGCAAACGCATCAAATATGAGGAAATATATTTTTGTTAATTTTATAAAGAGATGCATCCTGAACGCTCCAGCATCCACCTAGAAAACATTCTTGAAGTGGATTCCAGAGAATGAGGAATTCGATAAGTTGGCAGTAAGATATTAAAACAAAGTGCATGCATTCCGTTTAAAGGCCAAGGGCGTTCTGTGGAACCTCGTGTTGTCAGAAGCGCTGCTGATATGGACTGAAAAGGCTTTGCCTGTTTCACTACTGGGCTCATTGTAAACCCCCAATCTTCGCACTTAGTGAAAGCCAAATATCACCAGATAATGAATTAAGTCATTACCAGATATCGGGGTACACTTTAGTGCATAATCTCTCTTCCCATAGGGGCATTGCCATCTATGATAGGAATGACGTGGCTTATTATAAAATATATAAAAGCGTCAACTCGGCCGCTAGCCGTATCTCCAGGATCCTACAGGCATTAATGCATTTGTTCATTCCTAATTCTACTAAATCTGTGAAGGCTAGGCCCTACAGATGGTTTAATCGGGAGTGTATGAATGCAATCAGAAACTTGTTGGGATGTGGGTTTGACCCTTTCGACCCATACGTAGTAGTAGGCCAGTATGATGAACGTCGACGGAATAAACTGACTTCTCTAGTGGGAAATTGACTAGTATCAGAACTGGTGACAAAGTAGTCCTGAGAGATACTAGTTCAAATAACTATAATAGTGTTAAATCTAAAAGATTTTTCTAGAGAATTTGTTTTCCTGAACGTTAGCAAACAAACATTTCCTTCGCACTTCGTTCGTTGCACTAAAGCGGGTGTTCGAATTCGTGTTGAAGCACCGCTGATAAACTGGGAAACGAATGACTTTAGTTAGAAATTCCAAAGTTTTCCGGAGATATTAGCAAAACTAATCAATGTAGCAAGATCCCGTCGAGTCGGAATACCTAGAACAACGTGGAGGATAACCCTATTAGTAGACGTCGCAAAAACTGGAAGATCCTGGTCGGACGGACGGGCAACTGCTTCTGCTCTATGTTCCATGAGGGAAAAAAAGTACGTAATCAATGTAAAGTACTTGTCAGACTTGATGAAAGAGAAAAAATTTTCGGTAAGTACTGGAAATTCCGTTGAATCGCAATTTCCTGAAACTGTCGGACGTAGAAAACAATTCCCCGTCAAACAGGTGCTGATCGAAGGTTTGAAAAATTCGTAATGTTTGTAAAGGGTAACGTAAATTTTGCACGATTTTTAAAGCGTCGGATTTTGACTAGTGATGTTTTGTTGGAAGGCTATCGCTGTGCAGAACCCAAAAAAGATCACTTCGTTCAGAACGGGTCTCATTCCATCGCGTTTATTAGATATTAGCAAAAGTTATCTATTTAATGTCTTTCTGAAGCCGAAGTTTCTAATTTAAACAAGTCCTACCCTTATGAAATTTTTGTCAGAGCATTTTTTCATTAATATTCTTCTTTCGGCACCTCAAAGGAGTCGATCTAGTTTTTGGTTCGGGCGGTATCGTGCAGGTACAAAAGTGCCGAACGTCGTTTAAACAAAAAAAAACGGTTCGACCGAATTTTATGAAAACCTATTTAGATCATATTTTCATTAATACTCTTCGAACTTCCCCGAAGTCGTTATCATTTTTAGTTCACGTCATATCGGGCAGGAAAAAATGACCACATACCACACTCATACTTCATCCTAAATTTTGTATCAGAGCTACAATTTACGTGGCGCCGATGTTTTAATTATGAATGTCGATAAATAACCCTAAAATAAGACCAAAATGTAAAGTATTTTTTTCGATATGTGATGTCGCTTCGTTTTTAAAATGTCGATACTTAAAGTTTTAGGTATTTTCAAGCGTCAATCGTGTGGCTATATTATGTCTCTTTGATCAAGTCAACAGAAGTAACTGATACATTGTCGACGAGGGCCTTATCATATAAAATCCCTGCAACTGTTTCGGTTAAAAGGTTATTGCGAAGCTTCGTTTTGTTGATGCTGTTGAAAATCTTTCCTACATTTTTGCGGGTGCATGAGGAAGATTGTTGATACGATCGAAGATTTGGAATTGGGAAACTGAAAAGAACCATTTGAATTTTGATGTTCACGAACTTTCTTCCTAAATCTATTTTTATCAGTCTCGAGATCACTCACGAAAGTGCTTTTGAAACTCGCAATTCTTATGGGCCGCCTTAACATCGAAATCAAAGAAATCAGCGACCACGGCCATATCAATTGTGTTATTAAGTTCTGCTGGTTCGATGAACTTCAGCTCCTTGTTTATTTCTGCAGCTAGGGTCACGACATGTCACACAGTTTCGATGTTTTTCATTTTCACATGAAGCTTATAGATTTTTGGTGCGTCAGATTGGAATTCCACTTTTCTTCGCATGACTACGTCAAAGCGTAATCGAGGAATTGTAAATAGAGCAAAGTCCAACTTCTCAAAAATCCGAAAATTCCCTGCGCCTCCTTTACCATGTTTACAAACGGAGGCTCTCTCAGAATGGAAGCCTCGGTCCGGAGCGAAACACCGCTAATAAACGAGGAGTGAAAATCCAAAACGGTCCCGAAGGATCTTTGCTCCCAATTTCGAAGTATATAAAAAAGGGTTGTACTGTTCAATGTACATGTATGTGCATGATGATGCACTGTATATTTCGTTTTCTCTTCATTAATTGCTAGTCCAAATTTTTTTGCTGCTCTTTCTAGCGATATAAAGGCTTCTTCCATTCCTACGGGCGAACTGGCTAGTATTACGATGTCGTCATCGTATGCCAATAGTTGTACCGAATAGTTGAAATTACTGCCCGCGGTGTAAATTCCTGCGTCTCTTATCACCTTTTCCATAAACAATGCTGCGCAGATTTTCAATGGACCCTCAGGAAAAAGAGACGAAGGACGACAAAGAAGTAGTTGGATGGATGACATGCTAGAATATATACGGAAACTTGGTATAACCAGCTGAAGAGTACTAACAACACTGCGGCTGGAATAAGAGCACAGAATAAGCCCCTAGGCCCAAGAAAACAAGGAATAATTGCTAACAAACTCAGAATTTTCACAGCGATTATGTAAGTGCTTCTTTTACGGCTTTATCGAAAGCATGTACATACATAGAGATTTTTCCCTTTGGCATGCAATTCCTAATTAAAATATGAATAAAACATCAGTTCTCCAACTACAGTAGTTAAAGGCTCTAAGATTTCCTATAAATCACAATCAATTAAGTGCACCTACAGAGTCTTTACACCTGTAAACTTATTCTCAAAATTAAGGGCCCTAATTGGTCGGTGTCTTGTTAATAAATTAAATTCATTAATTTAATTAAGCAAAAAAATACACACAAAAAAACCGATCGACACCAAAAAAATCCACGATCCGTTTCCGTTTCACAAAATTTTTCATGCAATTTATCACGTCTCGCCATTTTTATCATGGCACGACACCTTCTTAACTCGGAGTCAGTTTTCTTCCAGATTTCTTCCCTTTTTCCTCTCTTCGCTTTTATTACATTTCTTCCTCCCGTGGTTTATTTGTTTTCCTCTTAAACTGGATGATCACTTCTTGTGTTATTTTTCGAAATGCACCGCAAGTGGAAACGCAAGGGACGTACGCGATGCTGCTTCAGCGCTTTGGATCGTGTAGATTGTGGGTATTTTGGATGTGGCGTTCCTCAGGTCCCGAAGGCATGTCCTATCGTTCTATTTATAAGACACCGCGTGCGCCTGCCTGCTCAACTTAATTACGCTTCACTGATGAGGACAGATTAAAATTGGTTCAGTCTTTTACTTTTGCCCCGGGTTTTATTGTTTTTTTCTTAAATTATTTTAATTTTATGCCATCAGAAAGGTCACACCAGTGTTAATTGTTGATTTACATAACATCTGAGGCATCTTTTGATGGGGCCAGCAAATGGTGAAGATCCTTTTTTGTGATGATGAGTGAGCCATTACTTTATTATTGTTTGTGGCGTTACTTTGTCACGTCGAATTAACAATATCCCCTAAAACTTGGAAAGTACAAGAGGCCAGGGTCGGGCTGTTAAATAGGAAGAGGAACTTTCCCCTTTTGCTACACTGGCAGCTTATATGGAATTTGTAATAGAAAAGAGTTTGTATATGTACTAACCCTAAGGCCGCTATTACATTAGGATGCCATGGCAGCGCAGCCAGCAACGTAACTATGGCTACATCAAATTTTACAAGTTGCCAAATGCAGCGGCCAATGTGAGATGCCAATGTCAGATGTTATTTTTAAAATGGTAATCGAAGAAATAATGTTGTATTTGCGTCGCAAAAAGGCATTAATAAAAGGAATAAAAGGCGCTATTGGGTACACCTTTTTTTAGCTAATCGTGCTGACAGTGGTGTGTTCCAAAAATTGTATGATGATCTCAGAAAATACCCCGAAAAATTCTTTAATTATATGAGGATGTCTTTGAGGTCCTTCGAAGAACTGCTATCATTGAGCAGAAATGCCTTGACAAAACAGGATACCATCTTCAGGAAACCTATTAGTCCAGAGGAGAAGTTATTGGTCTGAATATTCCCCTGAGGAACTATCCCAAATCGCTGGTCTGCTTTGCACTTCTAAAATAAATCTTTCCGTATCGAAAAGTTCCATTGCATCACAACAATAACCCCAAATAAAATACGGAAAGTGACAGCTAATCGGAGTAAACAAATTCACCGGCGACGTAACCAAATAGATCTGGGATGTGTGAACGTTATGGCCACGCTTCCATTCTGGATACGTGGCCAGGCCGTCGCCAGGTCTAATACTCATAATGCAAATGTACATATTCCAGATGGCTACGTTGCTGGCTACGCTGCCATGGCATCCTAATGTAATAGCGGCCTAAGTGTGTACCCAGCAGGGCGGCGCTTTCATAGGTGCGAATGGTGCACTTGCACCGGGCGTAATTTGGGGCACAATTTCAGAAATTCAGATTGAAAAGAAAAATTAAAACTTTGAAAAAACAAATCGAAAAGAATTCTCACGAGTGCAAGAAATAACACAAATTTACCAAATTTCTGTCCCTGTACTTTCTCATGCAAGATAAACGGGGAAATTTCACCTGTCCTCGTGTAGGAAGTTTCAGAGATTTTAGCTTGGAGATTCGAGAAATTTGGGAAAAAATCTCCAATGAGAGAAAAATTTCATTTATTTGAAAATTCTGTAAAAAGCACCATATTCACTCACACAAAGGAAAAATTATTTCGATGGCTCTGTATTGTGTATTGCTGTTTACTGTGATTGATATAAACTAAGGTGCTGTTGCTTCACTTTTAAATTCTACATATTTCAAGCATTGTTAAAAGAGGTAAATGAACGAAATGAGGAGAAAATTCCGTGTGGCGAGAAATCCTTTTTATTAGCTCTTTTTTGTTTGTTCCTTCATACCCCGGCTTCACCGTCCTCAGTTTAAAAAGTTCAATTCAATCCGCATAAGTGGCTTCAGCGGCTGGCATGTTCAGTTCATTCTTGAAATTGTTGTTGCTTTTTCGCCAGAAGTTAAAAATGCAATAGCTCACTGAAATGATATTCCATTGCTCCAGTTGATTACTCTCTTTTGAGCTATCTCAACTTCATGTTCTGTTGGGCGAACTCAGGCTTTATTTTTCCTGAGTTCAATATGTGAAAATGTTTCCTTTGCAAAAATTGAAGTTCAGTACACCAATATGCCCGAACTTGCCCATTTCGGGTATTACTGCCTAACAAATTAATATGGCCAATTTCACACAAACCAATCAACAAAAATTTGGCTGCAATCGTAAATCCCATTTTGAAATTCGATGAAGAATCGGATGGGTTTTCAAAAAAGCCAAGTTTTCCAACAAGTATACGTTAGAATGCTTTAGCTTGTTGTTTTTAATATTAATTCTCGCTTCCGCCATTTCTTTTCTTTTTTTTCCTAGTAAAAGAGAGACAAAAAACAAAAACAACACAACTGTCAAAAAGTTGAGTGAACAATACCGTGAAGGAATTTAGAGGTTCAAAAAATCTGGCCGCCCCATCGTCCTCGCGTACTCTCTTCTTCGCAAACGACGTTTTCAGCAGATTTTTGTTGGTTGGATTTTGACCCATATGAAACTTACTATCTACATAATCTTCTTTTTATGTTATACGCATTTTTATGGTGCAATCTTAAATTTTGCGCAAACTGTGAAAACTATTTCTCCCATTCAGCAGCATTCAGTGTTTGTGATTTTCTTCATTGTGCTTCAGTGCGTTCGAAAATGAACAGCTTATGGGGCGCAATATGGCACAGTGCACCGGGCGCAAAAAAAACCAAGCCCACTAGCTGTTTATGCTAATCCTACCTACTGGCGTAGCTATGGAGTTTTCCTATGGTGGGCAGCCGGCCAGTTGATCTCTGCAGTAAAGTTGAAAGTCTGACGATGTAGCTAAATTTAAAACAAAATTGACGCTAATGATACCTGAAACAGTTTGTTTAACTTAGGACAGAAATCCTTACATATGTTAATTTAAATTTCCTACATTTATTTCACAATTTAATGCATTCGACAATGGGAGGTTTTCAAATCGCTGTTTTAAGTTGATAATTATGTTGTCTACCACCTCGTTATAAAAACTTATCTTCCAGTAGGTTGGGTGTCGATCAATACATCCAAGGTGCTGCCTTTGCCAACAGTTATATCTGTACAAAGCCTTATGTTGACGATTCTTTTTTGTTACTCTGAGAGATTTTAGGGAAGAATGGACGGCTAAGATGCTGGAAATCTGCTAGATCACTGAATAACACTTAAGTGATCTAGGAGGTGTTCAAAGTTTAATCTTTGGGAGTTTGTTGTGTGGCTTTACATTTACACGATTACATTTAAAAATTAAGGCTTATACGTGGTCGCCACATACTCCCCTCGTTGCCGCAATCATAACTGAAGCCTGAAGGCTAATTTTACCTTGTCGATTGATATCGACCTGGTTGTGCCGTTCAATTTGAAGAAGTCGTTTGATTACTTGAGATTAAATCGGGGTTCGAAATGATTTCACTATCTATTCGTATGAAAACGTAGTTGGCGTCCCCAAGGGCTGTTGCCATGTGGACCGTCTTTTGTCAGTTGTCGGACATATATTGTAGATTTTGACCGTATGGGATGCCTGAAATTATGAAGGACAAATCTTCGGTAACAATGAGTAGTGGCACGTAAGAAAGTGAATATACAGGGTGTCTCAGACCACCCGTACCACCCCATTATTTCGAAGAGTTTTGAAAAAAAAAAATGAAAACCAAAAAACACGTATCAAATATTTTTTCAAACTCTATCCAGCCATACCAAAAACGCCTCCTACCCCCTACCCCCTGTTAGGGGTAGGGCGTGCAACTTCAAAAACTTAAATGGAAACCCCCATTTTTTATTGCAGATTCGGAATCTTCATAAAAAAATATGAAGATTTTGTCCCAAGCATTTTTTACGATTCGCCATAGATGGCGCTGTAATCGGAGGAAAACGTTTTTATGACTTATTTATTTCCGCCGATTACAGCGCCATCTAAGGCGAATCACAAAAAATGATAAGAATAAAATCTTCATATTTTTTCATGAAGAATCTAAATCTGCAATAAAAAATAGGGGTTTTAATTTTGTTTTCAAATCTGCATCCCTTCCCCCCCAAAAAATAGGGGGTAGAGAGCCATTTTGATTATTAACTTTCTTTATGAGGGAAAATGGAATAAGTTGAAAAATATGTAAAATGGTATGTTTAAGAATTTTTATAAGGTAGATACTATGGACAAACATTTTATTTTTTTAACGATTTAATGAACATTACTGTATATTATTCTTTTGGACTCCGAATGAATGAAAAACGACAAAATCGATTTATTATTAATCTTTGAGATAATTTCAGGATTTAAAAAGTTTTTTCTACTGGTAATATATTATTCTTATGGCAAACAGGAAAGCTATATGCGCATGAATACAGCAAAATAAATTCATATTTATGTACTCAATAAAATTGAATGATTTAAAAATTCCTTTTTCTATATTTCCTATTTATAATTGGAACTGAAATTGAAGCTAAATCAGAACTTTCCTATCCCGTACATAAACAGTGATGCAAAAAGCTCAAATTCTGATTTAGGTTATAGCATTTTACACCACCGTTTTAGTGAGCTTTTAACTAAACAAATGCTCTGAATTTAGTTTAGCTGAGAGAACCGAATTGCAAGTTTATGTATGGATCCGGTGTTCTGAACATACGACAGAAGTTCTTTTGAGATGACCCTTTTGAATCGGCTCTGGGAGTCGGATCTTTTGAAAGATGCAGAACCGGTGAGTCGGCTCTCGTAAAATATCCGTTTTGCCCATCTCTAGTAGCTAATTTGATTATCAATAGATTCGGTCTGTGCCTCTGGACTTGTAAAGTTTGAGTCCTTGGCAGATTCATGCATGCGGATGACATTTGTTTCCACCACGACCGACTACTAGCTTCCCGGTACAATCAGCCCTCTCTTTTGGATAAAAAGTTGTATTGTAGTGTGTTTGTAATAGTACATATTTCTCCTTCTAACGGCTCTACAACCGGAATCCGGTCCTGGCCTCTCGCAACTGTTCTCTCCACCGGTCCCGATTCTGAGCCGATGTCATATAGTTTGGCATCCCTAAGCTCTGAGCGTCCTGGTTTACGCTATCCTTCCAGCGAAGGTTGGGTCTCCGAGCAGGCTCATCTTCACCCATATGAGCTAGATGTCCTGCTCACCGGGACCTACCAAGCTTCATACTCTTCAAAAAATTTATGTCGCGATAGCGCTCGTAGATCTCGTCATTGTAGAGTCTCCGGAATCGTCCTTCCTCACATACGGTGCCAACAATCCTCCGAAGTAATTTCCTTTCAAACACGGCCAAGAAGTTTGAGTGCTTTTTACAAGCACCCACGTTTCAGATGCATATGTGGGAATCGGTAAAAACATCTTCTTATATCGTAAAAGCTTAGACGTTATGGTTAGATGATTGGATTTGAAGAGCCATGACAGACTATAGTAGGCTTTGTGGGCTTTTAGCAGTCGTGCGCGTATTTCAGGTTACATGTTATTGTCGGCTGCTACTTTGACCCAAGAAGGGTAAATGATTTTACCACTTCAAACTCGTGTTCCTCTACCTTGATTGTGGGACCAATGTTAGGTGTTCTTGTAGACGAATCTTTCGGCACCAGTAGGACGGCACCTGCTCATGTTTGTTTTACTTTCGTTAATGTGCAGTCCCAGATTTCTTGCCGATTGCTCAATCTGAGTTAAAGCTTCTTGTACAGCTGTTGTTGTTCTTCCAATTATGTGAATGTCGTCTGCATACGCCAGTAATTGGGTGGACTTGTGGAGGATTGTGCCCCTTGATGTCATGCCCGAATCTCGGATCACTTTCTCGCAGGGTTCATTGCTATCATCTTCAATATTCCCCTCCCACCGTACCTTCATAACCCTTAACCTATCCCCCCTAACTAAACTAACTGCTAGACATTGCACCATTACATAACAAATGACATGGCCGACTGGTGGTAGAAAGGGTGACTCCAGAGCTTAGCACTGCCACATAAAAAAACCACTGATCGTAGAGATTTAATCCAGTTATTTTAGATGATATACCTAATAAATTTTCTTGTCATCTTCATAATTAAGTAAACTGCCTTGGTAAGATCCTAAACTCGTTTACTCAATTAGAATAGGTATACAATCATTGCGTATGTAAGTATCGTGCTTGTGGGAGACAATATTTCAGCAGCAAAGAATTATGATAAAACAACTCCTATTTACTATAAAACGCACAATTATGCACAATCCTGACAAGTAATCGATTCGCTTTGTCCATGTCAATACTAATGGCAAAACCCCATGGGGCGTGTTAAGTTATTATAGTTTAAAAAATCCAAGGTCCATAAACTGTCCATTCTGCTGTACCCAAGTAACCCTCAGAAGAGACATGTTTTGTCTTAAGGCAGTCGAATTATTTATGACCTCTGGTTGATATGCAAATGACGTGGCGACTTTTCTGCTGCCAATGGATAAAAACAGCGCTGTGTGAGCTGCGATTAAGATGGAAATTGATAGAAAAACATACATGCATATAGTATGCAGTACTGCGGTCACTGCCGGAGTGATCTATAATGCTCCCATGCCATGTGTCTGAGCAATTACTCTGGTGCTGCTGATCGTATCTCAATTGAAAGCCCAGACATTTGACATAACTTATGTGAAATGAATAAGCTGCGAAACTGCAATAAAACACAACTGGACACATTATCGTTTTTCTGGCTTTTTTAAAACACCCATATATCACACCACATACTCTTAACCCTGTCCATTCGAGATGCACACGCGCTTGTCAGACTCCCACAAGAACAGAAGAAGCGATTCTCAGCGCCATTATAGAGTTTACAACTTCAACAAAAACGAAAACAAATCGAAAATTTCAATAAAGATTCAAAATTTATTGTCAACTTTACAAATTTCTTTACACCTTTCAGGTATTTGGCCCTTTCTGTGCGGTGGATACTCAGGGGAACAGCAAGGGACGAGGAATGTGTAAACAAGACGAAAGAAGGTGCAAGCAACTCTTTTTGAATAACTAAATAAGAAGTTCCTTAAGAAAAGGGTCTCCGGCTGTCGTCGGTCCAGCCCAGACGTGCCCAAATCGAAAGTCAAGTCTCAACCTCTTTGTACCTCGTGTGAGAACTGCTGGTTCGGCCTACGTATGCGGGTGTAGGGTTTCAATTTGTGACTTTCATTTGCGTGCACGAGAATGGTTTATTTGAAGTTTAAAGTTTATTTCTTTTATGCTAAGTTCTTTGTGGATACTCCAATTTCTTGAGCGGAGCAGAGACGTATTCTTCTAAGAACATTGAACGAAAGTGGAACAGGAAATACGAACTGAATAGGAGAAGAGGTTGACAGAAAGTATCTTGAATAAATTCCAAGCATTTCGGGGACAATCAAATTTATTTGTTTTTAACAGAGTTGGGGAATGTTTAGTGTGAAAGCCTCATCGATTTTTTATGACCACAAATGTAAAAGTAACAAAATCTGATATAGCAATGACGCAAGCGAACATAAACGTATTTTTTTTGCTCTTTTTTCATACACATTTTTTATCTTTATTTGGTCGTTTTTGGAATTTTTGGTGAGCTTCAAAGTGCAATCAAAAATTGAGATATCAACCCCAATATAAATACTAACTAGTTGGAATGTGGGTTCGACCCTTTCGGTCCACACGATCAACTTCCCAGTATGATGGATGTTGAATATTATGATTGGATATTTTAATAATAAATGAACAATAGGCAATATAGAATATATGCATAATACCGAGAATTTGTCACAATTGTTTATCAATATTTTCGTTAAAATGTCAAACTAAATGTGCGCACTTACAAGATTAGGATGACGAAAATGTATATAAAATTGATGTATTAATGTTTTTCAGCACCTCAATGAAGTCGATATAGTTTTTAGTTCTCGCGGTATCGTGCAGGTACAAAAATCACTTACGTCGCTCAAACAAAAAAAAAAAAAACGGCTGGACCAAATTTCATGAAATTCTTTTCAGATCATATTTCGGTTAATACGCTTCGAACAACACCTCAACGAAGTCGATATCAGTTTTGGTTCGCGCGATATCGTGCAGGAAAAAATGACCACATCCGTACGCACATACACACACACACACATACTTCCTCCCAATTTTTTGCTTAAAATGCTTCTGGGACCTTGAAAGATGAAAATACGTTGAAATTTTCGATTTCGATTTTCGGACCGATTACAATAACTTCCTATACTGGGAAGTTAATAACTGGGTAAAGTGTAGAGTAACCAGGGTAGAGTTTAAAATTTTACAGTCGGAACATTCTTCTTGAGGCGATGTAAAAGCTGACGGCGGATATGTACCACACTATGCCACCTTTATGCTTCTTTAATCCTTCATGGGACATAGTCTTCCATGGTCTTTCGACTCGACGGGATCCTTGCGGATTCCAGTTAAGGGCCTGTTTGGATAGATTTTTGTTTTTGCGGCGCCAGGTGCGGGCACGTGATGAATTGGATGACTTTCCATGATTCGTAACCGCACAAAAGAATTGCCTTAACGTTGGAGTTGAACAGCCGCAATTTGGTGTTAGTTGAGATCTCCGTTGATCTCCATTTGCGGAACAGGCATGCATATGCGCCTCGTGCTTTATTTATTCTGGAACTGACGTCTTCTTCTGCCCCGCCATTTTCGGTAGTAATACTACCGAGGTAGCAGATTTTATTTACTATAAGAAGTAGTAATGGCGAAGGTAGGCATCCTTGTAGTATACTCCTGAATTCACCTCAAAGCTCTCGCATAATTTTGCATTATGGAGAATATACCCCGGCTTCACCGCCAAAATTTCGCAAGTTCGAGCAAATTAGTCTACTGTACTTTAAAATTTCCTGATTTCCCATACATTTTTCACATTTTAAAGTCAGGAAAAAATGCCTGCTTTGGGCCTACAGAACATGAAAGTGAGTTTCAAAGTAAAAGCTCGCTCAAAAGAGAGTAAAAAATTGGAATAATGGAATGCCATTCCAGTGAGCTTTTGCATTTCTAATTTCTGGCTAAAAAGCAACAACAATTTCAAGCACGAACTGAACATGCTAGCCGGTGAAGCCACTTATGCCGATTGAAGTGAACTTGATTAAACTGAGGCCGGTGAAGCCGGGGTAGTAGACTAATTTGCTCGAACTTGGGAAAATTTGGCGGTGAAGCCGGGGTATAAAGGGTGGTCGTAATTCAGTAGACTGCTCCACTATGATTCTCAAGGTGACAATATGATCTATACATGAGCGACCCTTCCTGAATCTGGCCTGCTGCCTTCAAAGCGTTCCGTCTACTGCCTCTCTTATCCTAGATAGTAAAATATGGGACAAAATTTTGCCCACAGTAGATAATAAACAGATGCCTCTCAAGTTGTCGCCTATCGCGTCGCACTCCCAATATCCTACTACGATCTTCATGTGGTGGTGTTGTTAACCCTAAATGGACTAGGTGCTCAAGCTCAGTGGAAAGGATCTTACGACTGTAAGATGTTAATGCCATTATGTCGAGGTATGGTTTGCGCGCTAAGAAAGTTTGGCAATGGAACATTTGAGCTCTGGCAATCATAGTCTCCTCTTGGTACCGAGTCCACCGATTTATACAGGGTGTATCAGGTAAAATGTCGAAACGCTTGGCCTGTGGATAGGTCTTGGATAGAAGAACAAAAAATTGTATGGGTGGGGGAGGAAAAATCGTAACGGTTTAGCCGCTAGGGCGTTTTGAATTTTTTTGGTAGAGGTTTACATATTACCCTGTGTTTTTGTAACCCTATTAGATATTTTCATGAATAAGGCAGCAATCTACGCAGAATACTCCCCCTTATATAAAACTGTAAAAGTCAAGGTTTCAACCCAGCAACATCCAGAATTATGAGTTGCTTCGACATTTTAATTGATAACCCTGTATATTAACCTTTATCTAGTAAGGAGGCTCCGTCGAGATGACCCTTCGATTTGGGGCTTCAATAGAATAGATCAAACCAAATAAAAAAGAGATAAAGTAGTGAGTTTGATGGTATCAAAAGGTTCGGTCTCATAAACCGCAACATTTCCGGAAATTTTTGTTTATGCTGCTGATGCTGCAGTTCTGAGCATGATGCCTTCATGACAGCGGTTAGGGGAGTGCCTATCTTACCGGGACAAGCTGATTGGGATCGCCATGGTGCCAATACCGGGCAGCTTTTCTGAGGACCAACTAAAGCAATCCTTTCTAGTGATTCAATTATGACTGAGATAGTTATCAAAACAAACAAAGTATTGGAGATAAGATGAGCGGCCAATGGCTGGTAAATATTGTCGGAAAGCTAGAGATTTGGGAGGGCTCTAGTTCTAAAGTAGTTGATCGCCCAAAAAAATTTCCCAAAATTTAAAAGAAACAGCTTCTAAGTTCCGTAATTCCGCTCAGCACACATCCGTTATTAGTCTATAGATCCACCACCAACGGAATTCAAAAAGATAGTTGTAACGGCGGCCATAGTTCCGTTTTCGAATATACCTTACAGCCACCTTACACCTTATCTTGATGGTGGGTCTTGCGTGCCTCGTGGTAGCATTAGGCTTTGTCGGCGGAGGTTAGCTGGGAACCAGCAAGCTACCAGTAGAGAAACCCATGCCGAACCTGATAATTGCGAAGAGGCCAGACAAAGCTAGGTTCA
Source organism: Thereva unica (assembly GCA_949987705.1). Lineage (NCBI taxonomy): Eukaryota > Metazoa > Arthropoda > Insecta > Diptera > Therevidae > Thereva > Thereva unica. The sequence continues at coordinate 32,251,078 of OX465282.1, read as the reverse complement.
ACTTCTTCCCTTACTTTTTTCTTTTTCCTTTTTTCTTCCTCCTTAACATTTCCGCAGCCAAGGTGTTTACCGTGCTGATGGCTGCGTGCACAAACAGTGGTTAAAGAGTGCTACGATGGCCAGGCAAGGTCCGAGTGTACAAGCGCCTTATCATGGCAAACGGCTGTGGCAGGATGGATCATTTTTTCCGCACTACTCGTGGAAGCTTTTATGGAAAACCCCCAGAAAATAAGACTTCCCGCCTCCGCTATGGTTGGTAAAGGGAGCTTTAGACTATAAACCGAAGCCCCAATCCCTCTAAGCCAGTTGCTTCGACAAAAACAGGCCCCTCAACTTCACTCGTCAGATCCCCAGTGCCTCAAAAGAGGCTAACAAAACTATCATGCCTTCCGACTGTAACAATGCTCCACCATTAAAAGTGAAGTACCAAGCGCAACGCAGCGGCCTAAGAGTCCTTGCTTGATTTGAAGGAGCTGCGAAGGATAAGATCACCGAGAAGCAACGAGCTTCAATAAGTTGGGCTACGCAGATTGCCAGCGAGCACACTTCGCAAACTGGCAACCCAGCACCAAAGTGTAAGAGATCTTTTGAGGAATCTAGTCATCCTGAGGCTAAGCGTAATAGGAAAAGTAACAATCTACTTCCCCCTACTACTAAGACCTATAGCCAAGTGCTAAAGATCAGATCGTGATCGCCGTTATCGACGAAAGCGACCCAGATGGCACCATTTTGCTTGATAAATGTAGGAAAATTGAGGTCAAACTCGCCACGATATTTCTCTCAATTCTTTAGGAACATCCTTGCTGGCGGATGGCATTAGTGCCGCGTGGAGCTGATCGTATGTGCCGATCAGAGATCCGTCGATCTCTATAAAATAGCCGTATCCAGAATCGGGGAAGCATGGCCAGGAGATCCCGAATCGACCGATAGCCCGTACCTGGACCCAGCAGAGCCAGCCGAGCCTCAAGATATTCTGGATATCATTCGGTTGAGTAACCGACAACTACAGGCGTCTTCGTGGAAGATTACGAAACTGGAGTATCCGAAAGGTGACGGCCGAGCGATTACACTCGTAATTAGCAAGGAGTCACTGGGACCTGAATCTGGTGGTGTCTTAAGTTATGTTTTCTCTTCCATAACTCTGATGCCTTTCAAAAAAGATATCTTGCCCTCAATCAGACGGGTGACGGGTGATACAATTACGCAAGTAACTGTCTGGCATTGTGGATGACACAAGAACTGAAGTAGCTGATCCTCAGGTGCCTGAGGGTACTCAGCTACCAGCCCTGGATCCAAAAGACCCTCCTTTCTCATCCGAAGAAGATATCCAAATTTCAGGTGTTTCTTCGCCATCAACGGCAGTGGACGAACTGAGCGACTTTGCTCAACTTGTTTCTGTGGGAGATGATGATATTACATATTTATCTCTTTTTTGTATTGAAGCCCCAAATGGAAGGGCCAACTCGACGGAGCCTCCATATTAAGATAAGGTAATTATATAAATTACAGTGCGCAATGAAGTGCAAAAAGCAATATTAAGGAAATATCACCAACACGGAATTACACCAACGCCGAACTGACGGACTGCAAGTAAGTCCCCGCTCTCCCAGCTAGACATCGCCGGTTCTGCAACATATATGGGCCAGCTGATGGAAATCGTCTTGCTTAAGCAGGCATAACATTGCAACTAGGCTATTCCCGTAAGACTGAGTCAGCCACATATGAGATCATGGATCTTGCGCAGGAGTTGCCCCGGAACAAAAACAAATATTTCTCTTTTGTTTTCTGTATAAGGGGTCTCTTCTCGAATTTTTTTCCTGTGATGTGCCATCTTCTTATCATTCGATTTCAGGTGATTGGCTATACTTTAGTGTATAATTTCTCCAACCATAGGGGAGTCACCATGTATATTAGGAATGACGTGGCTTTCCAGAAGTAAAGTCATAAGGTCTCACAACGACATAGCTGTCTTTCAGGCAAAGCTAAACGCACTGCAAGAATGGTGTACCACTAATAAATTACGACTCAACTTTAGCAAGAGTAATGTAATTACCTTCTCCCGCAAAAGGAGAACATAGCTGCAGGATTATTATCTCAACGACCAGGTCTTAGAGCGTGTCGATCAAGTTATATATCTAGGCCTAGGTATTGTTCTAGATAATAAATTAAATTTCAACTTGCACTACGATAATATTGCTGACAGAGTTAACAAGCTTGTTGGCTCTATAAAGAGAAGCGTCCAACAATTCAACCACGTTCGGGCCATAAAAACTCTTTTCTTTTCACTCGCCCGCCCAATTCCGGAACTAGCGTACCCGATATGGGACCATATACATATATAGTATATATTCACTATAGAAGAAATTTCACTTCGCTCTGAGAAACGTACACGAACCGTAAGTTTTTTGCAGCTTACCGCCCTACACGGACAGACTCAAGAAATGGGAGCTCATGGCTCTGTCAGGAGGAAAGTGCTTATCTCTTGCTTTATTTTGGACGTACTAAACGATAACGTTAAGGTACAGTTCCTGTCCGATAGAATCAAGTTCATGACGAAGCTCGACACAATAAGCATACAAAAAGGCCGATGGCCTTACAACTGGCGAACACCGACCCTGATTGATACATAGTCCTCAGATCTATACCCGGCATAACTATACGTACTATGTAACTATACAGGGTGTATTGCTGAAAAAAAAAACAAATCGGCCGGCTGTGGATAGGTTTTGGATAGACGGACAAAAAATCGTATGAGTGGGGGAAGGGGCAAAACGTAATGGTTTAGCCGCTAGAGCGTTTTGAAGTTTTTTGGTAGAGGTTTACATATCACCCTGCATTTTTGTAACCCTATTAGATATTTTCTTCAATAAGGTAGTAATCTACGCAGAATACTCCCGCCTATCCAACCCACCAACTTCCAGAGTTATGAGTCTGCAAAGTCAATATGTATATAACGGTTAAATAACAGAATTTCCCATTAAAATAGAAATCACAGACCTACACGAACCACACACTTTCCGAAAAACAAACTAACGACTGGTGAGCTTGTATCTCTTGTGCATCGATAGTCTTTAAGTATGCTAATCCAAAGGAAAAAAAAATACATTTGGTGCAGATTTTTTTTGTTCAATTTTGCCGTCGTATGCCCATGTGAACAGCTCAGTTTTCGGCCATTTAAATCTGTTTTGTCAAGATTGCCCGTCGTGAGCCCGTATGTGATCCCAAGCGGCCAATGTTCGCCCGTTGTAAGGCTATCTTTTATTTTTATTCGGGGTATTGGATAATTTGTGCATAATAACGTAGGTAATCTACCTAAAAGAAATGTCTAAAAAGTTAAGGGCGCATAAAAATATATCGCACGGGGCGCCAAAATACCTAAAGCCGGGCCTGCCTGAAAGACATGACGGGCTGGTAGTAAAAGGTTTTTTACGTAATAATGTCTTTATACGCGGCTGGAATGCAAAGCTCCAATTTTTAGCATAGATTCTCAATTAAATTTTGAGCACAAGCCTGATCGATGGGGACTTTTGATATTTCATATATGTTTTAAGATCTGTACGCGTAAGGAAATTTACTAGGTTGACTTAAACTTATTAACATAGTGTAATCATGAATCCAGTAAGAAAGCAGTCTCGCCATTCAATCTCGTAAAAAATCGCAGAGATTTGAAATGGTACAATTTAATAAAATTCAATATTTACAAAAACTGGTTAAACTGATTTTTGACCTTTTTTTTATAATATATGTAGGTCTATTTGCTACTCTATACAAGAAAAAACTAATGTTAATCGCCCGAAACAAATCCTTTAGACAAACATTCAATCAACAACAATCAAAACACCCCAAGTAAAACACAGCTGATATCGTTCCACTCAAGTCGGATATCCAAGAGTGTTTCTACCACAAACAATGACATCTTAATATCTGCACTAAGTGGTTTCGTAAAATTGTGATGTGACCCAATTAACTAAGGAATGGATAAGATGCACGAATGTCTTCTGCCGTTCTTGTCATCCTTTCCCCTTTGGAAATGTCCCGCATTAAGACATTTGCGGCAGTCTCCGTTTCGATGGATGATGGCAATCATTACGTAAACGTGGATTGATTAAATGGAATGGGGCCACGCGATATAAATTTTGGGCCATACAAAGAAATAGCAGTTTTTTGAGTTTGGATTTGGTCTGAAGGATGCTGGAGAAATTTAAGTTTGGGGTTTGATACTTACAGATTCACATGATGTTCGACATGAGCCAAAAACTTCTGAGCAGCATGCAAAGATATCTGAAAATAATAATCAAAATTAGTTGGATTGAATTAACTTTATTGGAGGAAGTACTTATATCTAAAGAGTCTTAAGTTATTGTAGGTCTATTCCGGTACTCGAATGTGAGTTCGCGCGGACGCAAGCTGGTACACAAATTTACCTAATTTCTGTTCCAGTCCACGAAAAAGCAGGGACATTTTTATTAGCCCTCGAGCAAAGCCTTACAAACCTCGAGAAGAGTCACCGGCGAAAATTTAGCAGCTCTGTTAGCAAGCTCTAGCCCTTCCTCCGTGGGGTTCCTTAGGACAGTGGTCGGCAAACTCAATAGTCAAAAGACCCAAATATCAATAGCACAATGATCGAAATTTATTTTAAGAGCCAAATTGTTTAAATATTAACTATATAGGTAGGTACATTGTTATTAATTAAGGTACTCCTGGCCCTTGCTATAAACGTCATCAATTTATTTGATGTTCACTGAGGTCGACCCCTTCCAACTGTCGTATTCGCAATCATTTTGTATGCTTTTTTTGTCTATTTTTTTCGTTTATCCTCTCAATTCACGAAACTATCTTCGTTCACTACACCACGCTTTACTTATTAAGAAATTACCACAAGCAGCAAAAGCGGTGCTGTTGGCAACGAGCACCCGTAGTCTGAGTCAAGACATTTAAGCCAAGGTGTAAAAGTACCGTTCTGAAAGTTGAATGACCAACCAGTGGGTATTGACTTCATTTCCGGGTTTACTCGTGGGAGCAACATGAACAAAAGTAACAAAAATAATAATGAAAAGAAATCAAAACAAACAGATGCACAGACGACCAAATACAGCAATGTACTAGGGCTAGGACCAAGGACTACGAACCGTGCCAGGAGTAAACAGCCACAGTATAAATGGCACATCTAAGAAGCAGAGATCACGATCACGAGCGCCAATGCGCCTTCTTCGTTCTCGGCAGAATTGCAGGGAAGGAGGGCCCGGTACCATCTCGGAGAGGGGCGAAACCAACAAAGCAAAATTCCAAGTAGTCGTTGAGGAGTGAAAAGCGTTTCGGAATGCAAGCACGGCAGGAGCGGTAACCTCCCACTCTAAAAAGGAGAGGTCCAGGGAATATAGCTCAGCGCCTGCACATAATGACCAAAAAGGAAGAGCCAATTGTGTCCCAGCCTACGACCTGGCCGGGACATATGTATATGCACCTACCTATCTGAGTCGCGAAAGAATGGCAATTTCACTTATCGCCTCGTGGCAGCGGGCCAAAAGCCACATGACGCTCGCGAGCCGCAGTTGGCCGAGCACTGACCTAAGAGTTTTAAGTTGTTTTGGGCCGAGGGTTAGCAGCATATCTTTTGCTACGAATAAGCAAACAATGTATCGTTCCCGGATGGAACCACTATACCAATCGGAACATAGATGCTTTCTTATGGACGGCTGAATGAAGTCCTATGAATCTATATAATATCAAGATCGTGGGACTTATGGAGACTAGATGGCACTATGGTCGATCGAGATGCATAGCCTGCCACAGGGGTATGCACTCTCCCGCTACAGGCACAAAAATCTAAAAATGCGTACGCCGCGCCGTCCTTAGTTTTATTTTCGTTAGGCCGAGCCTACTCTCTGACAACAGGATTAGCCGCTGGAAGATTGTAACAAATTAAACAGGTGGGAGAATTTTTCGGAGGTATAGCTGTAGCAGTCGCTACTTGTATATACGTTTTTCGTTGTAGTAAGTTTTATTCAAGTATCGATTCAGTTTCTGTACTGTAATAATTTCGAGCACAGTGTTTTTGGTTACGTCACAATTTGGATTCTCACTACTACTATTAAATACACTTGGGGAATTTGGATTGTCATATCACGTATGTATACACTGTACACAGAAACAATTTTAAAAACATAGCCACACAAATATTGTGATATTAAAAATTATTTTGAATATTTGTGAGAGTATGAGTTAGGAGTTTATTCGATAAGGAAGTCTCCTATAATAAGTTGTGTAATTAAAAACCGTTATGTAATTTTCGGTGTGACATAATAAAAAATAGAAAAATCTTAAACTATTAAAATCTAAAACTATTAAATATAATAATAGATAAATGTTAAATAAACGTATTAAATAAAGGAATAATATTAATGTAAAATATGTGAAGTAAAAGTTTTTATTGGCAATATATATACATATATCACTTATATATTGCAATGAGATGAGGGAAGACGCAAAAATTAGTACGTCCCCCATTTCATTCTGGTGACCCCGACTGAGAAGAAACAAGAATTTATGAAGAAAGAAGAAAGAAAACTTTCCATTTAAAAAAAAATTTTTTTTTGAAGAAAGAAATAATGAAGAAAATTTAGAAAACTGACGAAGAAAAGAAGAAAATCAAGAAAGAAATCTTTTTGTGAAAAATTTAAAGAAGAAAGAAGAGATTCAATTTAATTGAGGAAATCAAGTATTTATTTTAAACAATTCCTTTTCTTTAATTTTAAACTTTAAATTGTACAAAATTTCAACATTACACTTACATAACTTAGTAGTGGTGACAATTCAATTTATTTCTTTCTGCCAATATTTTTTTTCTTTTTCAGGAAGTGAAAACTTGAATAAAATTTCGGGAATTTATTTAAGTTTGAATGTTAATCGACTCTTTACGCGAACGTCCACGGTTGTTATATTAAAGTATCGCGAAGTTTTTAAGTCAAGTCGAAATTTTATTGAACTTCTTTTTACGCGAGTTTTATTTAAAAAGTTTTGATTAACATGAGTGTCCAAGGTGGTGAAAGTGAGAGAATGCACGTTAATAGTGAGAGTATCAGTGCATCTGCTGTAAAACTACCAACTTTCTGGTCTCCATGCCCAGAAGCATGGTTTATTTTAACAGAAAGCCGATTTAACTCGAAAGGAATTAGACTGGATGAGACTAAATATGAACATGTCATCCAAGCTCTTCCTTTAGAGATAATAATGAATATATTGGATTTCATTCAAAACCCACCACCGGAAAACAAGTATGAAGCATTGAAAACAACATTAATTCAACGATTTACAGAATCTGAAGAGAAAAAGTTGGAACAATTATTGTGCAATTCTGAGATGGGAGATAGAAAACCATCAGAATTTTATAGATCAATGGAGATACTTGCAGGAACATCTTCGAATTTAGGAAAGGATCTGATTAGAAAGCTTTGGATGCGAAAATTACCGCCTGGTATTAACATCGCATTGATGTCCTCTGGCAAACAAAACATCCAAGATATTCTAATTTTAGCAGATAAAATTTTCGAATGTTCCAAATTTCAGTATATTTCATCTATCAATGATTGTTCTTTAAATCCTTTTGTAAACCAAAGATGTATCGATATAAATAACATTGATTTCGCTAAGAAGGTTAATGATTTAGAAAATAAAATCGAAAATTTAACAGATTGTATTAAGAAGCTTACAGTTAATAGGAATAATGAATTTCATCATAGGTCAAGGTCTAGAAGTAGAAGCCGGGATAGATCTAAATACAATAATAATAATAAACCATTTTGTTGGTTTCATTTTAAATTCGGCGACAAAGCTAAAAGATGTATAAAACCTTGCAATTATAATAATCAAAAAAACTAAATATCCCTTCAGCGTGTTTTAAAAATAATATTCCAAAAAAATCTAACAGACTTTTTATTTTTGATAAAGAAAATAAATTTAAATTTTTAATTGATACAGGAGCCGATTTATCAGTCATACCGAATACATATTATGGAAAGTGTAAGAAAAATCCAAATTTAATTCTTTCTGCGGCTAACGGATCAATCATCCATACTTACGGAACAAAACTTCTTAAGATAAACTTTGGATTAAGACGAGATTTAACTTTTCCGTTTATTATGGCAAGCGTCGACAAACCTATCATTGGCGCAGATTTCCTTACTCAATTCAATTTATTGGTAGATCTTAAAAGGAAACGTTTAGTTGACGGCGATACAGAGTTAAGTGTTAATGGAATTATGATTAAGGCAGACAGTCCATCACCCAGGCATTGTTCCTTTGATAGTGGATATGGCAAAATTTTATCAAAATTTCCCTCACTAACTCAACCTCCACGCTATGATTTACCTGTACGACATAATGTGGTGCATACTATTACCACTAAAGGTCAACTACCATTTTCAAGACCTAGAAGACTCGACACGAATAAATTTAAGATCGCTAAATTAGAATTCGAGCACATGGTAAAATTAGGCTTATGCAGAACATCTTCATCATCAGTCTCATCAGCACTACACATGGTTCCAAAAAAAGATTCCACTGATTGGCGACCATGCGGAGATTACCGGAGACTAAACTCAATAACAATTCCAGACAGGTACCCGATTCCTCACATTCAAAATTTTACGTTAAATTTGAATGGTTGCACCATATTTTCGAAGATTGATTTAGTGAGAGCTTATCATCACATACCTATGGCAGAAGAAGATATCTATAAGACAGCGATAACTACACCTTTCGGTTTATTCGAATTTACTCGAATGCCCTTTGGACTTAGAAATGCTGCTCAAACTTTCCAACGATTTATGGATAGAGTTTTAACTGGTTTGGAATTCGTTTTTGTCTATATTGATGATATTCTGGTTGCAAGCAAAAATAAGGAGGAACACAAGAAACACTTAGAGCAGGTATTCGGCCGTTTAGAAGAATACGGAATAAATATTAATCCAGGGAAGTGTCTCTTTGGTGTACATGAAATTGAATTTTTAAGTCACAAAATTTCGAAGGATGGGATTCTTCCTTCTGAAAGTAGAATTAAATTCATCCAGGATTTTCCTTCGCCAACTTCCATTAAACAGGTTCAACAATTTATAGGAATGGTAAATTACTTTCACAGATTCATTCCACGATTAGCAGAGTTGTTAAGCCCCATTCATATACATTTAGTTAGGGAGCTTAAGAAACCTAAAAGTTTGAAAAATTTTGACTGGACGGAAGAATGCGAAGACGCGTTCATCAAGGTGAAAAAGGCTTTTATTTCGGCAACTTTATTAGTGCATCCAGCGGAAAATCCTACGTTGAAGTTGACAGTTGATGCATCAAACATTGCGATTGGAGCAATGTTAGAACAAATTAACAACAATGAAAGTGAACCTTTAGCGTTTTATTCCAAGAAATTAAGCAATGCAGAAATTAAGTATTCTACATTTGATAGAGAGCTTTTGGCCATGTACTCAAGTATTAAACATTTTAGACATTTTTTGGAAGGTCGTGAATTTACAGTATTCACGGACCACAAACCTTTAACATCTGCAATTTGGACCAAAGCGGAGAGGAGTCCAAGACAAGCAAGACAGTTGGACTATGTTACCCAATTCACCTCCGATATAAGATACATCAAAGGAGAATCTAATGTAGTAGCAGATACCTTATCACGAGTAACTATGGAGAATAGCAATTGTGACGCGATTAGCGAAAAACAAATAGATTTAAGCATTATCGCAGATGCACAAAAGGATGATACCGAGCTAAAACAGTTGATTGAAAATTCAAATAAGAGTTCGAAATTCATTTTAGTGGAAACAGATGTACCTTTCTTAGAAAGTAAAATCTGGTTAGAGTGTTCCACTAGTAGAGATCGTCCATTCGTACCAGAGATATTACGAAGAAGCGTATTTGACAAAATCCATAACTTATCACATCCAGGAATACGAGGTACAAGGAAATTAATTACAAGAAGATATTTTTGGCCTAGGATGAATACTGATATTAATTTATGGGCGAAGTCATGTATAACGTGTCAAAAAGCGAAAATCCACAGACATACAAAATCTCCAATACAAAAATTCCAGATACCTATGGGAAGGTTTGAACACATCCATGTAGATTTGGTAGGCCCATTGCATCCGGTGGAAGGATTCGTATACTTGTTAACAGTAGTGGATCGATTCACCAGGTGGCCGGAAGTATACCCGCTAAAGAGTATCACAGCCAGCATAGTAGTCAAGACATTGTATGAGCAATATTTTCCGAGATTTGGGATTCCATTGACAGTCACTACGGACCAAGGAGGTCAATTTGAAGGAAAGCTATTTGAGGAGTTTTCAAAATTATTAGGAACCCATAGGATTCGAACAACAGCGTATCATCCACAATCAAACGGAATGGTGGAGAGACTACACAAACAGTTAAAAGCATCTCTTAGAGCTAAGATGTCTAATCCGAATTGGTTGTTGCACATCCCAGCTATATTACTAGGTTTAAGAACAACGGTTAAGGAGGATCTTAATTGTAGTCCGGCTGAATTAGTTTATGGTCAAACACTACGTATCCCGGGAGAATTCTTTGTGAGGGACCCACATCAAGTATCAGATCCAACAGACCTAGTAGAACAATTACGAGATCACATGAGGAACATCGTTCCAACAGATTCTCGGGATCAACGAAGAAATTTCTATGTTCCGAAAGGATTAGAAGATTGCGAATTTGTTTTTTTGAGGACGGATAGAGGTAGAGCATCCTTGCAAGATCCTTATGAAGGTCCTTTTAAAGTTATTAAGAGAAATAAGAAAGTTTTCACTATTAACGTCAACGGAAGAATAATGGTGGTATCAATTGATAGATTAAAACCCGCCTTTATTGAGAAAAAGGAAGATACTGAAAAACCAGTAACTAGAAGTTCAAAGAAAAAGGTTTCATTTCGGTTATGAAATTAAAAATTTTTTTTTTTTCGTTTTATTTGAGTAATTAAATATTAAAATAAAGTTTGATAGTACATTCATGGACGCTCGCGCTGAAGGGGGAGTTATGTAGCAGTCGCTACTTGTATATACGTTTTTCGTTGTAGTAAGTTTTATTCAAGTATCGATTCAGTTTCTGTACTGTAATAATTTCGAGCACAGTGTTTTTGGTTACGTCACAATTTGGATTCTCACTACTACTATTAAATACACTTGGGGAATTTGGATTGTCATATCACGTATGTATACACTGTACACAGAAACAATTTTAAAAACATAGCCACACAAATATTGTGATATTAAAAATTATTTTGAATATTTGTGAGAGTATGAGTTAGGAGTTTATTCGATAAGGAAGTCTCCTATAATAAGTTGTGTAATTAAAAACCGTTATGTAATTTTCGGTGTGACATAATAAAAAATAGAAAAATCTTAAACTATTAAAATCTAAAACTATTAAATATAATAATAGATAAATGTTAAATAAACGTATTAAATAAAAGAATAATATTAATGTAAAATATGTGAAGTAAAAGTTTTTATTGGCAATATATATACATATATCACTTATATATTGCAATGAGATGAGGGAAGACGCAAAAATTAGTACGTCCCCCATTTCATAGCGACTATGATTTGGAGCCATTGATTGCTACTTTTCCCAATAATTTTGGATATCAAAACTTGGATGGATAATGTCATTTAGTTTACCGTCTTGTAATTAGATGTAATGTTAGAAACCTTTTTCTACTAAATTCTCTTTTTCAATAGTGACGAATTGGCAAATTTCCTAAAATGTTGCTATCTCCGCCTGCAACCTTAGGCACTTGTATGGAATCACTTCTTTGAAGCCTGACCGAGTAAAAATAAAACTGACCGGAACCTAGCACGCAGCGGCATGCACTATCCTGCACGACGCTAGAAACAGGCACGCATTCTTCAGCTTTCTCACCTAATGGTCGACTTCTAAGACCTTCAAAATATTTGGTTTCCATCATGGATTTCTTGTACAGTTTAAAGCAGTCCTTACAGTGTTTTCAATATTTGTATTTATAACAGACCTAGTAAAACCCGGTGCGCCTCGCTGCACCCATCAATGTGGTGGATGGTTGTTTCACCTCTTCCCGCAGCATTATCCGTTGTAAAATATATACGCTGGCCATTTTCGAGATGGCCTACCAAATGAACCACAGTTGGATATCTCTTATGAACGTCAAATGAGAAAAATTGCCATACCGCTTCATTATTTCTAACATAACGTCCCATTTAATATTGTGCTATTTCGTCGATGGTATTTACATTACCAGCACCGAAAACAGCCATATCACTCCCCTTCGTGACATATTTGAATATGTACATATTTGATTGATTTGACGGAATTGCAAAGTTCAACATTTATGTGAGCATTGAACGTCTTGGACAATAATGGCGAATAGAGTACAACCCAACGATTGTCATCCTCACAATCATAACCATTAACCTTCCGAGTTATCTCTTTGCATTGACCTTAGTTGGTCGACGATGATATAACGGGTAACCAAACCATCGTTCCCGATTACATTTTCAGAAATCAATGCTTTTGGATACCGCCTGGAACATTTCAAACATGCATCATGATTCAATCTCCTCCCATTATGGATTGCCAGTAAAAGTTATGAACAAATCTGACCATATTGATATTGGACATATCCTTTTCGGCACACAATGCATCAACGGTTATATCGATTTTCCAACTTTCGTTTCGAATTGTATTGATTTTCTTTGCTGAACTTAACTAAAATTGTTAAAGGGACCGCTCGGCTGCGCCAAATTTGTTATTTTTCTGTTCTTTTTCACGGTTTTAAATCTCCAACCGTTCCTGTAGAAATTCAATACCACACTTTCACTTTTTGCAAATCCTACGGCATCTCACTTTAATTACATCTAAAAATAACCAATGCAAAACCAGGGCTCACTAAGTCATAAAACCATTCCTAATCATTATAAAGAGGTGTCTAATGCTAAGTTACAATTTTCAAAGGGGTCTTCGCCAGTGACACCATATTTCAATTTATTTTTTAAATTTTGGTTGCTACAAATTAAACTGAGAAGAACTGAGTGGAGAATTTTTTCAGTTTTTTTTCCTAAACCTTCACATAGCAATTACGAAAAAAACCTGCAAAGAAAGTATACAATTTGGTCCAGCCGTTTTCAAGTTTTAAGCATCCGAACACAAATCACGTTCCATTTTTATATATATAGATTTTGCAAACTTCCCCGATTGGAGAACTAAGTGCGGACAACTCATTGTTCCGCCATCTTGTCTATGCCCGAGTTAAAAAACGCCTGTATGGCATCCAAATGAGACAAATGAGTAAAAATTCCGACTTTTTCAAATGCAGCTCGCAATAATAGTCCTGGAGGCAGCGTTGTATTTTGGTCGGTGTTTTCGCCCCTCTAAATGATAGTTTGAACATAACTATTAACATATATAGCTTCAAAGATTTGAACACTTTTTGAAGAGTTTGCAAAGCTTTGAAAACACATATTGTCGAAACCTGCCAGACATGTTTAAGGCTAAGTGCAAAATCTTTGTTCAAACTTTGAACACATATTCAATCTTTGAAGCTATATCTGCCGCAGGGGCTTTAAACGAAACAAGGGTCAGCTGTTTGCTTTTGGGTATAGCTGAAACTTGCCGAAAATTTATTTTTTAAATTCCGTTAAAAATTTGCTAACTTTTAGTTAAAATAATATTAAGATAAAAATAATCGTCGGCTGCACTAAAGAGCGTATGTCATACGTCAGGTACCCCTATAAACCGCATTATAAAAAGTGGACAGCAAAGTCATTTCACCCCTCACCCAATTTTTACACGTTATTAATTATGTTATGAAACACCATCAGCTACCGTATTTCAGATGTTGAGAGAGCACGCCTACAATTTCAGCGTCGAATAATTTAAATAACCGTCTGACTGACAATATTACACTTGGTATGCTATTAGCGTTCGTTCATTCTCGGTAAATGTAGCCTTTAATCTATCAGGAATGTAAAGCGGGAAGAAGAAAGAAAGAAAGTTATGCAGGAAAAGCCAAGGACCGTGGTGCTACCGGGATTCGAACCCGGGACCTCTGGGAGGCCAAGAAAAGAACCTAGCGGCTACACCGTTACGATACCCCCCCCCCCCCCCTCCACACCACCAAACGGTTTTTTGTTCATCTGCCCAAAAGCTATCCACTGCCGGGCGCTTTGTAACTTAAAGCAATACGCCCTGTATGAGATACGAGTTCACCCTGTTATATGCTAAGGGAGTGAATTATGAACGCTCACACAAAGCATAGAGGACAAATTCCGTTGAAAGGAATATTTTGAGACACAAAATAGGCCCAATTTGTGAGGAAGAGACATGGAGAATCGGATATAATAGCGAGCTATATCAAATCTACGACGACAAAGACTAAGGGCCTGTGCCAAATTTTATCCAAACATTCGTTTGATAGTTTGTTACCATTCGATTTGTGAAATGTATTTTGGCACACTTTGTAATTTCGAAGTGGCCATGGTGAAAGTAGCAAATTCGGAATAGTATCTTGGCATCCACCCTTAGTGACTTTCATAAGATTAAATAGACAAGTCGAGAGCATGGCGGAAGACAGAGCAGCCAAGCAATCGATGGGGTACCTACGGCACGTCATATCTGGTTAAGGCTAAAGATGGAGGATGCGGTTGTAGCACAAGCGGAGACATTGCTCCACCCATCGAACTGGAGAGCTTTGGTCCGAAATCGAGAAGACTGGAGGAAGATACTAGAGGAGGCCAAGGCTCTAGTTGGGCTGTAAAGTCATTGGAAGAAGCAGAAGTATTCAGAGCTCATTCTATGGTATCGATCAGTTTATCAAATTTCACATTTGACTTGACTCTGCTTGTGCTTGTTCCGTGCTTGTTCGACTTTTCTTAATAATTTGTCTTAACTGCTCTTAGTTTGTTCTCTTGCAGTTCTTATTTAATTGTGGTCTAAGGAAGATCTTGTGTCTAAGACCCTGCAGTTACTGACCACAAGGAAGTTGATATGTAGGGTTTATGCCAATCTGGATACCTTCCCAAATTCTGAAGTTATTCATGCTTGAAAATACAAAGGTAAGAGAGTTACCTTTTCAATAAATCTTTAAATTATTGCCAATCATGTAATGAGAAAGCTTTCTTTCCTCTCCTTATAGAAAAATATGATTTCTTGCGGTAGTAAATTTTACTAAGAAATGGTGGTGACGATGGAACAGTATAAATAGCGGAGTCTTGTGAGTCTCAAAGCTGCAATTTTTAAAAATTTTAATTGAATGCTCTTCTTCGAGACCCTTTTACAAATAAATATCTCTTACTTGAACTATAATTGCGTTATCAATTTCAACCCGCAAAAGATTCAACAAACATAGTCATGGACTCTTTTGAAAATGATCGAAAAGATGTAATGCTAGTTGTCATAATCATACAAATTAGATCATGGTTAAAACAATTTCTCATATAGTTTATCAAATAACAAAGTCAATGACTTTAAGCTCCAACATTATCACATTGTTCTTCTTAGATAGCAAATAAGAATTTTTGTTCTGATAAAAATGATAAGAACAAATGACATATATGTATTTTGCTGATAGTAACAAATGGCATCTTTTTTATGGGAAAGTTTTCGTTCTTAATTATGTGGGGGTATAGCTCAGTGGTAGAGCATTCGACTGCAGATCGAGAGGTCCCCGGTTCAAACCCGGGTGCCCCCTTTCTTTATAAATAGTGTTTACATCCATTCTTTTTATATTGTTACTTATCGCCTTTAGCAAGAAGTATTTTTCCGAACTATAGTTCTATTGATAAAAAAAAAATAGAAATAAAAAACAAATTAATCTAAGATATACATACATAGGGAACAGTATTATATTTAAAAAATTTATGTCTTAAATTTTTTGACAGTTTAAAATGAATAAAAGTAGGAAAAAATTTGAAAAATACTTCATTGCCATAGCAACTTTTCAAATTAGATTTTGTTATATAAATTTCCTTGTGTTCTTCCGTTTTAATGCGGCAAATTAAATTAATTTTTTCCGTTTTTTAAAGGACATATCCTTCCCCGGCGATTTGTAGATAACACACCCTTCCAAGTCAAGATTTAAATGTCATCGTGTCGAGGGCTGAGTTTTGCACTGTTTTGGGAGAGATATTATTGACCCCACATCCTGACTTTGATATAGAAACCGTTTCGGTAAACCATTTTGTTTATTAAACTTGATGCTGTCAGCATCTTCTAAGAAGTTTCGGCTAGAGAATTTAAAAGATCTGTTTGCCAAGATTTCCGGTATGACTGTGTAACCTAGTTATCTGGCGTAACCAAGCTATCTGGTCAGTCTCTACCCAAGGCATTCAGCCCTATGAAGGAAATGGAAACGCCAGGTTCTTTATCATCCAGGAGAAACAACTTAAAGTCGTGCATATCTGGTTCGCGGTGGAGGCTCTTCAGAAGAGCATGGAACTCAGAAGAGGAAAAAGAGCCACAAGGACTATCCTACTAGATAAGCTGGCTGGTCAACTTCCCTGAGGAGACATTCCTGATAGTTTGTGACTTTATCTTGACTGACGTGCGCAAAAACCTTAATGGCAACTGTTCGCCTCAATTCTTTGTGGTAAAGCTACAGGCGAACTCACAGAACTCATTGTCTTTTCAGCCAATTGTTGGTGGACACTGCCGTCAAGCTGTGGACATGCTGCGGAAGGTTCTATCCTAAATTTAATTGAGAGCAGGTAGCTTGCAAAGCTAGGAAGAGTTAGCTTTTGTATTCCCATATATGTTAACGAACTAGAACAGGTAGTTCACTCTTGGCATTTAAGGAAAGAAAAGTCGAGCAGAAAAGTAAACTCTTGCCCTGAGTATTAATAAGTGTGGTTAATGTAAAAGAAGCAGCCGGGTTGGGCCTATCCTACGGTTTCGGCTGGGTCAGAGCCAAAGACATGAGCTTTGACGCTAGTGACCCCGCTAACTACCGCCCAATACCAATTAGTTCTACTCTCTCCAAAGTCATGGAGACAATAATATACAAGAGACATGAATTATCTTGAATGGCACCAAAAATTAGATGACAAACAGTACGGCTTTAGACCTAAAAATTCTTCTAGCGACCTCCTTGTTGGCCTAACAGAGCTTTTATTGCTATTGGTATTGATTCTGTTCTAAAGAACTGGATTAAGAACTTCCCATCCAGTCAAGGTAGTATTGTATGGCGGCGAATCTAACTCAATTCTATCACTCTCTTCATAGTTTTTATAAATTACCTGCACTGAAACCCCATCAACTCACTCCACAGCTTGGCTGATGAGGGTACTTTACTTTACTCCTATGGCTTCGATAATGTAAGACAAGCATGCGCCCATACCATGTCTGCTTCATCGTAAAGTCATGTGCAATTCAATTAACGGGGACATCGAACTAATTATTGATTGGGGCCTCAAGAACTGTGTCGAATTGAATGCATTAAAAACGAAGTTCTGTCGCATCTCCAATAAAACTTGCAAACGATCCTCCTTCTATTTCAGTTAACTTCAATAAGATCCTAACGGCAGAACCGTCTCTAAATATTAGCCGAAGATCTGCGCTGAAATCACCCTATATATACGAAATTGCTAAAGAAGAATCACATATACATAGGCTTTCGCAGACTTTTAACATAAAACAAATTAAACAAATATAAAACTGCGAACTGTTCCACTCGACGACTTTATTAGGACTGTTCTACTAAATCACAAAAATGGTTACGGTAACTTAAAATAAGAGAGATAACTTTAAATAAGAACAGTGCTGCCATACTTAAACTATAATTAACTTCAATAAATTGCTAAATTGAATGCCTACACACAGTGGCTGGTATTCCTTAAAAGGAAGGTGCAAATTCCTCCTTCAGCCGTCAGGCAGGGCTACGATCTACAAGTCCTACATTCATTCTACAACTCGTATATCTGGGCCGGGGCTGCGAGAACCACGTTAGATTGGCTGCACAAGGTACAAAACCGCGCTCTCAAACTTATTAGTGATAGCGCCATTTTCTCTTCAGTTGACTCATTTAGCTACCGTAGGAATGGAGCAGCTCTTGCAAAATTCTACCGCTTTTACCACAACGGTTGCTCCATTGAAATAAGTAACCCTATGCCTCCACGGCAGCATATCTCCCGCAATGCAAGACTTGCCCACTCGGCTCACTCTTACAGTATACAGCCTTTGGGCCGTATTACCGAAAACGATTCGATTTCGATTTGAATTTGCGATTCGATTTGAATTTGACATGATTGATTACGATCGTAACCAATACGAGTGAGGCCATATATTTTTCCGAAAATATTCCAACAAAAGCCAACTTCGCTTTTAATTTGACAACTGTTGGTTTTACCGAAATATAATTATTGTGAAAAGATTTAAATTAGTGCACATTATTTCAATATAAAGCTAGTGTGTCTTCTTCGATCAGTGTCTGCTGATCTTTGCCTAACTGTCTCGTTTTGAAGGCGATCGCGGAGTGCGGCACCGGGGATCTGCCTCAAGCAACGCATTTGGAAGATCGTTTCTTAACGTCCGAATTGAGCAGTGTCTACTTTTCCGATCCATAAAAAAGAATCTTACTTACATCTTTTATTTTTATTTTTTTGTAATAACTACGTTTCTTTATACAACTATCGCCTTTTTTATTTACGAGCACCAAATGTCAATCGTTGGTATTTACGATAAATTTGTTACGATTTGAGGGTATAAATCGTTTAAATATTATTTACGATTAATCTCAATCGAATCGAATTCAGTAATAAGGCCCAATCTTCGCGCACTTTCCGGTTTAGAAATTCGTTTATAACCAGAACAACTCGACTATGGAACAACCTATCACAGTCAGTATTCCCGAACTCATTCAACACCCAAAATCTCAATCGCCAGTTTATCGCCATCTCCTCCAGCACCCACCGACTTCCCCTATTCTATCCTATTTTTCTCTCTAT
The DNA here is from genome assembly GCA_949987705.1 of Thereva unica. NCBI lineage: Eukaryota > Metazoa > Arthropoda > Insecta > Diptera > Therevidae > Thereva > Thereva unica. The sequence goes on along the minus strand of OX465282.1, from coordinate 32,232,095 downwards.
CCTTCAAGCTAACCTCACCTTGCTAGACATTGCACGGTGACGTGTACGAAATGACGGACTAGTAGTACAAAGGGTGACACCTAAGCTTAGACTGTCATCGCTCTACCTTACCCCCCTAGATCACCATACCTAGCCTCTTGTAGTGCAGTCACACTTAAAGAAAATGGATAGAATGGTAAGAAAATCCATATGAACATAGCAAAATTCTTGGTATGATTGGGAGTGGTTGGTCCCAACCACCATAGACAACATTATTTCCAAGTTGGAGTTGATCAAGAAATCAAAGTGAAAATTAGCATAAGTAGGCTCAGCAGTCTACACAGACGGTTCAAGGATAAGCTGCGGAGTAAGTCTGCCAGGGTCTCAATCATGTAATATAACCAAAAATATTCGGAACGGATTCAGTGTCCTTAAAGCAGAAAGTCTGCAAATTGGAAACATCAGTCTGCAAATTGGAAATGTCATCTAGATAGAAAAAAAACTTTGCCTGTCAACTCCCAAACTCTTTGGCAGCCATGTACTGAATGTGCTTGAGGATCTTCCAATGAGCTTGACATAGTTCTTGTTCAAAATGGATCCGAAAATCATAAAAATACTATTGCTCACGATAATGAGTGGTATCAAAACGGTGGTAATGTGCTGATAGGAGGTCATCACGATTACATATAGGAAATTGGAAATACATACTTTACGAAGACCGAGCCCTACAAGAACTGTAGCTCCTGAATGAGATTAGTATCACTTCATATCAGTGTGTTTTTTTGAAGTGTTAACTTCTTTAGGCGCGTTTGGCACTTTTTCGCTGGGGGTAAAACAAAGAATTCGCGACACGCGCACTTTGTCGCACACCCGTTTCTGGACACTTGCTGCAATGATGGTGACACGCGCACTTTGTTGCACCCCCTTTTCTGGCTACTTGTGCCTATGCAGCTGTCTAGAGCATGGAAACTTTTGGTTGAGCTCCACTTACAAACAGCAGCGTATAATTCTATGTGTGCGAGGCAAAATAGCCCGCGCTTGGTGGGAGGGATTGGGTTTGAATGTTGCAATGCAGAAGCTGCTCTCAGCATTCATTTTATATTCTCGCAATGCAGACGCCGCTCTCAAAATCCATGTCATATTCTCGCACCCAGAGAGCAGCTTCTGCATTGCAACATTCAAACCCAATCCCTCCCACCAAGCGCGGGCTATTTTGCCTCGCACACATAGAATTATACGCTGCTGTTTGTAAGTGGAGCTCAACCAAAAGTTTCCATGCTCTAGACCAGTGATTCCCAAAGTGGGTTCCGTGGAACCTTACGGTTCCACGAAAAAATTTTAGGGTTCCGTGTCACCAGCCCCGAAGCGCAAATACATTCGCAGACTCACTGGCGCCGCGCCGGCCGTTTAACGCGTTCTTGCTAATCAGAAAGTGCGAATGGCCCTTATTCCTTGAAATTTGGTCTACGTCACGCCGCGTAACATTTTGGCCGCCATTATTCCCATGTCGAGGGGGTTGTGAAGAAAATGCTAATCCGCCCTTTTGAGATGGGCGCCATGGACCAAACGATATATTGAGTATACTATATTTCTTATGGTGTTCTACTTATCATACCCTTTCATTTGATATTCATGACGAAGGGGTTGTAAAGAATATTTCAATCCGCCCTCCTGAGACTGCCGCCATGGATCTAAAGGTATATTGAGTATACCATATTGCATTGTCATCGGAGCTGAAGCTGTGTGCAAAATTTCAGGGTGATCGGGTAACCGGAAGTATTCAAAAAATCGATTGCAAGTTATGTACCGGACCAACAGACAGACAAGAAAGCGAGCTAATAAAAACGTTTTAAAATATATTAAAGGATAAATATAATACATATATCATATATTATTATATTTTTTCATCGTTGGGTTCCGCCAAATTTTATACATTGTAGAAAGGTTCCGTACGAAATAAAGTGTGGGAACCACTGCTCTAGACAGCTGCATAGGCACAAGTAGCCAGAAACGGGTGCGCAGCAAAGTGCGCGTGTCACCATCGCTGTTGTCTGTTGCTGGACCTCGACTAAAAGTTGCCATGCTCTAGCCAGCTAAATGGTTGCAATATTTAAATATTTTCTTGGATTAATCGCTTTCGGCAACATGGAATACGTTCGGCGTTTCGGCTATTCGACTGGGCGTCTGTATTTTACTTACATACCTGGTGTAGAATCCCAGTAGGGAAAATCGCAAGTATTTACTGTGGGAAGTCGATTTGGAAGTACTTCTTTATTTAGAGTTTTCTGTAATGACTTATAAGTAATGCAGAGGAGAATGGGTTTGGTGACCAAGCGTTTGATTTCGCGCAAAAAGTTTGTTGAAAAACTTCGTAGCTGGTCGTTTTCTTTGTTAATCATCTCAGTTATCTCAGCCATTAAGTTTTATATCTATAATTTATAAACATATATTTGAACTTATGTTTATGATATAAATATAAATCGCTTAATCTTACTTCAAGCTACCCCACCCCTTCACGCCTACCCCAACTAAATTACATTACAAAAATTTACAGTATAATAACTTTGTATTATGAGTTTAATAATAAATGTAGTATAAGTACTTCCAAAACACATTCTATGGAAGGGAAAAAAGAAGTACTTCCCAGCCTAGGCCATCGCCGTGTTAACGTAATGCCTTTTTTATATTGGGTGGAAGTACTGAACTGCTTCTGTAGAAGTAGTTTTTCCAGTACTTCCATTCCCTACTGGTATGTTATATTATTTTCTATGTATTATATATTATCTATTACGTACTATATACAATGTACTGCATATTATGTACTATGTTCTGAAAAAATTCAAATTGAATCCAGTAGATTCCCATAAAAATTTAGATCCGTGACTTTGGCTGAATATAATATGACTTTTTTGCATATTTGCACAATGTTTAAAATAGCAAAAATTTCTGTTTCGTGACTATTGCATCAACCCGACGATAAGTAGGTACTGTGTACTATGTACTACATATTTCCTATGAACTATGTACTATGTATTTGTTACTATATATTATCTACTATTTTAACTAAAAACTACATTATCCCAGTCATCCATCGTCCGATCTTTGTGTGATAAGTTTAGGAAAAATAGTTTAATTTCCAAAATATTGCAACACATTTTGGAGTGAATGCATATAAGTAACAATCAAATAAACTTTAACAGAATATTCAAAAATAAAATATATTAATCCTTATCGTCCTGTATGAAGATTTATTTGGACATTTAGACTAGCCATAGAAGTTAACACTTCTAAAGTGTGGCCCTACGCACACTCGTTTTTTTGTTAAATTTTTGAGCTCCTTAAACTTTGGGTAATTCTCTTACATCTTTTACTGCAACAGCGAAAATATGAATATTTTTTTATTAACCTAGACATGCTACTATTTCTAGCTACAAGTCAAAATAATTGCAAACACTTGCTCTGATAATCCATCAGTAGTCAAGCTGAACATAATCCTTCTTGTAATCACTACGAGCTACCAAAGGACTCATAAATCAAAATCTCTTCTTCCTCCGCGGCTCCATACGAAAACCTGTCTTAACATACCGAACATCTCAAGTACCACAACAAAAGCTATGACACTATGATTTCCAAACGTTATATAGTATGGAAGAAAAGGACGGAGAAGCCTCTCCAACCAGGACAGTTGTCATGACTGTGTGCACATTAGTCAACCGATGATTAATTTCTTAAAATCCGAGATTCTATTTCTGTCCAATGGCGGCCAAAAATTTCACTTTTATACTCTCTCGATCTTGCGCACTTTCAAGACTCTGTACTAGCTACGAAAGAAAAAAAAAATGTTGTGGAAGATAAAGTGGTAAAATGGCGAAGTCGGATTTACATGCGATAAGGAGACGTTTGGCATGTTTATTTTTATTTATTTTTATTTTATTTTTATAGGAAATTCCAGAGGATATTTCTGGCCCGCGGTATTGCAGCGACGTGGATTTTTTGCGCGTCAGGCCACATGGGCGCAAGGCACTTTCAAGGGGCGGTCCATCATACTTTCCGTGAAAAGCTTTTCATCTTTTTCCTTCACAATATTTTTATTTTATTTTTCGGAAATTTTCTTTTTTTTTGTTAATATTACTTAATGGTTGGGTGGACGGATCTGACACTGTGAGACAGAAGACCAGAAGAGAAAGATCTTCCGATGATGAAAAACGAGACGTACGAAAAACACTTGGCAGAGGATTAAAGAGTTTTTCCTGTCCCAATACTGACAGAAGTTTCTTATGTCGGAAACTTTTGTTTTCACTTTTATCTTCGATATCTCATCTCTCTAGAGGAGACAGAACGGCTGAGATATTACAAGAAAATGCAAGAAAATGACGGCAATTACTCAAATCTCTGTTTACACTATTAAGTGGGTGTTAAGACCGAGGGGAGCACTATCGTGTTGTCAAACCGCCTTTGGAGTCAATGGCTAATGAAGAATTTATTTTTGTTCCAATTTTTTCGTCTTTCCTCACCCGCTTGAAAAATTATTATCAATTCTAAACTCGTGCTAGTTTAAAAATATAACAACTTCCTCTAGTAAGTAGTAAAAATTTTCGCTAAAAGACGCCGCCGCCGGTGACCAATTTATAGCTTAAAAGAAATGAACGAACGTTTCACAACAAAAAGTCTAGTCTACTTAGAATTTCTGGACATGGAATATTTGAGTGCAGGGGAATCGTGGATAGAGTATATTCCTAAGGCAGTCTTCTTGTTCACTTTTATAAGCTCCCGGCGGATGTTCTTTATTGAAGTCAACCTCTGCCATGGCCGCTGTGTTGTGCCGATGCCCCATAGTGTCAACTGGTAATAAAATCGATTTCAACAATAATTACTCTTTATGAATATTTAATTCCCGCTTTGTTTTCGGCTGTGCGATGGGGCTTATTAGATACAATAGTGGAGTATTTTGGTGGGCACGACGAATGACCCAATTTGGATAATTATGTACTTCACACAAACGAGACTATACTTGTATGTCAATTTTTAATGTTTTGGCATTGAAGATTTTTACCCTTTATTTAATTGGTTTTGTAGATGATTTTAAAAAATAGCCCAAGATTAATTTTTTAATTTATATTTGTAGAATCTGGCCTAATGGCATCAGCAGTCAGAAGCGTAGCGATTAAAGAGCCCAACTGTCACTCCAAAGGTCCGGAATTCAATTCTACTCCGCGCCATGGTCCTTCATATTCCTGCATTTCCCACTTATGTAGGTAACATTTCTTCTCCCGAACTTTTCTGTCGAAATGGAAATGGTACTTTAACATTGCAAAAATTCAGGACAAGGTTTTATTTTTGGGATATGTAGGAGGGGGGGGGGGGGGGGTCAGTAAGTTTGAGTTTTCGGGATTCTAACCCCCCCCCCCCATTTGGCCGCCATCTTGGGAAAGGTGTGCAAATGGTTTTTCCACTATATCTCTGAAACGGTATATCTTACAAAAAAAGGAAACAGACAAGTCACTTTTTGTTTAGAATTAAATTATCTACAATATATTAGAAAGAAAGGAGGTGGGTCACAGCCCATACAAAATTACCCCAGGCCCGGCGCAAAAGAAAAGTATCTCAGATTATCGGCTATAATAAGTATTGAATTTCTGTATAGTTGTTATATCCCGTAACTGTGGCTAAGGTGTTAATAATGCTAATTCTTTTTATTCGGGCGAAATGACTAATTAACCCTGTATTTTTGTAACGCCATCACATATCTTCATGAATAAGGTATCAGTGTACGCAGAATTCTCCCACCTATCTAAAATTGTAAAAACGACGGTATCACAGTACCAACTTCCAGAGTTATGAGTCGTCAAAGTCAAAATATTAATTTTTTTAACAAAAATTTCACTTTCAACCACCTTTTTCTTCAAAATATTCATAGTCAACTAATGTTTTTTTCCCAGAATCAGAAAGCTTGGAGTGTTTCCTATGAATAATGTCCAAAGAATTTTTATGCTATGGCTTTTACTTTCGAAGATACAGCCATAGTCAAAAGTATTTACACAAGGCCATGCTGTGCTCCCGCTTTGCAAAGAAACTTTAAAAATCCGATGTTACTAACATTATAAGGAAATATTTCATGTTACTAATTATAAGGAAATATTTTTTTTGTAGGGTTGTCTGAATACTCTAGAACAGGAGGAGAAAAGCAATCGGTTGAATTCAGTTTAGTTTCTGAGAAATAAATAAGGGCCACCTGCGTCAAAAGTATTTACACACATTTTATTCCCGTCAAAAGTATTTACACAAGCACAAAAACATAGATTTCTTGAAACTAGTCAAAAATTTAAATGTTTTTTCTCAACTATAATAAAATGTGATTTGTTAATATGTTGTTGGACCACCTTTGGCGTCAATCACTGCCTGCAACCGAGCCGGAATAGATTCTATCAATCGATGTATAAATTCTTTGGGTAACTTGCTCCAAATTTCTTAATTTCATCAATAGTTTCCTGCCTTTTTCGTCCTTTTTGGATCGTCCTCTGCTGCTTTACGAAACCCCAAACATTTTCAATAATATTAAGGTCCGGGCTCTGTGGAGGCCACGGAATGACAGCTTGACCTGCTCCATGTAACAATTGCGTTGGCATCCAGCTTTTGGGAAGATGCATGAAAGTCTTTCCAAAGGATCCTTCGAACTGAAAAGAACTTTCATCTGTCCACAAAACAGTTCGAAGGATCCTTTGGAAAGACTTTCATGCATCTTCCCAAAAGCTTGAAAGGAAATGCAGTGCAACCTTTGAACAATCATGGAGGTGGTTCAGTAATGTTTTGGGGATGCATGTCATTCTACGGATTTGGAGATCTGGTACCTCTAGAAAAAACTTTGAATCAAATCGAATACACGCATCTGCTGAATGATCATGCATTTCCATCTGCAGCAAAACTATTTCCTACCCATGAATTTATTTTTCAACATGATAACGCTCCGTGCCATAAAGGATGGATGCCAACGCAATTGTTACATGGAGCAGGTCAAGCTGTCATTCCGTGGCCTCCACAGAGCCCGGACCTTAATATTATTGAAAATGTTTGGGGTTTCGTAAAGCAGCAGAGGACGATCCAAAAAGGACGAAAAAGGCAGGAAACTATTGATGAAATTAAAGAAATTTGGAGCAAGTTACCCAAAGAATTTATACATCGATTGATAGAATCTATTCCGGCTCGGTTGCAGGCAGTGATTGACGCCAAAGGTGGTCCAACAACATATTAACAAATCACATTTTATTATAGTTGAGAAAAAACATTTAAATTTTTGACTAGTTTCAAGAAATCTATGTTTTTGTGCTTGTGTAAATACTTTTGACGGGAATAAAATGTGTGTAAATACTTTTGACGCAGGTGGCCCTTATTTATTTCTCAGAAACTAAACTGAATTCAACCGATTGCTTTTCTCCTCCTGTTCTAGAGTATTCAGACAACCCTACAAAAAAAATATTTCCTTATAATTATTAGTAACATCGGATTTTTAAAGTTTCTTTGCAAAGCGGGAGCACAGCATGGCCTTGTGTAAATACTTTTGACTATGGCTGTATAAGCAATTTAATACTAAAATTGGCGCTATTTCGTACTTTTTTAGCACTCTTTTCTCCTAAGCTTATGTCGAAAAAAACCAATTGACAATTTACAGGTCAAAAGTTGCCTGCAATTTCCCCAAATAAGGCCAGTTTTAGCATTTAAATTGCTTATAACTTCGAAAGTAAAGGCCGTAGCATAAAAATTGTCCAGACATTATTCATAGGAAGCACTCAAAGCTTTCTGATTCTGGAAAAAAGAACATTAGTTGACTATGAATATTTTGGAGAAAAAGGTGGTTGAAAGTGAAATTTTTGTTAAAAAAATTAATATTTTGACTTTGACGACTCATAACTCTGGAAGTTGGTACTGTGATACCGTCGTTTTTACAATTTTAGATAGGTGGGAGAATTCTGCGTACACTGATACCTTATTCATGAAGATATGTGATGGCGTTACAAAAAAACCGGGTTAATTAGTCATTTCGCCCGAATAAAAAGAAATAGCATTATTAACACCTTAGCCACAGTTACGGGATATAACAACTATACAGAAATTCAATACTTATTATAGCCGATAATCTGAAATACTTTTCTCTTGCGCCGGGCCTGGGGTAATTTTGACCCACCTCCTTTTGTGGTAAAACGAATAATTAAGAAGATATAAGGCTTCGAACACAAAAATTAGTCACAATAATTTCTTTTAAAGGCTATAATTTGTTTTCCTTCAAAATAGTAACAAGTTTTTTTAGAGGGTTTCATAATGAATAATTTTCATTCATACTTTTTTTAATTTCATGCACTATGAAAGGTTTTACAGCGCCCCGAAGGTATCAAAGTGACAGATTTTCTGAATAATTTTTTACGATTTTACCTTATCCTCTCCCTAGGAATTCTAAACAACATTTAACATGTAATAATAATGAATGAATGACCACTTATAAAAAATGCCGATGTTGGAGTAATGTAATAAAATTGTTTAGCCATTTATTGTGGGTTTTTATTGTTGTTATGCTATGTTTTACAAGGTACGATATGGTTTAAAATGAAATTCTTTGAATAATAACATGTAATAGTTACTCCAATTTTTTTAAATAATATGTGATAGAGCTGCACAAAAAAGTGCTTCATTCAGTTATGTTAAGTATCTAGTAAAATATGAACGTATTTAGTTTGTGAGAAAAGTTTGAATTATCTTTGTCTAATTTCAAAATTGTTCTTTCAGTTTGATCTTAGTCAAATTTTCATATTTATAACTGTGTAAATAGTAGCCTCATAAACGTTCACGCACCTACAGGAGAGTCCCCGGATGATGATAAAGAAGAATTCTTCGAATTAGTTGAACGGGAACTTAATGCCTGCCCCAGGTATGATGTAAAAATCACACTGGGAGATCTGAACGCCAAATTAGGCCGGGATATATATCGGCAACCACAGCTTGCATGAAAACACTAATGACAATGGACAGCGAGTTGTAGAAATGGCAGCAAGTAATAACTTGGTCGTTGCAAGTACTTGATTTGCGCGTAAAGATATCCATAAAGCCACCTGGGTATCTCCTGATGGTGACACTCGCAACCAAATAGACCATGTGTTGATAGACCGCCGCCACCTTTCGGGTCTGATGACGGTACGAACGTACCGAGGTGCCAACTCCGACTCGGATCACTATCTTGTTGGTATGGTGCTCCGAGAGCGCATTACAACGCTGAAAAGCTTTGTATCCGCTGATCAGGCTCGAATCAACACAGCTGCACTACGCACTGAAATGGCCAGAAACAGCTACGGTCATGCATTAGAACTCGTCCTAAGTCCTGGGGATGAGATGCCGGGCGTCGGCGAGAACTGGACCCGCCTTAAAAATACTGTCATTAGTACTGCTGATTCCATCTTAGGCAGAAGTCGTAGAGATCGGAACGACTGGTTCGATAATGAATATGCAAGCTTGCAACTGAACGTAAGAATGCTGCGTACCGAGCCATGCGGCAGTCTCAGAGAACACGGGCACGCGAAGAACTCAGAAAAGAAGAAAAGAGAATTCACAGACGAAAAAAGGAAGCCTGGGAAAAAAATCTCGTCTGTGAGCTATGACACAATTCACACCACGTTGCACATACTGCAAGGACAAAGAAGGGAATCTGATCACCGATCCTAAAGGAATCTCGGAGCGATGGGAAGAGCACTTTCATGAATTGCTAAATGGCGAGCTAACTGAGGATTCGGAGGCTCCACCAATATCTGATGATAATGCTATGCTGCCGCCACCAAGCATTGAAGAAGTTAGCAGAGCCATCAGCCGGCTCAAAAACAACAAGGCCTCGGGTGCAGACGGCATCGCAGCGGAGCTGGTTAAATATGGAGGGCCTACATTACACCAAGCGATTCATGAATTAATTGTGCAAGTATGGGAGCAGGAAGTGATGCCAGAAGACTGGAGAAAAGGCATCCTCTGCCCGGTACACAAAAAAGGAGATATATCACATCACAGCGTGCACTAATTATCGCAGTATAACGTTGTTGAGTACCGTGTATACGATATTCTCCGCTATCCTGCAAACCAAGATGGCCCCATACACCAGAAACATCATAGGCCATTACCAGTGTGGCTTCAGCCCAGGCAAATCAACGACTGATCAGATTTTCACCTTGAGGCAGGCTATGGAAAAATGTCTGGAGTTTCAAAACTCAATTCAACACCTCTTCATAGACTTTAAAGCCGCCTATGATAGCATAGCCAGAGTAGAACTCTACAAAGCCATGAGAGAATTCGGCATCCCCAACAAACTGACAAGACTATGTAGGTTGACCATGACCACTGTGTCAAGCTAAGTAAAGGTATCCGGAACACTGTCCAGATCTATAATGGACTCCGACAAGGAGACGGTCTGACCTGCCTCCTTTTAAACCTGGCGTTGGAGAAAGTGATCCGAGATTCGGCCGTGACATCAAGGGGTACAATCCTCCACAAGTCCACCCAATTACTGGCTTACGCAGACGACATTGACATCATTGGAAGAACAACAACAGCTGTACAATAAGCTTTCACTCAGATTGAGCAAGCGGCGGGAAATCTGGGACTGCACATTAACGAAAGCAAAACAAAGTACATGGTGGCCTCGTCTACAAGAACACCTAACATTGGTCCCACAATTAAGGTAGAGGAACACGAGTTTGACGTGGTGAAATCATTTACTATTGACCCAAGGTAGTCAATAGTAGCAGCCGACAATAGCATGAAACCAGAAATACGCGCACGACTGCTAAAAGCCAACAAAGCCTACTATAGTCTGTCAAGGCTCTTCAAATCCAAATATCTAACCATAACGTCTAAGCTTTTACTATATAAGACGATGGTCTTACCCGTTCTCACATATGCATCCGAAACGTGGGTGCTTAGCACTCAAACCTTTTGGACGTGTTTGAGAGGAAAATACTTCGGAGGATTCGTTGGATTGTATGTGAGGAAGGATGATTCTGGAGACTCTACAATGACGAGATCTACGAGCGCTATCGCGACATAGATGTTATGAAGAAAATAAAGCCCGGTAGGCTCCGGTGGGCAGGCGGCAGGGCATCTAGCTCGTATGAGTGAAGATGAGCCTGCTCGGAAAGTTCTCTGCGGTAAGACCTATGGGGTGCGACAGCGATGGAGGCCCAACCTTCGCTGAAAGGACGGCGTGGACCAGGACGCTCAGAGCTTAGGGATGCCAAACTGGATGACATCGGCTCAGAATCAGGACCGGTGGAGAGAACAGTTGCGAGAGGCCAGGACCGGATCCCGGTTGTAGAGCCGTTAAAGAAAGAAGAAGAAATAGTTATTCAGTTGCGCATACTACCAAAACACAAAATATTGCTACTTTGACGGGATGACTTCTATAATTTTCAAGTGTTCATTGAAATTTGTTTGTAGTTTTAAAGTTTATAAAAGTAAACGTTGTGCTATTTCATTATGAATAACTGTTTCATAAGTGACAAATCTCTGAAAGTAAAAAGAGTGAAATCTTCAATTGCACGAGAAATTACGAAGGATATGCGCAGTTCCTCCGCACAGTTTTGGAGGTTAGTTTGTTTACACTCTATTTGTTATAAAAGTTATTCTGATAATCGTACGGATAACAGCATTTGTTGGCATAGTACCACCAGCAGCGACAACAGTGTCTTGTATACTAGAAGCTCCCTTGATTGATTTTAATTTCATGACCAACTGTTTCATTTGCTCTTTGAACTTTCAACCTTGACACCATTGCAGTCTGATATAATTCCTCAGCAAATCTAAAAATATCCATTAATTGATCAAAAGACCAAGAATGGAGTAGATAGAAAAGCAGCATCCTGGATTACGCGTGTTGGGGACAGCACTTTAAAAACTCTAACCTCGCAGGGAGTATGGAAACGAGTTATACAACTTGCAAACGCTTGTCACAAAATGAATACGCCCGTATTTTGCTAGATAGTCATCACAACTGAATGAAGCACGGGTTTGTGCAGCCCTATATTATTTTAAAAAACTGGAGTAACTATAACTAATACATGTTATTATTCAAAGAATTTCATTTTAAACCATATCGTACTTTGTAAAATATAGCATAACAGAAATAAAAACCCCCAATAAAGTGTTAAACAATTTTATTACATTACTCAAACATCGGCATTTCTTATAACGTAAAGTCATTCATTCATTACTATTTCTAACGATTTTTAGTAAGATATACCGTTTCGGAGATATAGTGGAAAAATCATTTGCACATCTTTTTCAAGAAGGCGGCCAAATGGGTGGGGTTAGAATCCCGAAAATTCACCCACACCCACAAAAATTAAACATTACCCTGCATTTTTGCAATGTTAAAGTACCATTTCCATGGACGAATATTATCCCCTACGGAAACATGTGCTTTTTCCCGGGGGGAGATTGCCACCCTTTCTAGAGGGTGGAAATTGGCACATTCGAAATAACTGCAGAAACTGATAGAGGGGTGGATGAAAGCAAAAAATGTCATCTGCATGTTTTTCTTTAAATCAATATTTTCCGATTTATTCGCGATTGAAATTGTTGATTTTTCATCTAAAAATTGCATGTTTTAGAGCGGGTTTTCACGAATAACTTGAAACTCTTGAAATGAAGCTCTTAAAATATCGAATCGATCGGCGCTTTATTTATTTCTGTAGATGAAACACAACTCGAGTTATAAGTCGCTCAAGATGACTGTTTGTTCGTCAAAAACTGAACTTGCACCATTCAACGTTAAACGAAGGCACAACGAGTTTTTGGAGAAAAACTTATTGGACCTAATTTAAAGTACTTGAGAAGACCTTTAAAATTAACTTTGGTAAAATTCATTAGCATCAAAACTTACGTAGCTATGATGAAAGTAATATGGTTGTCTCCATTTTACGGCAAAAAAAAGCAGCAAGGAAACGAGTGGCTTAACGGCAAGAATTGAAAGTAAACGAAATCCATGTTCAAATAACTTTGATTAGGTATTAACACTAAACCTACCGATACTTCATGTATTCCTATTCCTACCAAAGCGGGTCAAATGACCCGCCTTTAAAATGTTACATATATCTATTACTATGTCTAGCGAAAAATATATCAATTAGGCCAATTGGTACATGAATAAAACAATTTTTTTCAAATAACGATTCAAAATAGTTTATATATTTTATTTTATGTTATATGTTATTTCAAGAAATTCTGACAAAAAGTTTAAAATGGGTCATTTGACCCGTCCATGGTAGGTTTATTAGGTTTAGTTATGTTCTAAAAGTGTTAACTGTCCATATTTGAAAAAAAGTTAGATTTACATTAGGGGTAGTTCATTAATTACGTGTGGTGTTTAGGGGTAGGGGTACACCTGAATATCACCGAATCTGACTTTTTTCTCGTAAGAAAGAGTAAAAAAAATTTTAATGTGAAGAAAAACAAGCTTAGGAATCATTGTTTGTACTAACAGCTTGTCTGGTTGTTAAGGTAGCAAGCTTCGTTCGAAGAATAGCGGAGAATAGGAAAGGTTAGAGGAGTTTGGAGGTGCTCAAGGAAATGTCGATGAACCTTACGTTTGGGCTCTAAGATGTTGTACGAGTTGGAAAGTACTGGCTGTAATAGATTATTCCACCGTCAAGTTGTTCAATTCATAAACGAACTTCAAGATCGCATTGTATCCGAGGGGGTGGGCTAGAGGATATCGGGATGGGCCAGGCAGGCTAGTTTTGTGTGGCGGGAAATATATTGCCGTGCAGGCAGGAGGATCTGAATTTCAGTGGAGCAGTGTCTCTGGCAATAGCGATAATGTATAGAGAGGGCTGCTACATTCTTATGTTGGCTTAAGGGGACATTCCGGTCAACTGGATTGAAAAAATCGATTTTTTTTGTTTTTGATTAATCGATAGATAACATAACATACCGAAATCCCAAAACGATATCTTGAACAGAAACAAAGTTACACCTCATTAAAAAGGAGTGCCTCCAGCAACATCGAAGCATGACTTAAAACTTCAGAGGCTTGTATCTCCGTTCGAGTAATTTGTTCGCTGCGACCAAAATTCTAAGCAAACGGTCAATGCAATATACCCTAAAATCGTTCTACTTGTTTGTCTTACATGTCATTTCAGTCTAATAGACTAATTTTTCTTTTTCTTTTTTTATTCAAAAGTTATAACAAAAATAGAGGTGAAAAAAAGACCGAAAAAATCACTTTTTTTTCAATTGTCCACCATTTTGTTAATTTTTCGAATTTTGAAAAACTGTTCTATTACACTGAGCATCATATCATATAATTTAAGAAACTTTCATAATTTTTGATTTGAGGTCACCTGTGCAACCTAGAGGTTGGTCGCAAGCAGGACGTGTTCGCCAAGAACGGCGACCTTTGATGGCTTGGAGGGGGGATTTAAAATTTTTTTTTTATCCGACAAAATTAAATTGTGTACTTGAAGGATCAATAAAAACTATAAAAAAAAGTTTACTTCAATTGCTTTAGTAGATTCGTAGAAAAAAATTCCTAAAAATTGACCATTTTTTGACTCAACTGACCGGAATGTCCCCTTAAAGGAATGAGTTTTATGGCAAAATTTTGCATCTTGTCGAAGTATTCTAAGGTGGTTTTTGGGGCGCCTATCTACGAATTGTAAGCTTTGTAGATTGTAGCCAGGGCGGTTGGCTGGAAGAGGAACTTGTATTTCCTAAGAAATCCAAGGCATTGGGAGGCTTGTTGGGCGATGTGCAATATTTGATCATTCCATCGCAGATGGCCACCGTAGGAATGTAGCAGCTCTTGCAAAATTTTATCGCTTTTTTCGTAATGACTGCTCCATTGAAATAAGTAACCTCTTGCCTCCACGGCAACATTTTTCCCGCAACACAAGACTTGCCCGCTCGGCTCACCCCCACAGTTTACAGCCCTTATCTTCGCTCACACTCCGATCTAGAAATTCGTTTATAACAAGAACAACTCGTCTGTGGAACAACCTTCCAAAGACAGTATTCCCGAGCTCATACAACTCATCCAAGAGTTCAAACGCAAGGTTCATCGCCACTTTCTGCAACACCCCCTTGACTCCCTCTAACCTATTATGTCCTTCTCTCTATCTTTCGAGCTAAGCTTACTACTGGACATTGCACCATGACTTAAACGACATGACGTACTAGTAGTACAAAGGGTGACACCTGAGCTTAGACTATCACATAACAAAAAAAAAAAAAAATCCTCAGTTAGGGGTCCATTAAACCAAAGGTTTTGCTGTCAGTTTACCATAGTTACTGCTATGACTGACCGGAAACCTACCGTCTAAGGTGATGATTGATTGATGTAATTATCTGAATATTTTAATTTCCATCAATGGACTGATGGAATTGATTGAGGTGTAATGGACGGCTTAAAGCTAGTCCTAGGATGTTAAGAGTTGAGTCGGCCGTTAAGCCAACTCCAGACTCACGCCGTGAACAGCCGCTAGCACTCGCGAAAATGAACAAAGTGGGGGGGACGTGTCTTTCTCCTTCGATGACGCCAGGTAAGACCTTTGTTGCTGCTCTGTCTTCCGGCATGCGCTCGACATGTCCAGCCCAGCGAAGTCTATTGAGTTTGATAAACGTCACTAAGCCTATGTCGCCATAGATTTGATATAACTCGCTGTTATATCTGATTCTGCATGTTCCGCGAAAAAGTTGGCTGGCTAGTACTTTGTATAGCATGAATCTTAGCTGTTTAGCTGGTACACCTAAATGCCGGGACACACATATCCGCACCGCGCCCGCACCGCATCTGCACCGTGTCCGCGTAAAATTAAACTCAAGTAATTTGACGCGGTGCGGACACGGAAATGTGGAGACTAGGGTGGCCCTCTCTTTTATGGAGGGAAAAATTGCTTAGATTCTAAGTCTCACCCCCTAGAAATATGCGAGTGGGCAAAAAACTAAGAAATTTAAAATTTTAGGCAAATCGGAAAAGATTTAGAGGTCGCTCATGATTATTTTTTACCTTTTTCCACTTTGTTCAACCCTAATTACCATTTTATCAGCCCTAAAAGAGTCAATAAATGTTTTTTATCCATTCTACAGATTATTTCCTTTCAAAAATGATCAAAATCATAAAGATCAGTTTACAAATAATAAAGCTATGAAATAAAAAGCACGGTGAAGAGTCTTTTTAAGAAAATAAAATCAAATCAGTTCAAACAGAAACTGCACTAGGGTCCGTCCACTGATCACCGTAATCTTCGCATAAAGCATTGTGCTTTTCTGTTCATCTTTGACCGTGCAGAGCTACGTGTACGATCAGTGATCCTCACTCAACAAATATACTACACGGGGCTCTATACCAGCCATGCGTGTTTTGAGAAAAGAGTGTTTCTATCATTTTTCATAATATTTAACAATAATATCAGTTAAAACAACAATATCAATTTACGAAAGCTAATTTAACATAGTTAACCTATTCATTGTAAATTTACCTGTTCAAATTGGGTTATAACGTTTTTGTTCGACGAATATTATAGCTAATAAAAGACATAAACTGTACTTCAATAGTGTGATATTGAAAATACAAACAAAATTATTAAAATTAAAATTACGCAGGCAGTATTTCCTTTAATAACGCTGTTTTAGTGTAAGTCGGAATTTTTTTTTTGTAATCAATTATAATTTGTAATAAGTATTGTTTATTCTGTTCGTCTTTACTCAATCCTTTATTATATTCTTAGATTAACTTCACACCTCTTTCAGCTGTGTCGTTCAGTTCTTAATTCATGAAGAAGGGTGAATGCTTGATTACAAATAATATTATAACTTCATTTATCTCTCGGATAAATGCAAACACCATTGAACGGACAGCGCTGAATAACCGTGACGTGGAACTGGTAGATAAATTCTGCTACCTCGGTAGTATTATTACCGTAAATGGCGGTGCAGAAGAAGACGTAAGCTCCAGAATAAATAAAGCACTAGGCGCATATGCATGCTTGTTCCGCATATGGAGATCAACAGAGATCTCAACTAACACCAAATTGCGGCTGTTAAACTCCAACGTTAAGGCAGTACTTTTGTACGGTTGCGAAACACGGAAAGTCACCCAATTCATCACAGGGTGCCTACAAGTCTTCATCAACAGATGCCTGCGTCGTATCCTAAAAATTCGCTGGCAGGATAGAATTTCAAACGAGGAACAATGCCGCCGTGCCGGCCAAGAAAAGATAGACGACCAAATCAGACGAAGGAAATGGAATTGGGTTGGCCACACCTTGCGACGCGAAAACGAAAATCTAGCCAAACAGGACCTTGATTGGAGTCCGCAAGGATCCCGTCGACCTAGAACAACGTGGAGGAGAACCCTACTAGTCCATTCAAAACGCGCGTTATGGTGTTCCAAAATAACACCGTTAAGAAAATCGAACCCTAAACGTTTTTGGAGTCGCTGACCACGAAAATCGAGGTCCCGCGGTCCTAAAATTAGGGCGTCACCCCTAAAAATGCAAAAAACACCCCTTTTTAGGGGGTTTTCGCGATTATTTCAGTAATAATGAAAACTAATGCGATGAAATGTACTTTTTTTTAATATTTATTTGCGAAGGTGGTGTGGTTGATTTATACTAAATTAAGGCGAACTTAATGGTAAGGGGTACTCCTAAAGGGTTGAAAGTACCCCTAAATTGGCGAAAAATGGCAAAAATTATAAAAAAAAATTTTTCCAAGTTTGTGCTTCAAATTCTATTGTGGGCGTACTGTCAGGCAAAAATAAATTATTTTCAACCCTTAAGGGGTTAAAACTACCCCTACTATAATAAAAACAACTTTATATAAAAAAAATTGCAAAAAATTTGTTTGTTGTTTTTTGTTTGAAATTTGGTTCAAAAGGTATATATTATCAGCAAAAAATTAATTTTTTCAACTCTTAAGGGGGTAAAACTACCCCCACATTAAAATTGTAATTGGAACAAATTGAAATTTATTGTTTTGCATTAAAATTTTATATTTGATGAAATATTATTAAAACATTTGGAAAATTTTTAACCCTCTTAAAGGAGTTAAACCTTAGGGGTAAATTGAAAAAAAAAAAAATTCTTTTCGTAGATTGCAATTTAAATTTTTTTAATGAATTGTTTGAATAAAAATTCTTTTTATTAGAAAATATAAATTGATATATGTACATGTGTGTATGTTACGATGTGATAAATCTGGTTATTACGTAAAATCCCCGGGTATTATATAATTCTCAACTTGTAATGGCAAATATAGGCCCAGAGCGAGCGGTGGCGGTCGTGCGGCGGGTAGGGCGGACATAAGAGATTGTGCCGCGGTAGGCATGTGGCGGGAGGGCAGGTGGAGGGAGGTGGTGTCGGTCGGCGTATGACGGATGGGCGCAGATGGTGGAAGGGTGCAGGCGGCGAAGGGCGGGTAGAGGCAGAAGGGGTGTAGGTGAACGATATAGGGGGTAGGCGTAGGAGGGGCACACGTAGGGTGGGGGGGGGGGCGGTCATAGGAGGAGTAAGTAAGGAGTACCCCTTACGATTAAGTTCGCCTTAATTTAGTATAAATCAACCACCTTCGCAAATAAATATTAAAAAAGTGCATTTCATCGCATTAGTTTTCATTATTACTGAAATAATCGCGAAAACCCCCTAAAAAAGGGTGTTTTTTGGATTTTTAGAGCTGACGCCTTAGTTTTAGGACCGCGAGACCTCGAGTTTCGAGATCAGCGACCCCAAAAACCTTTAGGGTTCGATTTTCTTAACGGCGTTATTTTGGAACACCCCCCCTAGTTTTCAATGAACTATATTGTAGGGGTAGTTTTAACCCATTAAGGGTTGAAAATAATTTATTTTTGCCTGACAGTACGCCCACAATCGAATTTGAAACATAAACTTGAAAAATTTTTTTTTATAATTTTTGCCATTTTTCGCTAATTTAGGG
Organism: Thereva unica; assembly: GCA_949987705.1. Classification (NCBI taxonomy): domain Eukaryota; kingdom Metazoa; phylum Arthropoda; class Insecta; order Diptera; family Therevidae; genus Thereva; species Thereva unica. The sequence goes on along the minus strand of OX465282.1, from coordinate 32,213,162 downwards.
GTACTTTCAACCCTTTAGGAGTACCCCTTACCATTAAGTTCGCCTTAATTTAGTATAAATCAACCACCTTCGCAAATAAATATTAAAAAAAGTACATTTCATCGCATTAGTTTTCATTATTACTGAAATAATCGCGAAAACCCCCTAAAAAGGGGTGTTTTTTGCATTTTTAGGGGTGACGCCCTAGTTTTAGGACCGCGGGACCTCGATTTTCGTGATCAGCCTTTAGGGTTCGATTTTTCTTAACGGTGTTATTTTGGAACACCCCCCCCCCCCGCGTTTTGAATGGACTATACTAGCAGAAGCCGCAACAACTGGGAGATCCTGGTCGGACCTGAGAGTTGTCGCGCAAAACAGAGTCCGCTGGATGGAAACTGTTTCCGCCCTATGTCCCATGAGGGATTAAGGGAGCGCAATGATGATGCTGATGATTTATCTGGTAGGGGATATAGGAAGTCGGTTGAAATGTTAAACCGTTGAAAAAAATCAAATGTGTTCATCGTAATGAAATACCCCTTTAATCCCTCATGGGACATAGGGCGGAACACTTCTTCTTATAAATTCCTCAATTTCTTCGAGTTTGACAGGAATACGTTTAACTGTTTCCCTAGATATGTCATCTGGCTCAGCATCATTATCTTCATAGACATCATGATCTTCATATTTTTCATCAGTGGTAATAAAATGCTTTCATCTGTCACTCATTTTCTGTTTGATTTCCAATGGAATATTTTCATCGAAAAATGATAATCCAACGTTTTCGTCTGCTAAATACCACAAATGGTTACTCATTTTCTTAATAGCATTTTGTGATATTCCTCTGGCGCTATGGGACATTTAAACCAAGCCTTCACGTAAAAGCGAATGATAAAAGCACAAATATTAGCTAATTTTGTCTCTTCTAGAACAGTTAATTTAAACTTATATCTGAATAAATATATTTTTATGCACGGATGGATGGAATAGAGTCCCTTGTAGTATATTTATAGGACCACTGATCGTACACGTAACTTTGCACGGTCAAAGATGAACAGAAAAGCATAATGCTTTATGCGAAGGTTGCGGTGATCAGTGGACCCTAGTGCAGTTTCTGTTTGAACTGATCGTTTTTTTTTTTTATTTTCTTAAAAAGACCTCACCGTGCTTTTTATTTAATAGCTTTATTATTTGTAAACTGATCTTTATGATTTTGATCATTTTTGAAAGGAAATAATCTGTAGAATGGATAAAAAACATTTATTGACTCTTTTAGGGCTGATAAAATGGTAATTAGGGTTGAACAAAGTGGAAAAAGGTAAAAAATAATCATTTTTTAAGATTTCGTTCACCATGAGCGACCTCTAAATCTTTTCCGATTTGCCTAAAATTTTAAATTTCTTAGTTTTTTGCCTATTCGCATATTTCTAGGGGGTGAGACCCAAAATTGAAGCACTTTTGCAAACAAGGGCCACCTTAGTGGAGACTGACTGGTAAAATTGTACTTGTTTACTTTCTCTCTTTCTGCCCAGCAGCCACTTTCAAGACACCCTTAGTAGATGTCCATATGAAATCAATATCGTAGGACAATCTTTCAGAGATGGTTGTTTTATATCCAGTCAAAATATACATTCAACTGCGGCCTAAATAGCTGAAATTGGAACAGCCTTTAAAAGATTAATGAAATTTCAAATTTCTCCAACTCTATCGATGGGGAGCAAAAAAATTTATTTATAAAAAAGATATTATACATATTTCTGTACGAATCGAATATGACCTCAGAGGTCATTCGTATAAGGCATCTCGCCAGTTTATCCGGTTAATAATATCCAAGTTCCGCTTAGGCATGGTCTTCACATAGTGCCTGTTTAGACGGTTCAATTTGTGGATTCTTTTGAGGCGCCCGAAAGCAAAAGTTTCTTTAGAATTCTGTTATCAAAAAGTGCAAGAGAGAGCTGTTTTCCCTAGCTTGGAGATGCAAGGACACTCTTCAGCTGGTGGCGCTTCACAGAAATATCGAGGGTGATGGAGGAGCCAATCATCATGCGATTAAGCTTGGAAGACTTGGCCTTGTTACAACAACCAGAAATCGCGAGCTCGCTGCGTGATTTCACGCAAAAATATAGCTAAAATAGCGTCACTAATTATGGGAGGCATCATGCAGTCAAATTGAGAATTCGTATAACACCGACTATTATAGCTGAATGTGAGGAACAGGCCAGTGGAACAGACGAACATTTCTTTGTGGATATCTGACCCTGGAACTTTGTATTTGGAAACCTTTTCTCTTCTTAAATATTTTGGCGGAAGTTTTTAAGTTCAAAATAGGAGATTTGATTCGGTACCGAAATATAACTCTATGAGCGACCTAGTTTAGTGCCTCGATTCACTCAAAAGTGCTTCACGAGTACCGCTGCAGAACGGTGCACCCTTAGTGCCAATTTTTATTTATGTGGTAACGTCAAGCTTAGGAATCACCCTTTGTACTACTAGTCGGTCATGTCGTTCAAGTCATGGAGCAGTGTCTAGTAGTAAGTTTGATTTGAAGGATAGAGGAGAGAGCATAGGTCAAGGATCGGGAGGGTCCGTAAGTAGATGTCGACAAACCTTGCGTTTGAACTCTGAGATATTATATGAGTTCGGAAACACCGACTGCGGAAGATAGTTCCACAATTAAATTCTTCTATTTATACACTAACTACTAAACCGTGCTTTAGCGTTTGGGGATGAGCCTAGTTTTGCTGCGAGAAAGGGAAGTTGACGTGTATGCAGGAGGATTCTTATTTTAGTGGAACCGTCGCTATGGTAATAACGGTAAAATTTGCTTAGGGCTGCTACAATCCTACCGTGACTTAAAGGGAAATGAAGGAGCAAAGGCTGCATCGCCAATGAGTTCGATGACGCTGTTTTGCAGGTTGTCCAGGCAAGCTAAGGTGGTTTTTGGGGCGCCCGCCCGGATATACTAGTTGTATTCAAGGCGTGGTGGAATGTGGGACTTGTAGATTGTAGCCAGGGCAGCTGGTTGAAGGAGGAGTCCCAGGCATTAATAAGCTTTGTAACGGAAGCGGCATTTACGGAGGTGATTTGTAGTCCGAGAAAAATTGTAATAACAAAAAAATTCATATAAAAGAACAGACAATGGATATATAGAGATATGAACAATTAAATAAAAACCAGAAAAAATGCAAGAAAACACTGTGAGTTTTCTTAGCGGAGCCGGGAAAGAAATCAAGAGAGGCAAAACAGAACAGTTTTGGGGAATTTTTTTGGGAAAACTGAAGTTTTCTCTCCTGAGAGCGGAGAGAGAAAGGTGGTGGAAAAAGAAAGTATTAAACCCTTATGGTGGAGTGGATATTTAACTAAACCAGACCAAAACGATAGTTAACAAACAGACCTTAGATTTGGAACTAGGAGAGTCTAACTATCAGCAAAAAAAAGGTATGGTTATTTAGAAAATTAAGGAAGGCGGGGTTAGGAATAAATACCGTGATGGACGCTAGAAGCCGAGATCCGTACCACATATTTGCCAAAAATACTAATCAGGGCGAGGAGTTGCGGAAGGTCTCGTATATTGGGAAGAAACGTCCATACTAACTCCCGGTGGTAGCATTATGGCGAGCGGCCGACGACTGATTGGGCTATCCGAAGAAGGATTAACCAAGCGAGAATCAGGTTGCAGGTTATCTAATGTGCAATAACGATTCATTATTACTTAATGTCGATGTTTTTTTGCAGAATGTTTGTGCGTCAGTTTTTTATTATTCGTTCAAAGTGTTAACGCTGTGATAACTTGATGGTTCTAATTGTGTCATTGTAAGAAAAAAGAACTGCTTTGGTACCCGGGCGGGTTTAGTTTTTAGACCCTTAAGTAAATTTGTTTTTTTCAAATTTTGATTAAATGGTTGAGTTAAAAATTGACACTGTTCCTTCTTATACTTAATTTGGAGTGTATTGTTTTGGTTAAACCGGTTAATGTCAAACTTATGAATGGTGTAATGAATTAAATCTGAGTTTTGAAAGACAACAGGCTTAGGGTGTTGGTCAAGAGATTTTGTTATGATGATGGGCTAAGCGCAAGACAGAATGGCGTAGCGGTGGACTAGCGAATTTTCCTTTCCAGGTCCCCTCAACGGTCTCCAAAACATAAGCTTCCGTCCTGATGGAGTCATTCCCGAAACTAGTGTTGGTGCAGGTAGTTTAGGTGGTATCTCCACGGTCTCCCCATCCCACCAACCCACGCCTAGTTCTGAGACCCGGAATACCGCCTGTAAGAATTGTTGGTGGACCTTTTTTTGAATTTTAGGACAAATTTTTGTTTTCGTATGTGTATCAGAGGCTGGCTTCTTCGGGCAACCAACCGGCGGCTTACAATTGCAGCTTGTTTGGCGTGATTATTCAATCGCAGATCTGAAGATAAGGTTACGTCTAGCAGCCTAGTTAAGAAATGGCTTAGCCATTACATTCTTTTTTCCCACGGAGATAGAGGGGCGGGCGGTGAAAGTTTTTGTAGAAATAACACAGCACTTTGTTTTGGTTGTGTTGTCCCCGTCAATAGAGTTAGACATGAGTTCATGCTCTACGCGATAAGGTCTGACACGTCCTTGTCTTATATTGTTGAAGGTCAAAGGGAGTAACGCAGAGTACCGTCATCGGAAAAACTATGAAGCGGGTTGGAGGGGATTGAGAGCAGATTATTAATGAATATACGAAAGAGGTCGGGTGAGAGAATTGACCCTTGGGGAACGCCGGGCGAGATGGAATGAGGGTTGGATTCGACGCCTTCTAATACTACCTTGATTGAACGACAATTAAGAAAGCTTTCAATCCAGCGCCTTAGAACTAAGTCGATACCAATAGCTTGGAATAGCTTGAGGTTAGACAACACAGCGGGATGACATACTCTGTCGAAAGCCTGGGAAATATCTAGAGCAACCAGACCAGACTCACCGAAACGATGGATGCTAAGATCCTCAGTCAGACACACAAGAAGGTCGTTAGTAGACTTAGTAGACCTATTTGGTCTAAATTGTGTCGCAGCCTACGGTTTGGTTGAGGCAGTTGCTCCTACATGCCTACTTACCTTACTAAGAAATACGTTTAGAAACAACTGATGCCCGATTACTTTTTTGTAGACTACAATTTCCAGAAGTAAAGTATTAAGGCCTCAAAAACTATATTAACTCACATTTATTTTCCATTTGAATAAGATATTTTTTCTTGGAGTCTCTTCAATACAATAGAAATCATGTCAATCGACAAATTTGTGAATATCAGAACTAAGCAATTTAGCTACCGTAAGGCCTGTCCAAATATTTACCCGAAATCAAAGAAAGCCCGTCGTCGAACTCCACTTAATTGAAGCTTTCTCCTAAAAAAATATTTGTCTTTGTAGTTCAAAATAAAATTTCAAATCATCACCATTCGTCTGAATCTCCATAACTTTGTATGTATTTAAAATGATCCATCACTAATAAGGTAATTAATTTGGATATATTCTATAAAAGTGTCAAAGATTTGAAAACCATGCAAATCCGATTCTCTCATCGAATCGACCTTCTGGTCGCCTATCAGATTTCTGACAGTCAATTACTGATCAAATTATGCAAATGCTCGGTTTTCTGTCCAAACAGCCATCAGAGATTTCTACCTCGCATAACCATTATTGTTAGTGTCACACCTGAGAACACGATCCCCAGCCGATATCTACCGTTTTAAGGCAATTTTTTCTCTCATTTTTAAATAAATTTCCATCAATCACCTGACTAAGATGACTTGATCCTCTCAGGTGTCACCAAAATATTTTTTTCTCGGGCTTTAATCAACGGAGGCAGCAAAAAATTTTTATCGATCGATCGTTAATGATCGTGTTTTTTTTTCGTTTTAAGTAGTTTTGCGATATCCACTCGATACATTTTTATGTCAAAGATAAAATTTCTGAAATTCCTGCCCTCCTTGGGTTGGTGATAAATCGGAAAAATCCGTTTGCCGCCACCGCGTCACCTTAGTACCGCCTAGATCTGATGCGGACGAAAAAAGTCATACTTTATTCGCCCAAAGAGATCTCCCCAAGTGAGTTTTACGTCGCTATAAATTATCATCAAACAAAATGAATTTTTTCACTCTGTTCGTTTTTTAGCTTAAATCTTATTTTATCTCCGGTTGATAGCAAGTGGAAATGGCCTGTGGGGGCAATAAAACGCGAAAAATTATTTTTGGACAAATCAAGAAAAATAATGAGCAGCGGAGTAAATAAAATCGGGGCGAAGATATGGTCAGACAGCGTGAGACAGCGTGATTCATAATGGCTGATCGGCCTGAAGGTTGGTCCATTTGCGCGGCAAGCTGTCCGGATAGCCTATGCCTAAATGGACTTTTAGTACTGATATAATTTTAGTTTAATAGGTATCGAGTTTTATGATCATGATTTCTAGAAGTTGAAACTTTCGTAGAATATCGCCCCATGTTGATATAAAAAATTTATTTGAATACTATTTCGGAAGGTTGGGACATAATCGCGTGTGTGCGTATCTGTAATGGCTGATTTGTAGTAAAAATTAAGCTCGAATTGACTATTTTATGTGATCTTTTGGGTCGTTGAAAAACGAAAAATGTGTCAAATCGTGCAGTTTAACCAAGGAGAACGGAACTGATTAGGTTAACTTGTTTGTAGGGTTTACTGCTTTTCCCGAAAACTTGATATAACTGTGTAAAATGACGACGGAGAAGTTTAGAACTCAAATGAGAATATATGGTTGCAGTTCGATTAACCTTTCTGCATGGAGTGCCGTACAGGTGTACTACGGCGTGTCATACACGTGTACATCATTACAAAATAAGAACTTTAAAAAATATTGAACTTTTTCTTCATATTTTCCAGCTGAACTGCTACAATGCATATGGCAATTCCATTTTTCCATTGCAATTTCGTCAAAAATGTCTTTGATGAGTTATCGAATTCTCCAAGCGTGGTACGATGGCTCAACCAGGAGAGTTCATATTAGAAGAGACTTTTCCGACGAGTTCCCGATTCAAATATGTGCCCGACAGGGAAACGTCGCTTCGCCACTTCTTTTCAACATTGTGATCGACGCGATTATGCGTGAAACATTCGATGGACGACTCAAAGTTCGATACAACGACAAGAACTTCGTAACCGGCTTAATGTTCGCCGGCGATAGCGTCGTCTTTGGATGCCGAAGCAACGGACATCTTATACGGCATTTACCGTCCCGCAGATTGCAGAATCCAGCGATTGGCACCGAAGAAAACCTGGCTAAAGAGTATCAATTACCGAGGCTCGAGACGTCGCCAAAAACCGGCAAGAATGAAAACGAATTGTGAATAGAGTTCGAGACTCAGCGGAACCGACAGCAGCGTATCCGTTCGTTGCAGGGACGTACCGCTCGGACCGTCAGCTAACGGATCAAAGAAGAAGAAGAATGGTTAACATTTATAGCCACTTTTACACTGTAACAGTCGAGAGTCTGAAACAATTTTGTGTTGATGCTGATATTCCATTATTCCAGTCGATTACTCTCTTTTAAGCGAGCTTTTACGTTCAACCTCAATTTCATGTTCTGTTGGGCGAACTCAGGCTTGATTTTTCTTGAGTTCAATATGTGAAAAGGCATGGGACCTGAGGCTAAAACTGGTATGAAAGTCGAGTATACCAAATTGCTCGAACTTGCGCAGTTCGGTCGGTGAAGCAATTATCAAATCATTAAAATATTATTGCCTTTCTAACGAAAAATGCCCAATAATAATAATAGGCATTTTTTTCTAAAATGAACAATCAGAGCTTTGGCTTCGGTTTATTCACAACCAATCATCAGTATTCCACAATCCTCTTTAAAATATTGAAGAAGAAAAGACCACAGTTATCTTGACATTTCTGAAGATATTTAAATAAAAGATATTTAAATATAAAGTACGAATTTCCTCAACTTTTATTCCACCGGTATTGAACAGTATATTAAGTGTGTTAATTGAAAAAATTTGCTTCGTAAAAAAATTAAAATATTAAGTTTTCGCTGAACAAAGCAGGGATCTTCTATTTTGTAAAAATAAATATTGTGATTTAAACTAATTTCTTAGTTTCTTTTAGCATTCATTTACATTTGTAATAAACATTTATGGTCCTTCGAGCCGGATTGTCCTAGGAAATTCTGAGCTTAATTTAGCGATCCTTAATATAAAAACTTACTAAAGAACAACTTAAATAGATGTGGGTCTGAGCCCTTCGGTCCACACGACCAACTTCCCAGTATGATGAACGTAAACGGAATAAACTGACTTCTTACAAAATAGTAATACGTTTAGTACTAGTCGGTAACTATAATAGTGATTAATCTAAAAGATTTTTCTAGAGAATTTGTTTTTCCGGAACATTAGCAAACAAACATTTCCTTCGTACTTTATTCGCTACACTAAAGCTGGTGTTCGAAATTGTATTGAGCATGTTGAAGCGCCGCTGATAAACTGGGAAGCGAATGACTTCAGAGCTTTCCGAAGATATTAGCAAAACTAATCAATATAAAGTAATTGTCAGACTTGAACAAAAAGGACAAATTGTTCGGTAACTGCTGGAAATTTCGGGATGAACCAATCTGGCTTTAGATCTGGATATAGTTGTGAAACTGCACTACTAAAAGTCTCTTCTGATATCTATGATGCCTTGGACAATCGTAAAGTAACTTTCTTGACTTTACTCGACTTCTCGAAGGCATTTGATTCGGTTGATCACGTAAAGCTCTTACAGAAATTAGGTAGTAATTTCGATCTTGGTTCCACTGCTGTGAAATTGATTCTAAGCTACTTGTCTGGTCGTTCTCAAATTAGTTAAAATCCAGGATAAATTTTCCGAGCCTATACTTCCACGCTGTGGAGTGTCTCAAGGCTCTATTCTAGGTCCCTTGCTGTTTAGCACTTACATTAATGACCTTCCTCTTGTAATTAAAAGCATATCTATACACTTATATGCTGACGATGTGTAAATCTACATAAGTATGCCCATAGATTGAACTGTTGAGTGTATTCGTAGACTTAAGGGGGGAGCCTGCTTTAGAGGCCTCAAAAAATCTATTTTTTTGAGGAATTTTTAGGGAAGGAAATAAATATTTAATTGAAACGAAACTTTCAGGTATTATTGTTATATATTTCAACATTTTTCTCAAATTTTTTCATTAACATATATGTCATAATATGCCGGGTACAAGCATTTCGCCAAAGGCGCCTCGGCGTGCATGTGTCGTGTGGCGGGAAAGATAGGAACAAAATTTAACGTCCTATCGAAACGAGACAAAATTGATTGTATTCAGGATTAAATTCTCTTCTACTTGAACCTAAAAAACCTTAAAAAAAGTTATAATTAACCCACTTTTTAAACAATCTAAGGTGAAATTTTTTTTTCCAAAAAAAAATTTTTTTTTTAAGTTGCGAAAAATTGTTGAATTTCTCACTTTTTTTTAGATTTTTTAGGTTCAAGTAGAAGAGAATTTAATCCTGAATACAATCAATTTTGTCTCGTTTCGATAGGACGTTAAATTTTGTTCCTATCTTTCCCGCCACACGACACATGCACGCTCGAGGCGCCTCGGCGAAATGCTTGTACCCGGCATATTATGACATATATGTTAATGAAAAAATTTGAGAAAAATGTTGAAATATATAACAATAATACCTGAAAGTTTCGTTTCAATTAAATATTTATTTCCTTCCCTAAAAATTCCTCAAAAAAATAGATTTTTTGAAGCCTCTAAAGCAGGCTCCCCCCTTAACGATGATTTGAGGAGTATTTATGATTAGACTGTTACTGATAAACTGCCCCTAAATCCTAGGAAATCTTCATGCCTGTTGGTTAGTAAGATTCCCTTTGTATTAAGCACACTCGCACCAATTGTAATAAATGATGTCATTTTGCCTTATGTTGACTTAGTCAGAAACCTAGGTGTTGTGTTTAACTCTAAATTTAGTTGTTGTAGTCACACGAGCAGAGTTCTTCAAAAAGTCTATGGATGCTTACGTCAACTATGGGTAAGCTGTAGTCTTCTCGCACCTGATATGCGTAAAATGCTTGCGATTGATCAAATTATGCCCCACTTGAGGTATGGTAGTCTAATTTTCTCCAAACTTGACTCGGTGTGTATGAGAAAAATGGAAGTTGCATTTAACGATTTGTAACAGCATAATGGCGCGATATAAATAGTGGGCGCCACTTATGCGAGGTGTTACCCCCTTAGCCACAAGCCCGGAAGAGCATGGCCAAGGAGCCAACACCATACATAAGAAATAAAAAGAAAATCCGGAACTCCTACGCCGGCCACACGGAGTTATCTAGCTGGCCGGAGGGGTCGTGGGGTGTGTGGCCGGGGCTTACCGCGGTTGGTTCACCACTTACCTGTGTCTGTGCAACTTTGACTTCCCATCATTCTCCGGTCATCGCCTGAGCCGCGTCAAACCCTGAAAAGGAAATGAACTACGACCCAACCATTCCAGAAAAAAATTTAAACCATGGCCATTAACATTATAATCATACACGTTTTATTTGATATTTAAAGATACTCGTACACACACAAAATTATTTAAAAAAAACAAATATTTATAAAAAACATATGTACGTTGATTAGGACCTATACCACATGCAAGGTACTGAAGAGAAAAGGAAATCTATACAATACTTTCAATGTCCAGATAAAAATCAAAAAAAAACATGCAACCATTAAACGCGTCGCCCTGGTACCATGACGCCTCGTTTTTTTTACATCAATATTACAATAGTCAATATATAAACATATTAAAAACCAATGTACGAGTACAAACAACAGAATCACCAAACGCATAGAAAGTAATGCTGTAGTAATTTAACACCCACATCCGCTAAAAAACAGCTCCCATGCTCGGGAGGTGCCCAGTCAGCATTTTAAGTAAAGAACCCTTTCATAAATGCAATGTAACTTAACACATCCTAAATTCGTTATTTCAATAACTACTAAAATGCTGCACCGCAGCATTTCCTTATCTTTTTTTTTCACACCATAAATGCTGACTGCGCGTATCTTTCCCGAGCATGCGAGCCGCAAGCCAAGGGACATGAGAACTCAAAAGGCAGTTCTCGTTGTACCGCCGCGCAAATAAGTTCGTTAATAAACAGTTTGTACTAATTTTTTATACCGTTAATTAAATAGAGTTTTCACCTAAACTCAGTGTTTCTTTCTTTTCTTCATAAGTATCTCATCTTTTTTTCGCGGAGGGCTTCGGGGCTCAACAGTTTTGGTGGCAGCGGTGGGATTCCACGCGGTGGAACCAGCCATTCAATCTCTTTAAAAAAAAAAAAATTTAATTCTGTGCGTCTCTACTCATCTTTATCATCTTTTGTGATTCTACAACGCACGCACATTATGTGCATTTTGAGCATCTCCACTACTTCTTGAAATTTATGTGCAAGCACCTTTACTAATTCTTGGAATCTTTGTGATTATACTGAGCTTTACTACCTAATACTCAGAGTTTGAGTGCATCAACAACGCATCTTTACTTTGATGTATATTGAAAAATCTGTGCAGCAAAAGCACCAACAAATTAGAAAATTTGCATCAATCAAGTGTAGCAACGCATTTTTTTTTTTTACCAGTTTTCAATAACAACATCAACATTGTGCTCAGTTCAACATTGTTTCAACATAGCGCGCAGTAACTACCTTGTGCAGTTTCAACACGTGTGAAGCCACATAAATTCAAAATACTTATATTCTTTCATCTACTTTTGTGCATCATTGGAGCAGCAACATACACAAATTTCTGCAACAATTAACCATCAAAGAGTGCCAAATTTCAACCGCAGACGAGGGCTAACGGACACCAACAACCTCATCCAACATCGGCTCATCACGATCAAAATATTGATAAAATGTTAATAATTTTGTGAGTAGCTTTAATTAATTTACAATTTATTCATATATATATATCTACTGTCGTGATAGTGCTGTCAAAAAAAAAAATTTTTTTTTTAATACAATTTGCTTTTGTACACTATTATTGGTTGGTTGGTGCATTTTGTCTCGTTCTGGATTGTTTTTGCATTTAATTTTGATTTATCGGATTCATTTTCGACGTTTGCTTTGTATATATTGATATAATTTACCTTGCGCATTTACCTTGCGCATTTTGAGAATGGGCTTCATGTTTTAAATTTATTGCATATTTGAATTTAAATCTCAGGTTCGATATTTTTTTTTTTTTTGCGGACTGATTACTGATGAAATTTTTATTTTCGTTTGGACCAATTGATCGGAGATCTTTCAAGGTTTAAGTTTTTATTTTATTTACTCCCTCCATTGGAAATCCCCTAAATTTTCTTTGATATGGATAACATATTTTCACTGAATTCTTTATCGATATAAAGTTGTACGCCAGCTGTAAAAGCGGCAGATCTAGCCGAATGGGGCTTACTACCGCTCACTCAACTAAATACTTTGTAATCACTTTATCCTCTTTTTACATCCATTAGTTGGATTTACTTTGAAACTTGGAAAACATCATAGCATAGTATCTCATTCACCCTTTGTGCGTGCTGAAATTAGGGGTAACACACTATAGCAATAAAAACAAACATTTTTTTTTTGCGTAACCTCCTTTCCGGCATCTAATTCACTTACTCGCAATCGTGACCCTAAAGGCACATGAGTAAGAAATCTACAAAGAATAAGAAGCCCCCTTTAGCTGAATTTGCCATCTCTTTAAGAAGTCAAAGCAGGGAACTCAAACAAATAGATCCTTTACCGAGCATCTCCGAACTCCCCGAGAGAAACCCAGACTTTTTAGAAGGCGACGCCAAAACATTAAAATTTGACGAAATGTCTAACTTTAACCTCTCTAACGCTATAAAAATGGTCCCTGAGTTTGACGGGGACCCCAAAAACCTCCATCGATTTCTACAAATTGCCAAGATTCAGTATAGCCTGGCGACATCCGAAACCCACAAGCTAGAATTTCTGAACCTGGTTAAGTCAAAGCTTACCGGCAAAGCATACAATAGTGTTTTGCGGTACCACGACTTTGACACCTGGGAAGCTCTACGAGCTAGCTTGGAGAAACAATTCTCAAAACAACGATCCTTGCAAGTTGTACAGTCTGAGCTATTCAATGCTCGACAAGAATCCAAGGAAACCGTTGTCCACTATGCAGAAAAAATTGAAAGGCTACTGGAAGAACTAAATATCTCCGGTGCCAAAAGCGAGACTAGAGAAGGAAATGAAGCCATACGTGCCTTAAACGAACAAATGGCTGTCAATAATTTCAAAAGAGGTCTTAAACAGCCCTTAAAATTAATAGTGAAAGCCTCACATCATGACTCTCTTAAGGAAGCTGTGGACCTCGCTCTGGAGGAAGAGAAACTCCTCGAAAGCGAATCCAAAGTCGCACCAACATTCAATCGAAACTCCAAACAATGTCGGTTCTGCAAGAATCTGGGGCACGACATTAACGAATGTCGCAAGTATAGCGCTCTCCTCCGACAACAACAACCCTCTAAACCATTTCCGACTTTTCGGGGGACAATAAATAAAGTCAGCCCGTCCTCACCTACCCCGGTTTGCCGATATTGTAAGAACTCGGGTCACTCAATCGAACAATGCAGAAAAAGGGAATATAATAACTCCAAAAGAACGACAGTAAAAACTGGCGATAATACCAATCTCACTTCTTCGCCTCGACTGGGAAACGAATCTGCTCCTGGCCCAAGCGGTTCGGTGACCAGGATAAGGGATATAAAATAGGCAACCGCTTCACATACACCATCTACCACAATCCTACTAACTCCGTCAATAATACTAATTCTACTAATTCCGGTACCGAATCCACTAACGCTCGTAACAATCCTACTAATTCTTCTAATTCTGAACCCACTAGTGTTATTAAATCTCTTAGTATCATGTCATTCGATCATTGCAAAACATTTAGGAATGAAACTCCAATCATTTTAGCTGAATCCCTCTCCAATTCCAATGTATTCCTCCTCGACACTGGTGCCTCACTGAGTCTAATAAAAGTCAACGCTCTACAGGATGATGTCGAGGTAGATATCCACAAAATCATTCAGATCACGGGAATAACACAAGAAGGCATCCTTACTAAAGGAGCTGTGTACCTGCATTTGGCTCTACCCAACAGTAAGCCACTAACTCACCAATTTCACGTAGTTGCCTCTGATTTCCCCATTACGGCCGAAGGTATTCTAGGACAAGATTTCTTCCTCAAAACTAAAGCTAAACTTGACTACGAGGACCTAACATTCAGCTTTTATCACCAAGGGAGATTACACGTATCACAATTCTCTTGCACCTTCGAGAGAATAGAAATCCCTCCAAGGTGCGAAAGAATAGTTAACTGGGGACCAATTCGCTCCGAAGAAGAAGTCTTCTGCCTTCCGCAAGAAATTCTGCCTCACGTGTATACAGCAGGAACTATTGCCCGGCCTACTGAAGGCTACATAAAAGTTGCAATACTAAACACCACTGATAAAGTAGTTACGCTACAAGGAAACGGAAACCTTCATTATGAACCATTATCACAGTACCACGTCTTAACTCCCTCCACGCTAAGAAGCGAAACCAAAGTTCACAAGCGCTTAGAAACTCTAACCTCCTTGTTAAGTCTGTCCCACCTAAATAACGAGGAGCGCGATTCAATTCTTGACCTTTGCCGTGAGTACAACCAGTTATTCTATATCGAAGGTGACACGTTGACTTTCACTGACGCAGCAAAACACACACTTCAAATTCACCCTAATAAAGCCCCAATCAACACTAAACCCTACCGTCTTCCGGAAATCCACAAAGCTGAGATAGACAAACAGACACAAAAACTCTTAAAGGAAGATATTATACGTCCAAGCGCAAGCCCTTGGAATTCGCCTCTCTTGGTAGTGCCAAAAAAAGCGGATTCCGACGGTTCAAGGAAGTGGAGAATGGTGGTAGACTTCCGTAAACTCAATGAGTTGACGATACCAGATGCCTACCCACTCCCTAATATAGAAGAAATTCTAGATCAACTCGGGAACTCTCGCTATTTTAGTACGCTCGATCTGGCTAATGGCTATTACCAGATCAGTGTTGCTGAAGAGGACAAACCAAAAACTGCATTCAGCACTCCGCAAGGACACTTCGAATTTAACCGAATGCCCTTCGGACTGCGAAATGCTCCAGCCACTTTCCAACGGCTGATGAACGTAGTGTTGGCCGGACTTCATGGCACACGATGCTTTGTCTATCTCGATGATATTGTTGTGTATGGTCATAATCTAACAGACCATAATAAAAAACTCGGCGACGTGTTTGAATGCCTCAAAAGGTTTAATCTAAAATTGCAACCCTCAAAATGTAAATTCTTACACAAGGAAGTGATGTACCTTGGACATATTATCACTGATCAGGGTATCAAGCCCGATCCACAGAAAATCTCAGCCATCCAATCTATAAAGGCCCCACAGAATTGTAAGCAAGTAAAATCGTTTCTAGGACTCGTTGGCTATTACCGGAAATTCATCCCGAATTTTGCCGGTCTAGCTAAACCACTTACCACCCTTCTAAAAAAGGACGTTCCTTTTGTCTGGGACGCCCATTGCGACGAATCCTTCGAGCTTCTAAAAAGGACAATAACGAAGTCCCCAATTCTCCAATATCCCGACTTTCAGAAGAAGTTTTTCATTACCACGGATGCGAGTAATACGGCCATAGGCGCCGTTCTGTCTCAGCGTCCCAACAACGGCAACGTCGACCTCCCTATTGCTTACGCTAGCCGTACTCTTAATAAGGCAGAAAAAAACTATTCAACAATTGAAAAGGAGGCTCTGGCGGTCGTTTGGGCGGTGAATCGGTTTCGCCCCTATGTCTATGGAAGGAAAATTACCATTTTCACTGACCATAAACCCCTCGTTTGGATCTTTAACCTCAAAGACCCTAGTTCACGAATAATGCGATGGAGAATTAAGCTAGAAGAATACGATTTCGAAGTTGAACATAAGAAGGGCAAACTTAACACAAATGTAGACGCTTTATCCCGGTTACCAACAGCGGAAACTTTAGTGGTAACTAGATCTCACTCCAACAATCCAAATCAAACTCCTGTTATAATCACAGAAACTCCTGAAATATATAACAAGCCTCGTGTTACAGAGCTCACGGACCCTTCGGAAATTTCCAGGGTATTAATCGAATATCATGACAACCCAATAGGAGGACACCAAGGCGTAAAACGTACACTCCGGAGAATTAAAGAAAAATTCAATTGGAAAAACATTTCTAAAGACGTTAAAGACTACATCGGAGCTTGTGAAACTTGTAAAAAGAGTAAAATCTGCGTAAAAACCAAAATACCTATGAAACTGACTACCACGTCTAGAGTGCCTTTCGAGAGAGTAGCATTGGACATAGTCGGTCCACTCCCAGAGTCTGAGAGTCAGAACAAGTACATCTTAACATTCCAAGATGACCTTACAAAATTTATTATGGCTATACCAATCCCCAATCAAGAAGCACATACGGTAGCGGAAAATTATGTTCGAAAACTGATCTGTATCTTTGGCACACCCAAATCCCTTCTCACAGATCGAGGAGCCAATTTCCTTAGCGATTTATTCAAACGCACATGTCGTCTCTTAAAGATCCAAAAACTTCAAACCACTCCGTACCACCCCCAATCTAACGGATCCTTAGAACGCAGTCATCGCACGCTAGGTGATTACCTACGATGTTACGCTACTAAGGACCCTTCTAACTGGGATCTATGGATAGACTACGCTGTTTTCTGTTATAATACCACTCCCCACTCTTCAACAAACTATACTCCATACGAAGCCCTGTTTGGACACAAACCCGAACTGCCTTCGTCCCTGTTAAGGCCTAGCGAGCCTGTTTACAACTATGACGACTATGTCATCGAACTGAAGGCAAGACTACAAAACGGATACCAGACTATCCGCGAAAATCAAATTAAGGCTAAACGACAAGCTAAAGAATCCTATGATAAGGGCACAAAGCCCACAAGCTTCAATGAAGGTGATCTCATACTCCTCGAATCTAAGATAAAAGCCAATAAAAAATTAAGTCCGCTCTACGAAGGTCCTTATGAAATAGTCAAGGCAAATTCCGCAGAAACCTCAACTATAAAAATAGGCAACAAACTTAAAATTGTACACAACAACCTACTCAAAGCCCTTCGATGATAGACAATCGTCATTATATTTCTTTTCGCGAGTCGATGAATCCGCGTTTCAATTATCAATAATAAAATTTCACACTACAACCCTCGTTTTTCTCACCAAATAGCGAGAGAAAACTCTTAGGAAACAAACACGTCAGGGTTCATAACGACAGGCTTAAGCCGTATTACAATTGAACCATACCTCTCTCGCACTAGTATTATGTAATTTAGCCTTAATCTCACTAACTCGAAACCCATCTAAATCATAGATTACACTGTCACTGCCTTCAAAGTCAGTGGTCACTTTACGAAATAACATGCGCATATGACTCTCTCGATCTTTAATAAATTCTCGCGAATCTTTAAAACTTAAGCACAGTCTTACTTCTCTATGAAATATTTTTCCATGATTGATGGGAAAATGTAAGCCATCCCACCACGGGTGGCCTCGAAACCACTAATCCTAGAGGTTAATGCTAGAGCAACACTTTCAATAAGGTGGACATCAACCTCAAATCAATCTAATTAATGAATGTAATAACAAACTCTTATTTGCACCCTTCCAACGAATTTAAGCATCTAGCGTGCGAACGACCTACCATATCGTCATAGATCATTACTCTTTTACATTTTATCTATCCAAATCTCTGATTGTTATACTAATCCACTACAGAGAAACTCTTACGACGCGTTCCAAAGTTCCTGTCTAAACAACTTTTACATTCCATTCCAGATCCCTTTACTCTTTCGTCACGACCATATTGGCCCAAGGACACACCATTACCCCATTTACTGCAAATACAGGAGTCTATTTTGAAAAAATGGGAACAGTACACAAGTCAACCGCCGATTGGAAGTTACTACTCTACATAAATACAACAGCTCTAGAAACAGACTACCGCCAACTGGAAGTCCACTACCAGAATTTGGAAGAACTTTGCACTGCAACAAGACAAAAGTTTCCCGAGGACAACTGTATGGTCACTACTAAGCTCATCAACAACACACTTTTTGAAATAAATCAGGTTAACAGGTACTTTGCCAACCTAACTCGCACTGTGTCTCGATCAAAGCGCGGACTATTAGATATAGTCGGCAAGACACAAAAATTCCTTTTCGGAGTTATGGATAACGATGACTCCAAGCACATAGAAGAAACAATCCATAATCTTCAAACTAATCAAGCAAAATTACACCATTCCTTTACGGACAAGGTCTCTGTCTTAGTTGAAACTATGCAACATTCACTCTCCTCTTTGAATAACACATTCTCAAAGATATCAAGTAGCCTCAATAAGGTAGAGAAAGAGATGGAAGAGCAAAAGACTAACCAAAGAAATTTCCACTTATTCGATGAAGCAGCCAACATATTAACCCTCACAGCTAATAGCATTGTATCCAGTCAAAATGAATACTTGGACATCCTACAAGAATCCAGACTGGGACGATTAGACAAACATCTCGTTAAATCCGAAATATTCCTAAAAGCCTTAAGAGATATACAACTTGAAACCTTAGATCACTTGAAACTCCCAATGAAACCTTCTGAATACAACATACCCTTAATCGCCCAAGTATCTACCGTTTCACCAATATTAACAACGAATTCTTTAATCTTCCAGATAAAGGTCCCTCTGATCAAAAACTCCTTTTCATTATACAAACTAACTAGTGTGCCAGCTCGACTTAAAAATAATAGCTATTATTATGTGAAAATCGATTCACAATTCACTCTCATCGACGAAACTCGTGAACGATATGCTTTCCTCAAACAAAGTGACCTCAGTGAATGTCAACAACTCCAGCAAAATGAATTTATTTGCACTCAGAACTTTGTCTCTTATACCTTTAATAAAGAAAATTGTATTATTGGCCTAAACCAGGGAGAAATCACTCCTGCCAATTGCGAAATTAGACTGTTTAATCTAACATACGAAATATGGAATGTGCTCCTAAAAGCAAACACCTGGATATATATAGTCCCGCATCAGACTACAATCCGAATAAATTGTAATGGAAGCTCCTATTCTGTGCCATTACATGGCAGCGGAATTCTGGGATTAAACCCAGGATGCCGAGCAAAAACTAAACAAGTGTCACTCGAGACCCACTCAGCTATTCCTCCCACTGAGGCAATATTTTATCAACTGGGTAAACCACCTTTCGACAACTTAACCTTAAACCTTTCTGCTATCTCAGAAAAAGATCATGTTCCTCGAGTAATCTTCGACAGTCAAGATTTAGACAAACTTAGCGTCAAGCTCACGTCTATCACATCAGATATATCCGACAATTTTGTATTAGATACTTCAGTAATTACTTCCAATAACATATTTCATATCACATTACCCACCCTTTCGCTAGCTCTCTTAATAGCGCTAAGCTACATAATATACAAGAGATATTTTAAATGTGAACTAACTCTGTGCACTAAACGCAGAATTGAAGAAGAAACAACCGATGAGTAATATCAGCCAGAACAAATTTAATCCAGACGCTAACAATATTATACACAATTGATGCACCAGCCTTATAATAAACTAAGATTGAACGCACCCACTAACCAATATTAGTTAGTCATACTAGTAATGTAGTAAAAGTATCAGTAATGTAAGTTTAATTGAAGAATAAAAGAAAAGAAGTGTAACATTTCCGAAAAATAAAGGAAACAATAGTAAAAAAAAAAAAAAATATTTCAAACTTTTCAAAAAGAAAAGAATCATTAAAATTTTCTATTTTCAAAAAAAGATAATAAATATTCCTCCCCATGAACAAAAAAAAAAATATATAGTTTTGGTAAAAACCTAAATTTTGTAACATTTCCGAAAAATAAAGGAAATGAATGAAAATAAATAGAAAGTGTATATATATAAATTTTTCTTTGCAAAACAAATACATAATATTGACAAACGATCGACTTCATCGATCTCCATAAGGGGGGAGGAATGTAGTAATTTAACACCCACATCCGCTAAAAAACAGCTCCCATGCTCGGGAGGTGCCCAGTCAGCATTTTAAGTAAAGAACCCTTTCATAAATGCAATGTAACTTAACACATCCTAAATTCGTTATTTCAATAACTACTAAAATGCTGCACCGCAGCATTTCCTTATCTTTTTTTTTCACACCATAAATGCTGACTGCGCGTATCTTTCCCGAGCATGCGAGCCGCAAGCCAAGGGACATGAGAACTCAAAAGGCAGTTCTCGTTGTACCGCCGCGCAAATAAGTTCGTTAATAAACAGTTTGTACTAATTTTTTATACCGTTAATTAAATAGAGTTTTCACCTAAACTCAGTGTTTCTTTCTTTTCTTCATAAGTATCTCATCTTTTTTTCGCGGAGGGCTTCGGGGCTCAACAATGCAAAAAAAACAATAATAAAATGATTACTGGTATGTTTACATGCAAGTAAAATTATTGTACCTTCAGCAAAATTTAAGCAAGATTACTTAAATTAGTTGTCTTCTTTTGTGCGTTTCTATTTAATGATATCATTTATTTATTTCTGTCTACGGTAACGTAAATATGAAACAATTACTTTAAAGGTGATAGATATTATCACCTAATCAATACTCAATTATATACGTAAATATTTTCAACATGTTACCCGGTGAAGATTTACTTAAAAGGACTCTTTTAATGTATGTAGTGGATATGTCAAATCATCAAAACGTGTGAATTGGAAGTGTCATAAGTTAATCTAATATCTACTATAATACAAAACTACTGATTTCTGCTTCCAAACCTGAACAATTTCAGGCGACTTCCGCCAGCAATCACCGCCCTTACAGCACAGCACCAATAATTTTAATTTCTTGTTCAAGGTTTACTGCACAACCAGGATCAAGACAGGCCTTACATGTGTATCCAGAAAACCCATACACTGATGTATTCCAGCTGCCTAAGATTATACACAGAAACTTTAAAGGCAATTACCTCACAACGAACACCTTAGGGTTTTCACTTATTTGGACCGATATGCCTTTGTCTTGACACCAAAATTCGCCTGAAGATGAAGTACACAAGCAAAAACAAAAATTCTAATGAAGTTTATCCAACATCTGCACACACTTCTCAATTATGCTAGTTGGGATGATGAATTATCTTGAACACAGTTTTCCATATCTTCTACGCTCAATTCCCCAGAATTCTCAAATATAATGTGGCCAATTTTCTAAAACTGCAACTCCCTACAGGTACTGGAACTTTTATCCATGTGTCAGCATACAGATTTTCCGGTGTGGATTCAACAGCAGCCTTTCGTCTCAGGGCCACCTCTCCAAAACCGATCCGCAATAGACCAACGTTTATAGTTGGATCAACAGAAGATAAATTGTATATTTCCCACGCAACTTCTCAATAAATTCAAAAAAACTTCTCACAAAGCACAGGTTTCCTCAATTTCGTTTTTTCCCAGACTCACTTTTCAAAATTTTTCTTTTCCGTCCTTTGTTTTTCTCCCCGCCGCCTACTGTTTTGTTCCCAACCCACTACTCGATTTTCTTCCCCACAGTAATTTTTAGTCAAGTAGATATTTAGGCAAAACTGACCGTTACAGATTGCCTTCGTTTCGTCTATAGGCTAAGACGGCAAACCATCGCTCGTACTACGAATTAAAATTTATCTTTAAGTTTATGAATAAAATTTTTCCACGTTATTTGTTTGAGAAACTACGTTTCTTACAATCCAATAGGCAGGTAACATTATTGATTCCTAGATTCATTTTGTGATCGTTTTTACTTTGTCCAAGTTGCGTGTAAATGGAATGCCTCGCCCTGGGGTATTCGGAGTGCGACATCTAGCCGAACTTTCAGCAAGCTTATAAAAGACCATTTTAGTTGATTCTTTCTTTCTTTCTTTTTACTCTTTCTCTTTCTTTCGCTCTTATCTTCTACTCTCATTATTTTCTCTTTTATCAATTATTCAAATATTTTTTATTTTCTCTGCTTTTAGTATTTAATCTTTGTCCTATACCAATAAATATTATTATTATTATTAACCACAATTTCTTGAAACTGTAGGATATAGAAAACAATCCTCTGTCAAAAAAATGCTGATACAAGGTTTGAAAAATTCTTAATGTTTGAAAAAGGTAACGTAATTTTTGCAGGATTTTTAAAGAGTGGCGGATGACACGTGATGTTTAGTTGGAAAACTATCGCTGTGCAGAATCCAAAAAAGAAACAAAGGAAGGTCTTTCTGACACTTAGCCGAAGTTTTTTCATTTAAACAACAAAGGCTCGACCGAATATTAAGAAATTTCTTGCAGAGCATTTTTTGTCTTCTTTCGGCTTTGAAGCAGTCGATATAGTTTTTTGTTCGCGTGGTATCGTGCAGGTAAAAAAAACAACCGACTGAAAAAACGGTTCGACCGAATTTTATGAAAATCTTTTCAGATCATATTTCCGTTAATGCGCTTCGAATGATACCTCAACGAATTCGTTATCTTTTTTGGTTTGCCCGATATCGTCCAGGGAAAAATGACCACGTACATACATACGCACACACACATATTTCTTCTCTAATTTTTGCTTAAAATGCTATTGCGACCTTGAAAAATGAAAATACGTTGAAAATTTCGATTTCGATTTTCGGACCGATTACAATAACTTTCCCATAAACTGGGAAGTTAATAAATGGAGCGTTTGATTAATCACCAGTTCGCAATTTACAATGAATTGCAGAGCTCTTTACGAAATTACAAAAAGGTCGGTAAAGAGCGCAAAACTCAAGCATACCTTAAAAACAGATTAGAAATGATAAGAGATCAGTGCGAATTATTTAAAGGAAACCACAAAAACTTAAACCTAAACACCAAACTTAGAAAATACTTCTCAGCGGAGTATTTCATAAATGCTGAAGAATGTTATATAGAACTGAAGCGATCAAATCCTAAGTACACCCAAGAGAGGAGTTGGCGAATTCAGGACACGGACTTAAGCTGCCAACAATTAACTTGCCCACCTTCCATGCGGATTATAAAAATTGGAAGGCCGTTTTTGATTTATAATCCACACTCATACACAACAATGATTCGTTAACACCCGTACAGAAGTTACATTACCTAAAAGCGAGCTTACAAGATGATGCACAACAACTTCTTCGATATTTTACCATCACTGACCTGAATTATCAACCCGCTTGAAACTTGCTGATAGATCGGTACTATTACCTGAGGGCGTTAATTAAAACACAAATGAAAAGGTATTTGAAGAACTGAACGTTCAAATGAACGAAATCTAAAAAAAAAATTTAACTGCGGGAGAGTTAATTCACCCCGCTGATAATGTCATCTTTTACTAATTCGGGGATGGCGAATTCAATAAAAATAAAACCAACCCCCTAACTTAATCGTAAACTACCCCTAGGACAACCCTTATTACTAAAATTGAGTGTTCCGCATTTACTTATGAAATCACCCCGCCAATTTTTTGTGTAGTATAATCCCTTAGTGTAAGCTATTTTTCGAGCCCAACATGAGCCGAATCGGACCTGCGGAACCCACCCCCTCAGCAACCCCTAAAATAAATTTTTTTTTTAAGCTCAATATAAGGCTCCACCCCGCCAGTTTTTAATGAAGACGCAAATAATATATAAAACACAATTTTTAGAAAATATTCCAACCCCCTCCGGCATAGGAAACTACCCCTGTCACAAGGGGGTGGAAATCAAATTATTTAATTTCACGCCTGAACTTCATTTCACCCCGCCAAATTTTGGTGCACAAATAGCCACCACTGCAAGCTATTTTTTGAGCCCAACATCAACCGAATCGGGCCTGCGGAGACCACCCTCGCAGCCACCCTAAACTTTAAGTATTTATTCTCGGTCCAAAATAAAGCTCCACCCTGCTTTCGGGGATTGGAAACCACCCCCATAACTAAGGGGTGAAAACTAAATTATTTAATTTTACCCCTGAATTTCAATTCACCCCGCCAATTTTTTGTGCACAATTACCCCTCACTATAAGCTATTCGTGGACTCCAAAACCAACCCGATCGGTGAATCGGAAGCCACCTCCACAGCAACCTCTAACGTAAAATTATTTTTTTTAAGTGCAAAAAAAAGTTTCACCCCGCCGATTTTTAATCAACATACCTACTTATTATAACCATAGTCATCCCCTTCGGGCATCACAAAACCACCCACATCGCTAAGGGGTGACAACTTAATTATATAATTTTAATTCTAGTCATTCATAAGGAAAGAAATCGTCTCCTTAGCAAATAGAGTAGCGCAAGAATACCAAATAATGATTTTACAATATTTGTTCTTGTTACCATTTTTTAATAGAAGTTACCTTATTTTGTTTTATAAAGTGAGATTTTTTTTTACAAGAATCTAAAAAAAAGCTAGTATAGGTAGAAAATTAAAAAAGGGTTATTTTCTAGTTCAGGTATGAAATTAAATAATTGAGTTCCCGCCTCTAGTAGTGGGGGTGGTAGGTTTAGATATGGTTTTTAAAACTTGTCTCACATCCTGTAGGTGCATGCTCATTAAAAAATGGCAGTGTGTAACTTTTTTTGGGCTTGAAAAAAAATTTTCACTTTAGGGGTTGTTGGGGAATGGTATCCGATTCACCGATCGGGTTGGTTTTGGTGTCCAAGAATATCTTATAGTAAGGGCTATTTATGCACAAGTTTAGGCATGGAATAAAATAATTTAGTCTTTACCCCTTAGTGAGGGGTAGTTTGAATATGGTGCCCAAAAATAGTGTTTTAATTAGAAGGTGGATAATCAATAAAAATTGGCGGGGTGTATGTTTTCTTCTGGATTAAAAAAATTTTACTTTAGGGGTGGCTGCGAGGGTGGACTCCGCAGGTCCGATTCGGTTGATGTTGGGCTCAAAAAATAGCTTGCAGTGGTGGCTATTTATGCACCAAAAATTGGCGGGGTGAAATGAAGTTCAGGGGTAGAATTAAATAATTTGATTTCCACCCTCTTGTGACAGGGGTAGTTTCCTATGCCAGAGGGGATTGGAATATTTTCTAAAAATTGTGTTTGATATAGTATTTGCGTGTTCATTAAAAACTGGCGGGGTGGAGCCTTATTTTGGGCCGAAAATAAATACTTAAAGTTTAGGGGTTGCTGAGGGGGTGGTCTCCGCAGGTCCGATTCGGTTCATGTTGGGCTCAAAAAATAGCTTACAGTATTGGCTATTTGTGCACCAAAAATTGGCGGGGTGAAATGAAGTTCAGGGGTGAAATTAAATAATTTGATTTCCACCCCCTTGTGACAGGGGTAGTTTCCGGTGCAGGAAGGGGTTGGAATATTTTCTAAAAATTTTGTTTTATATATTATTTGTGTCTTCATTAAAACCTGGCCCGGTGGAGCCTTATTTTGGGCCGAAAATAAATAATTAAAATTTAGGGTTTGCTGAGGGGGTGGTCTCCGCAGGTCCGATTCGGCTCATGTTGGGCTTAAAAAATAACTTGCAGTAGTGGCTATTTGTGCACCAAAATTTGGCGGGGTGAAATGAAGTTCAGGGGTGAAATTAAATAATTTGATTTCCACCCCCTTGTGACAGGGGTAGTTTCCGATGCCGGAGGGTGTTGGAATATTTTCTAAAAATTATCTTACGTATAGTATTTGCATCTTCATTAAAAATTGGCGGGGAGGAGCCTTATTTTGGACTTAAAAAAATAATTTTACTTTAGGGGTTGCTGAGGGGGTGGTCTCCGCAGGTCCGATTCTGCTCATGTTGGGCTCAAAAAATAGCTTGCAGTAGTGGCTATTTGTGCACCAAAATTTGGCGGGGTGAAATGAAGTTCAGGGGTGAAATTAAATAATTTGATTTCCACCCCCTTGTGACAGGGGTACTTTCCGGTGCCGGAGGGGGTTGGAATATTTTCTAAAAATTGTGTTTTATATGAGTCGCTCAGAGGCCAATGCGGTTAAGTCCATTTTTGATACTTCCAGATTTTTGCAAATTTTAATGCAATAAATGGGTTTCTTCATTGTTATTAAAGGATTCACTTGTTACTACTTTTTTTCTGTGTCAATCCTTAATTTACAATGAAGAATACCATTTATTGCATTTAATTTTGCAAAAATCTGGAAATATCAAAAAATGGACTTAACCGCATTGGCTTCTGAGTGACTCATATATTGTTTGCGTCTTCATAAAAAAAGTCCCGGTGGAGCCTTATTTTGGACTTAAAAAAATAATTAAAGTTTAGGGGTTGCTGAGGGGGTGGTCTCCGCAGGTCCGATTCGGCTCATGTTGGGCTCAAAAAATAGCTTGCAGTAGTGGCTATTTGTGCACCAAAAATTGGCGGGGTGAAATGAAGTTCAGGGCTGAAATTAAATAATTTGATTTCCACCCCCTTGTGACAGGGGTAGTTTCCTATGGCGGAGGGGGTTGGAATATTTTCTAAAAATTGTGTTTTATATATTATTTGCGTCTTCATTAAAAACTGGCGGGGTGGAGCCTTATATTGAGCTTAAAAAAAATTTATTTTAGGGGTTGCTGAGGGGGTGGGTTCCGCAGGTCCGATTCGGTTCATGTTGGGCTCAAAAAATAGCTTACACTAAGGGATTATACTACACAAAAAATTGGCGGGGTGATTTCATAAGTAAATGCGGAACACTCAATTTTAGTAATAAGGGTTGTCCTAGGGGTAGTTTACGATCAAGTTAGGGGGTTGGTTTTATTTTTATTGAATTCGCCATCCCCGAATTAGTAAAAGATGACATTATCAGCGGGGTAAATTAACTCTCCCGCAGTTAAAAAATTTTTTTTAGATTTCGTTCATTTGAACGTTCAGTTCTTCAAGTATTTAAATGAAAGCCCTATTATCACAATGCTACCTACATTACAAAAGATACAGCAAATGACGTTCAAAATTTGTTGGACACGACAAATGAATGTGTGTAAGCCTTAAACAATCTTGGAGTCAACACCAAAGATTGGGACCATATTTTGACACATATTGTAAGTGAACGATTATCACCAGATGCAAGGAAACTTTGGGAACAAGGTATTGGGTCTATACAAGAATTCCCAGCATTTGAGGAACTTAAAACAGTCTTAGAGGGCCAATTTCGATTGGAGTCATTGGCAGGCATTACTAGAAACCAAAACAATTGACTCATAGACATAATAAAGGTTTAAAATTTTCTTCGTGTGTCATCTGTTCGGCCACTCACCCACTTCTGCAATGCCCTGACTTTCTAAGGCTAAACAACCTAAGCAAAAGGAACGTAGTCATCCAGAAACATTTGTGTTCTAACTGTGCCTGGCAAAAGGACATAATGTCTTAACTGTCCAAGTAAGACAGCTTGTTTTAAATGCAGCCATCGACACCACACGTTAACGTTATTACACAATGACCAAATCGTCGCAGAAGGCCATTGGAAAGGAGTTTTGGTGATGAGAAATTAGGTGACCAAAACCGTACGACTTTAAACTCGAAACCATCAGCTTGTCAACTTCATATAGGAAATGTGTCAGTTGGGAACGAAGTCTTACTCGCTACAGCCTAATTGGAAAAAATGGATATGACATCATTGTTCGCGCATTAATAGACCAAAATTTTCAAGCGTCCTTTCTAAATGAGTCAAAAGTCCAAAGACTGCATTTGAAGAGCCCACCCGTTGCTGTCAATATTTTAGATATAGAAGATAAGAAGATAGGAGTTGCTAGGCCGCTAGTTAACGTGGGATTGTAGCCGCTACGCAATGCCAGACAGAGACAAGCCAAGGTTTTTCTTTTTAAAAATTTGAACTCCATATTATCTCCCCGAGCCATAAAAAAGGAAACTGTTGGAGTCATACTGAGGGATTAAACTTAGCCGATCACTATTACTATCAGCCAGGAAAAGTAGACATGGTTATTGGAGCGGATATCTTTGGCAAGATCTTGCTTGAAGGCTTAAAAACCGGTACAAATGCTAGTCCCATCACACAAAACACAGTTTTGAGTTGGATCCTATCTGGTGAGATTGGTGGAGAACAGGAACGAACCCTGAACATAGCTTCATATCTTTCCCAAATATCGTTGGATGAGCAAATAAGCAAGTTTTGGGAATTAGAGGAAGTTCCTCCAATTAAGCACCTAACGGAAGAAGAAAAAAGGTGTGAGAAACACTTCTGCGAAAACGATCAGAAGATGGTGGATATATCGTACGATTACCACTCCGTACAGATCCAGCTCCAAAGTTAGGTCGTTCAAGATGTATTGCATTGTCAAGATTTAGGAGTACAGAATTAACACTTTCAAAATCTGAAGAGTTTCTACGACAATACAATATGTATCGAAGAACAAGAAACTTCATCACATGGAATTGATAACAACATCGGAAGCGGAGAAGATGCACGTAGAAAAAAATAACCAAAGTTTTTATGCAACAACCAACTAGCAGATCATGCGGTGATTAAAGCCGGGAATACACATGCCAGTAAAACGGGTAAGTAGCTTGCATGCGGGAAAATGGAATATGCTAATAGATGGTACAACAGTGATAAATTTGCACTTGCTAGTTACCTACAGGCATATCAACTTGCCTGTATCTAGCAAGTGAAAATTTATCACGGCTGTACCATCTATTAGCATATTCCATTTTCCCGCATGCAAGCTACTTACCCGTTTTACTGGCATGTGTATTCCCGGCTTAAAGATAGTGCCACCAAGAAGCATCATCAAAAACTATTATAGGTGCGTTACTTTATGATGCACTTTTAACTACCCCAACATTACAAGATGATATTACTAAGATGGAGGAAACATCGTGTAGTTATCAGAGCTGACATAAAAAAGATGTACAGGCAGATAAGGGTCAACTGCGAGGATTCAGAATATCAAAGGATACCCTGGAGAAAGTCACAAAGCGAACCTTTTAAGGATTTTAAATTAAAAACAGTGACATTCGGTACCTCTTCGGCTCCCTACAAAACTTAAAAATTATCCCATTGTGTCTAATTTCGTATGCTCCGAGGTCTATGTGGATGATTTGTTGACAGGAACAAGTACCATCGAAGAAGCTATAGACTTATTGAGAGCAGGTGGATTTAATTTAAGGAAGTGGGCTTCTAATAAGATAGAGCTGTTAGAGGAAATTCTTAGTGAACACAAAGAACTTAGTGGTGTACATAATTTAGTTTCGATGAACAGGTGAAGACGTTAGGAATGAATTGGTATCCTGGGTTAGATAGTTAATTTTGAGCTATGATATTTTCATGTTTTTACCGATAGGGGGTGGGGGGTTGTACATTAGGGGTGATTGATGCTGCATTTGTTGTCCTTAATGAGCTCGAAATTCTGACCTATGTAAAACTTTTTTGTGAACGTTTAAATGCTCTGGGGGTGCTATCTTGATTAACAGTTAACACCCCCATTTAAAATTTTGAATATCTCGAAGGGTGGGATGGTCCGAAATTTTTTTCTTGCAGTCCAAAATTGTCCTAAACTATCTCGAAATTTTCACCATTTAGGATTTTCATTTTTAGAAAGTGGGGGTGCCAACTTGATTTCCATAATAAAAACATTATCCCTCTGTTTTAAGAGTTTTACGTCAAATCGGTTACAAATTGCTTGTCGCGTACAAGTACAATATCGGTTCCATCAATTATTAATTTCGAAGGAATGGCTAAGGAGCAAGAGAGTGATCCAGACCTCGCTAAGTTGTTAAACGATCGAACACGTACAATAAAATTGAAACGATTCTTTCTTCCCGACATAAAATGCGAATTGTATTGCGACATGGGTGAAAAAGAAGTTCGACCCTACGTTCCAGAGAAGTTCAGGAGAACATTTTGCGTGATCTTACACGGATTAGCCTAAGGTGAATACTTACATTAAAAAAATTGTAAAAGCGTGTGTGGTAAGTCAAAAAGGTTAAATTGACAGTTGACGAGATTATTTGGTTTTAAACATATTCATACCACACCATATCATCCCAAAGCAACGGCTTAATCGAAGGTTTCCACAGGACTACGTTTAAAGGACTAAATGAGAGAGAGTGGACAAGTAGATTATCCACAATACTCCTCGACATTAGAGCATCCATAGCGGAGATATTCTGTGGTCAAGGAGCTCGTTTACCGTGCGAGATGCGGTTGAACCATCATTAACTTCCAAACACAACAGCAGAGCACCATTCGTTCCGAAGGATCTGCAAATGATAACACACGTACTTGTGTGGGATGACAAGGTTAGAGCGCCACTCATGTCGCCAGACGAAGGACATTAAAAGGGATAAAGTGGTCACTGCCAGATCAGGAGCCCCCAGAAGGATCACAGAGCTATCAAACTACACGGATTGCACTGTCCATGGTAGGAAAAATAAATAATGGAAAAATGCCACAAAAAGGATTAATATCACCTCTGCTCAACAAAAACTGCAAGTTTTAAAGCAGAGATTGGATCTGGCATGTATAAATCATCAAGAAAAGTGATATTTTAGGATTTGACGAACTTTCGTAAAGTTTGTTGGTCCACGTGGGCGCAAGAAATTGTGAAGCAACTACAAACGAATCCTAAATAAAGTCAATTTCGAGAAATGCTAAAAGATCTGTTACATTATTTATTCTGTATAGTTTTTATATCAAGTTCGAAGAAAATCATTTTTATACCAAGTTGAAAGAAATAGCAACGGTTTTCACCTTCTTTCGCCCCCTTAGGGGCTGAATTCCGAAAAATCCATGACGCTTTGTTTCATTATTTATGGTGTATAGTATTTATACGAAGTTCCAAAAAAATCGAACAAAAGGAAAAATTCCCCATACAACCTATTCACCCCATTTCCTTCCTTAGGGGATGAATTTTGAAAAATTGCTTCTTAGTGGATGTCCACGTCATTTTAGGGATGCACTGTCAAAATCTCAGCCCTTTAGCTCCAGTGGTTTGGGTTTACCCCTTTTCACCCCCTTAAGGGATGAATTTCAACAAGTCACGTCTTAGTGGATATTCACGGCATTGTAGGGATGCAAGGATGCACTGTATTCTTCCCTCCTTAGCAAAGGTTTTTGAAGAACTGATAGCGACTCAAATCCTTGAGTTCTGTGAACAACTTCAATTTATAAGTGAATGGCAATCTGGTTCCGCAAAATTCACAGCTGTGAAACAGCACTCCTCAAAGTTACAAATGATATTCGCAATTCTCTTGATGAACGTCACATTTGTTGTCTGTTGCTACTTGATTTCTCTAAAGCCTTTGAAAGCGTCAATCACTCTTTGCTCTTGCAAAAACTCTCCACCCAAGTCTCTTTTTCTTCAACTGCTCTTAAGCTTTTGCATAGCTTTTTAAAAAACCGCTCGCAAAAAGTTAAACTCGGCGACTCTAGTTCCACCAGTTCGTTACTTAAATCTCAAGGTTCTATTCTTGGGCCACTTTTGTTTAGCGTTGTTATTAATGATCTCCTTCTAGTAATAAAGCATTCTAAGGTCCATATGTATGCAGATGATGTGTAGCTCTATTTCTCTGCGCCAACAGATCAAGTCCATAACTGTGTGGAGCTGATTGCGGCTGCTTTGCACAGTATCTCAAACTGGTCAACACTGAACTTACTGCAGCTAAATCCATCGAAGTTTCATTGTATTTTTTTCACTCACTCTCCTATTTCTCAATCTGACCTCCCAGTAATTTCCTTAAATGGGGTTCCTCTGGCTCGCGTTTTTAAAGTGAGAAATCTTGGAGTGGTCGTGAATAAGTAGTATGACCTGCTGCGATCACGTTAATTTAATTATTGGCAAAACATATGGGCTCCTATCAAAACTTAGATACCACTGTGGTTTGCTTAAAAGGGCCATCCGCTTGTATTTGGTGAAAGCCTTACTCTTGCCTCTTTTAATGCAGGACCTCTCCATTTTCCCCTCCCTAGATTCTTCTTGCGCTCAAAGTTCGAAGTAGCTTTTAACGATTGTGTACGCTTTATTTATAACTTACGCCGGTTCGACCACATTTCGCCCTATTTAAACACCGTGTTGTTTTCTAATTAATTATCTTCAATACTTCCTTTTTAAACGTTTTTATTAGCTCGCTTTCTTGTCTGTCTGTTTGTCCGGTATCAAATGAAAGAGTATGATAAGAAGAACACCATAAGCAATAGTATACTCAATATATCGTTTGCTCCATGGCGGTCATCTCAAGACGGCGGATTACCATTTTCTTCACTACCCCTTCGACATGGGTATCAAATGAAAGGGCATTATAAGTAGAATGCCATAGACTATGTCTTTAGATTCATGGCGGCCATCTCAAGAGGGCGGATTACCGTTTTCTTCACAACCCTTTCGAGATGGGTATCAAATGAAAGAGTATGATAAGTAGAACAATATAAGCAATATAGTATACTCAATATGTCGTTTGGTCCATAGCGGCCATCTCAAGAGGGCGGAATACCATTTTCTTCACAACCCCTTCGACATGGGTATCAAATGAAAGAGTATGATAAGTAGAATACCATAGGCAATATAGTATACTCAATATATCATTTGGTCCATGGCGGTCACCTCAAGAGGGCGGATTACCATTTTCTTCACAACCCCTTCGAGATGGGTATCAAATGAGAGAGTATGATAAGAAGAACACCATAAGTAATATAGTATACTCAATATATCGTTTGGTCCATAGCGGCCATCTCAAGAGGGCGGATTATCATTTTCTTCACAACTCCTTCGAGATGGGTATCAAATGAAAGAGTATGAGAAGTAGAACAATATAAGCAATATAGTATACTCAATATGTCGTTTGGTCCATAGCGGCCATCTCAAGAGGGCGGATTACCATTTTCTTCACAACCCCCTCGACATGGACATCAGATGAAAGGGCATCATTAGTAGAATACAATAGGCTATGTTGTTAGGATATGCCCTGTCTATGTTGTTAGGATATGCCATGTACAATAAAATAAGCTATGTGACGTAATTCAAAATTTAATATGGACACCATAATAATGGAAACAAATACGGTAAATTTTTTAAAGTAAAATGAAAGATAAAAGTTTTAGATAATTACGACTGAAATTTAATTTATAGATGGTTTTATATGAAGAAAGCAGTTAAATACAATCAAAAGCCATCTAAAAGCTTTTCAGTAAAAGAGTAGTTGCGAGTACTCACGAGTGGAAATTGTAAAAAAGATCAGAAAAGAGACGCAGCTATTATTGAAATAAAAATAAAATAAAATAAATTTAGCTTACTTCTTCATTTCAATTTTCAGGAATTTCAAAATTAAACAGATTGGTGTATTATTAGTAGACTTAGGTAACAATTTTCCGCATGTATCCGTCATAATGTCATCAAGATGTTAAAAATTGATTGCAAAATGTCACATACAAGACTAAAAAGCAGAAAATAATTATTTAGATAAAAAAAACTTTTTAATATAGCACGTTTTTATAACGAACTAAAAAGTATAAAATAATTTCTCCTAGCCCCATACAGATTTAGAACCTCAAACATATTCCTAACACCATAAAGATAGTCCTGAAAATTTGTGATTGTGAATTTGTAATAGCTATGAAAATATTTGTAAGATTTTAAACGAAAAAACGTGGGGCGCATGCTGTATACAATAGTAGGAGTGGAGAGTAGCTGGGTTGAGAAATCATTCGCATCAATCATGTATTTTATTCTGAAATCATGATAATTCGACAGTTTGGCAATTTTGAAATTTTCAACGCCTGCTAACGCGCGAAAAGGGGAAAGAAAAGTTGAAAGTTGGTCGACTTTTGCCGTCGCTTGACGCCGCTAACGCTGTAAAGTCGTGAATGGGATAACTTAATTTGAATTACACACAATCGAATATCGACGTCAAAGCGCGTCAACGCTTCGACGAGCGTAAACGCGAATAAAGTCGTGATTGGGCTACCGCCTTTAAGGTCATAAGCGCTTTTGCCTCTTTTTTTCATATAGAGTTTAATGTCGTTTTTTGTGATATTTTTAATGGCAAACGCAGTACGACCAAACTGCACGGACAAAAGGTTGTTCTTAAAAAGGTACATTTTACGTCCACACCATATGGGCTTTTCAGAAGCGCGTACGGTTTTTCAAATGAAGATACATTTGTTTTCTCAATTTACTCACGACTTAAAGCTAATGCGCGCTTTTGGCTATATGACGAAAAGTGCGTGGAATCTAAAGGCCCCCATACACGGTCAAATTGGCTGTACAACCAGATTTTCATCAAACCTATAAGCGCAATGTATTTTGATCGGCCGACCGGCCCACAATCGATAGTTTTGGTTGTACAACCACACTTCGCTGTACAACCAATTGGACCGTGTATGGGGGCCTTAAGTCCGCGTAGTGGACCCCCTCAGGGGATGAATTTCGACAAATCGCTTCTTAGGGGATGTCCACGTCATTATAGGGATGCACTGTCAAAATTTCAACCCTTTAGCTCTAGCGGTTTGGACTGTGCGTTGTGTGTCAATAAAGGTTTTAATTTTTTTTTTAATTTTTAATTTGTTTGGACCTCAATACCAACTTTCATCCCCTATTTCAACCCCTTCAAACCTTTTTCGCGACAAAGCCTATGTCCTTTTCCAAGGCCTAATCTATCTATGTAACAAATTGTATCAGAGTAACAGAGAGACAGACAGACATATAGAGAGACAGAAAGATGAGAAAAATCCCAATATTCTTTCTTTTTTTAGCATTTTGCAATTAACAATATTTGTTTTTCTTATGAGTTATTTTATTCCCCCACCACAAGAATTGTTTCTGAATCCGCCCCTGAAAAATGAGCGTAGGCCTAGGAACGTGTTTTCAAACAAACATGTCATATGAAATTCCAAAATGAATTTGCACCAAAAGGTCTTTTTATTACCGCTGCAGCTCTGTATATCCGTTTACAAAGTATTTTAAATAAAAACTTCATTTGGAATGCAGCCAGAGTATTCCAAAAAATAAGCCTCAATATCGTCTGGAACGCAATTTATTCCAAGTTGCCCTTGGTACAAAATCATCAATGATTCATTAAGAAATACGATTTTCGCTTTGCAGCAAATAAAGAAATTCGTCATATATTCAAATTACGCTCCTAAAACAATACCGAACTTTATGAGTTTTTAGTTCATCTCTTTTTCCTTATCGCAATTCCTTTTTTTTAAACGCACGAGCCATAGACTTATATGTATAGAGAGAGTTTCTTTTCTTCATTTAAATGCCGATAGATAACCTATAATCTCTGGCCCCACATCGTGTGTCTTAACTTAAGTTCATTTTAATTGCATTTGTTTGTGAACGTAAAATATCTTCTATGTTTTTGATAAACTTATTACTTACCAAGTGAATTATTTCTTGTTTTAGAATTTCCGTAAGATAACATGCAACTGCCATAGCTGACCACCAAAGATAGCAGCAAAATTGCCTCAGTAATTATATGAGATTTCTTCATTATCAATTTTCTTGAAAAGCACAAAAAAAATTTACTTTTTATCTTTTTTGTTAATTATTTTTTATATTCTTCTTCTTATAATTTTCTTTGAAGTTGATTCAAGATAATTTGAAAAATAAAACACAATTTTCACTTAGAGCAATTTAAAACCATCATATTTCATCCCCTGCCCCCTTTTTTACAATTCACTCTCACTCAAGCAGAAGAATCTTATTTCTTAATTCACAAACGGCCGAACGTGAACGACAGAAATTTATGCTTCCCGCTTTTCATCATTCAAATTGGATACACTGCCCGGCGACCGCCGCCCGCGGGGCTAAAAGGAGTTAAATAAAATTTTAAAATAAAACCGAAACGAAAATGTCAAGGGTTTCAATTGATTTTTATTGCACTTAATTACTTCTTCACTTTAAATCTGCGCGCGCATCTTAAAACGGATCAACGAACGAACGAACGAGCTGAACAAACGAACGAACGAACTTGGAGTAAACGAACGACACAAAACAGAATGATCGTACCGGAATATCTTCCAAAATTTTAACGATCGAGATTAGGGGTGTTTGGTAGATGGATCAACCCCCCATCAACATGCAAAGGTGTAACTTTATAGATTGTTATAAGAAAAATTTGGTGACAATATGTTAAAAAAAAGTAACCAATTCAAAAAGCGCGATCTTCACATGTCTCCGATCATGCGTGCTGTCCTGATCTTGGTACTATAGCCGACACACTACAATCCACGTATCTCGTCTTCACGCAAGCTCAGCTGCTTGTGCACTGACTTGAGCTTGAGACGATGTCAT
This sequence comes from Thereva unica, assembly GCA_949987705.1. Lineage (NCBI taxonomy): Eukaryota > Metazoa > Arthropoda > Insecta > Diptera > Therevidae > Thereva > Thereva unica. The sequence goes on along the minus strand of OX465282.1, from coordinate 32,176,846 downwards.
GTGCCATGTTACAGAGGCGAACTGTTCTTTTTGAACCAAGAGAGTGTCTTTCGATTCGGCGCTGATTATGGTATGGCGTTTCTTGCAACAAAATCCATATCCAGACGCTGGCACTCATTTCATTGTCGAGGCAGGAGTCCACTGCGGGTCAAACATATGTGTCACCTCACCAGAGATTTTGCCTTGGTTGAGTGTTCGCTGTGTGCCTCCGTGTTCATGAGGCACTTGTCCACAAATGTGATGGACTCCTTCAATCCTATGGCTACGCAGTCGCTCCTCCGCCTACACCTAAAGCATGTGGTTACTATGGTTTGGGGTGTCCAACAATGCCCAGAGAAGGCGACGTCTGGTAAACTGTCTTCAAGTCTTCAAGTGGGTTTTTCGTAGTCAAGTGGTGTGGGACTATATTGTCATGTTGAGTGATAACTATCCCTCTAGTATGTGTAATTGTGTTTATTGTGGCCATGGTCCATCCATCCATCTACTATTTCGTTGTTCCTTTTTGAATCCTTGTGAGGAGTGACGGAGTATCATGAAATCGAAGCACTAGAGGCACAGCAGGAATTTGTTTTGCATATGGACTCCACTGACTTCCCGGAAGGTACATTTACTCGCACGGGAGAATTTTTTCGTGACAGAAATTTTTATGTAAACAAGTGCAGAGCTTGATGCTAATTGGAAAATAAGGCGCCAAATGGTTTGGTGTTGTGTTTTTTTCCAACTGAAGGATTTTTTTTAATACTTTTGATTTTTGTTTTGAAAAGTAGCAAAGAAACTAATTTAATTTGTTTATTTTAAAAAGTTTGTGCCTTTTTAGAAAAATTCGCTACCACTTGGAAAATGTCCATAGAATAACGAGACTATTTTGCACCAATTGCACCAATTAGTTTGTGCTATTTACAAATTTATTAAAATATTCTAAATAAAATTAGCAAAAATAAATATAAACTATTCTAAAAATAAAATAATTAAATTTTGGTGCATCTATCCCGTACATATGTATGTGTGACACATTAAATAGACGGAATGAATGACATATTTGTAAGTTGGTAGCATAAATTAACAAGATATGAGCCGTTTATTTTGAAAGTGGGGTAAGTCCATTTTTGAAAAAAAAAAAAAAAAAAAAAAAAAATGAAGATAACGGTAGTTCTAGATAAAACTGAATATGATCTTTTAATGTGTAAACATGTCATGGTCAAAAAAATTCAGAATCCTAGTAATCAAGGGGATGGAAGTTTTAGCTCTTAACAGTGTTGTAAGTATTAGGCCAGGCAACGAAAAGGTATAGAGGGAAATGCTTGGAACACAATTTTTAACTTCGCAACTTTGTTTGGACTAGTTAGGAGGTGAACATATCAAAAGTCCCCGCCCCTAGCCCTTGAGCTTGGGGAAAGAGGGGGGTGTAAAGGACCCATTTTTCGGTTTTTTGCTTATATCTGGGAAACTATGCGTCCTAGCGACATGACCACTATAAACAAAATGAAAGCTGATTAAATTTTCTATAAGTTTGGCTCAGTCAAGTTTTTCGATATCTTGTATATTTTTCGAGATATCTGCTCTTGAAAGTCTGTAATTTTCGAAAAAAAAAAAAAATTTGCTCTTTTTTACCGGATGGCTCTTCAACGATGAACCTAAAAAGTAATTCCGTCAAAAGGGTTGTGTCCCTTCAAAAATATATAATACTTTACTATTTTATCTATTTTCCTTCAAATGTTAAAGCAATTGGGTAAGTGAAGGTTTTTTGAAGAGCTGTACATTATTTATTTTTTACTACTTACCGTTCTTCTAAAAACATTTTTTATGACTGTTGAAACAGTTCTCTGTGCTTTACGGCACTATAAGCGTTACGTTAACTCAAGTATAATAATTAAAAAAGGAATATAGGCGGCTCTTTGTTTGTCGTCAAACTTTTCAAGTGTGTTATTACCCAATTGTTTTCTTTCATTTTACGAAAACTTCTACACCAGACCCTTGGATTTACACCCGTTCAAAAAACTTTACTTAGTGTTTTGTTTTGTTAGTTCCAGTGAGATTTTTTGGTGTCACATTTAACGATATCGTGAGTCTTGTGTCGTCAAGATGAGCAGTAAGTGTTTTGTTTGCGATGAGGAAGTGACTGCATCGAGTCCTGATGTCTCTAAAGTGAGTGAAAAAGGGATAGTTTCCCTTAAAAAAGCCAGTAATGAGAGGGGTGACGGCAAAATTAGCCAACTAGCCAATATAGCTTCACTTTTCGTCCACACGTTGTGTAGAAAAAATTGCACGAGGACCCAGTCGATCGCGGCTTTCAAGAAACAAGAAGCATCAACATCTGCTCAGCCTAAAACATCGGTTTTGCGATCTGCATTACCCAAGTTCAATTTCAAGAACAATTGTTTCATTTGTGGAGAGTTCCATTCAACATGAAACTAAGAAAATTCAAGACAAAAGAAGGAAGGTACATCTAGTCCGCACTCTTGATTTCCATAAAGTATGTATATCTGCAGCCACTGTAAGGAATGATATTTGGGGTGAAGAAGTGATCCTTCGCCTTGCAGGTGTTAATGACCTCGTTGCAGAAAAGGGAGTTTATCACAATGATTGTCGGTTGAAATTCATCAAGCCCTTATATGCTCATGATAAATCAGGAAGTTCCTCATCCGAGTACGTAGCAAGAGCTATGGATGATATTTATGCCTTCATTGACAATAGTACCGACTGCCAGTTCTCACAAACTGAAATTCTCCATTCAATGACTGGGGAGAAACCTGTATGGAAAACTATAAAAGCTCAACTTCAAGCCAAGTATGGGTCTCGCTTGATAGTTTCTGAAGGTTCTAACAGATTCGATGTTCCAGTGCTGAGTTTTATAGATACCGGCAAACAATGCTGTTGCAGTTGGTAAGCGAGCAATGGCTAAAATGGTCCATTCGACATTTGCTAACATCAAATTGGCTCGAAAAAATCGAGCTCTACCCCTTTCGACAGTGAGCTCATCGATCAAAATCAACGGCGAAAAGATTCCTGTGGACCCATTCTTGCTATTCCGACGTATATCCATCAGCAAAAAAACAGACGAAGATTTAAAGCTGTACATGAAATACGAACTAGCCCCGTTCCCATTAGCTCTATTCAATGAGAGTGGGATGAGGAAATCGACTAAGTCAGCGCTGTACAAATTATTCAACACTACCACCAAGGATGTACGTGTCGCACAGCTAGACATCGTATTTGACGGAGGGCTCCTCCTCCATAAAGTGAGTTAGCAGCTGCACCGGAGGATATCCTGAAAGTGATTTTCTGCCGATGTAAGAAAGACTGTGCCAGCGCGAAGTGTGGCTGCAAGAAAGGAAGCCTCAAATGTTCCTCAGCATGCCAAAATTGCCAGGGGAAGTGCCTGAATGGGGTCATTCAAGTTGACTCCGAAGATGAAGAAGACCAGGAGGATCCTCTGAACGTTTCTCTACAGGGGTCCGATGGAGAAGAGATTGGAGAAAAAGAAAATGAAAACGAAGACGAGGATGAAGGTCCTTCCCACCCCAAGATCGCAAGAAATTGACTCAATGGTGCCTACTGTTGTAATGTTTTATGTTAATTCACTTTCCTATTTCAATAAACTTCGTTTTCATTTAATGGTTGTGATTTATAAAACTATCCCAATGGCTTATAGAGTCATCCGGTAAAAAAGAGCAAAAAATTTTTTTTTTTCGAAAATTACAGACTTTCAAGAGCAGATATCTCGAAAACTATACAAGATATCGAAAAACTTGACTGAGCCAAACTTATAGAAAATTTAATCAGCTTTCATTTTGTTTATAGTGGTCATGTCGCTAGGACGCATAGTTTCCCAGATATAAGCGAGAAGCCGAAAAATGGGTCCTTTAAACCCCCCTCTTTCCCCAAGCTCAAGGGCTAGGGGCGGGGACTTTTGATATGTTCACCTCCTAACTAGTCCAAACAAAGTTGCGAAGTCAAAAATTGTGTTCCAAGCATTTCCCTCTATACCTTTTTTTAAGCATTCGTTGCCTGGGCTATATGTTTATTTTGAAAGTGGTGCAAGTCCATCTCAGATTGAATTTTTTTTTAACCATACAGCAAAATTAAGTTCGGTTGCTGTATGGTGAAGCAAATCTGATGGTTTAACATCAGTCTGAAATGTAGAGTGTTTTTATCTATTTATCTTTGATATTGGAAGTTGCCAATTGTACAATATTTCATAAATAATAAGAAGAATATCTCAATTTTTTGTTTTGATAATAACGCCAACACCAGGAAATTTTAGTAATCGTGGAAACACTATTAAAAACTTAACAAACCAAATTACACGGCCCATCACCCCTTCCATCAACAATTCCAATAATGTATAATTATTCTTATTAAAATGAATTGTTTTTTGTTATGTATATTTTCTACTATAATATTTACAAATTGTGTCCTTTTAATTCCACTTTTTATCAAATGAATATTTATATTATTTTGAATAGTATTTTGCTTTTATTATTAAAAAAGTATAAAAAAACTTGTTTAAACTATATTTTTTATTTTCTACTTTTTAGTCTATTATATACATATGTCTTCTGTCATTTTTAGGGACCGCCTTATTAGATTTTAAATGACGTCGTACCGCTTACTGATTTATACTCGTCATATACTTTCACTTGATACCCCTTGGTAAGGCAAGGATAAACTGCCATTTGTGTTAGTCGAAATTTTGAATTTGGAATGACGCCACACAGCTAATAGTATCCTAATTGTCATATCCTTTCATTTGATACCCATATACCGAGCGTGTTATAAAAAAATGTAATCCACCATTTTGTGTTGGCCGCCATTTTGAATTTGGAATGCCAACCGAAGTTTATTTGACATATTCTTTCACTTGATACCCATATTGAGTGGATTGTAGAGAAAAGAGTAGTCCGCCATTTTCGTTGATCGCCATTTAGTGTTGATGGCAAGTGAGGAATAGACGTGTGTACTTTCGCTCCGTCTATGCTTTAAATTTTAATTGAAATAAGCTGCTAATTAACTAAAGTTTTAGTGCTACCTTACAAACTAACTAGTTTCGCCTCAGAAACTTTAATTATCGATGTTTTTAAACAGTATTCATTCCTACATTTTATTGTAATTATCCGCTGAATCATGGTGAATAATTCCAACCGTAAAAATGGCAATTGTGTTAGTGATGAGTCGACATCCCGTATCACACGAAGTCGGCCCGGTGCATCGACATCATCATCTCGCCGCAGTGGTCATTTTAATGCCAGCGTTCCTCGGTCATCGGAGTGTAAGACTGCTGACAGCATGCCAGCTGACTTCACCGCTATCGTTGGAAGCATGATGATTGAATGTGAGTCTCGTCTGATGGCGTTCTTCAGCGAGATCGAAAAGAGGCTGGTGAGCCTGATTAATGACCTGAGTTCCCGCTTGGATGAGCTGCACTCAAAGTATACTAAGGTAGAAGAGAGGTGTGAACGACTGTCTATGGTAAACGAGGAGCTCATTCGCAAATCTCGCCTGAATGAGATTGTCATACGTGCCATCCTTCCACTGCCTGATGGAAACCCTGCTGTAATTGTGAACGCAATTGCAAATGTAGTACAACATAGTATGTCACCATATACAGAGGCCTTCCGTATTAAACTGTCAAAAAATAAAAGTGCTAAAGGTGTTTCTACGAACACATCTGGAGGACCAATAATAGTTCGCTTTCCTTCCTGTAATGAACAAAAGTCTTTTATTAGCAAATGCAGAATCAAAAAGTCAATAAAACTGAATGAGTTAGATGACAAATTCTGTTCAGAAAGCGCTGTTTTTGTAAACGAAAGTTTAACTCAAAGAAATGCGCATATACTGAGGGAAACTTTAAGGCTTTATAAGAATAATGAAAACTATTCTGTTTTTACTAGGAACGGACTGATTTTTGTTAAAGATAGGACTGATGGCACCTTTAACTGTAAGCGTAATATCTGATTCTACATACTGCGGCAGTTCTTCCCAATTAATTCTGGCTCAGCACGGATGCGAAGTACTTTGTTACATGGCTCGTCATGATGAAGATTATTTCTATAATGCTCTCCTTATTTAGATCTTTCTTTCTTAGCATAGCTTACTTAGTGTTATTTAGCTATAGCATATATAATCTGCTTATATTTTTGCTTGGCTATGGTGCTGTGTGGATCAGTTTTTTCTGTATTTTCAACTGTTACTGGTTTTATTTAGTGATGTCTGCTCGGTATATTATCTGCGGTATTGATTGGATTACGTCCTCGCTTCCTTTCTCCAATGGCTGATACTAACAGTCAGATATGTATGAACAAGGTAAGAACTTTAATTAATATATTTAACTGGCAATCTCCAGGATTGAATGTGTGCTACTTCAATGCGCGTAGCTTAGTGAATAAATCTGTTGAGTTCAACCTAATGCTAGCAGGCACTGAGACTCATGTAGTCATTGTGAGCGAATCTTGGCTGAAGCAGCACATTCCTTCCACATTGGTATCAATAAATGGATTCAAAATCTTTCGGAATGATAGACTAGAAAAAAGGGGTGGTGGTGTGGCCATTTATGTCAGGGAGTGTTTCAAGTCTACACTGCTTCATTGCTCCAGCTCTGGTGTGCTTGAGTATATCATTGTGGAACTTGACACAGGGTTAGAAAAATGCATACTATCTTCGGTTTACTGTCCCCCACAGCAGTTCTGCTTAATTAGAGGCTTTCTCTGAGTTTGAAAGCCGCCTTGCCGATTTAACTCATCGTTACGATAATATCATTATAGCCGGTGATTTTAATGTTAATATTCTAAATAGAAATGAACTTTCAGATAGCTTGCTGTTTCTCCTGCAAACCCTTGACATATCAGTGCTAAATCGAATTCCAACTTATTACAGCAAGTTTTCTTCGTCGCAGTTAGAACTTCTGCTATCTACACACCCAAACAAAGTTAAATCTATTTCACAGTTCACACCCCCCGCAAACCTAGATCATGATATTCTGGTGCTAAAATATGACATAAAACTGCCACTGTATACCCGCCCATACAAAGAGTCTGTTTACCGCGATTTCAAAAACGTTGACATAAATTCCTTATTCATTGAATGTGGTCAAACGGACTGGTTTGCCCCGAGCAGCTGGAATATACACGAGAACGTGCCCTCTGAAAGCTATCTGAGTACCTTAGACACAATGGTTCTAAACTTCAGCAGTAATGTGAAATTACTCCTGGACAAATATGCTCCTCTGAAAAAAAAAAAAGCGTATTAATATAAAATATCCTGAATGGTTCTCAACCGGTATACAATATGCGCTAGCTGAACGCGATTTCTTGCATGCCATGTACAAACGAACCAAATCAGAAGTAAGTCTTGCTCGCTTTAAAAACCTAGGAACTTAGTGAATAAGAAAATCAAAGATGCGAAACGGCGTTATTATGAAAATAAACTCAACCCAAAGGTAGCTCCAAAAAAGCTGTGGAATACTCTGAGCAACCTAGGTGTGCATAAACATGCCAGTATCTCCTGCAGCTATGATGTTGTCGACATGAATGGTTACTTTGCATCTATTTCAAACGTTGATGAAACAGACTCACCAAATTTAGATGCAATACTCTGCTAAGTGTGATCTCGATAGTGACTTCAGTTTCAGCTGTATTGATGTTATAGATCTTGCTAGGGTGATACTATCCATTCGTTCGATTGCTGTTGGTCCTGATGAAGTTGCTCCCCAATTCATAAAACCAATCCTCCCTTATGCCGCTTACCCTATAACTGCTATCTTCAACCACTGTCTCACTTTCAGTGTCTTTCCCACAGCGTGGAAAGAAGCGTTAGTCATCCCTATTGCCAAGATCGCCACTCCAAAATCTGTCGGGGACTTCAGGCCAATAAGTCTTCTTTGCTTTTTGGCCAAAGCGCTCGAGAAAATAATGTACTCCCAAATTAGACTCCATCTAACCCAAAACAATCTTTTAAGTCCGTACCAATCGGGTTTCCGTCCTACAGCTGTACACTGCACTGTTAAAGATTACTTCTGACTTTCGCCTTGCGATGGATAAGGACAATTTTGTAGCTCTTGCGCTCCTGGATTTTTCCAAGGCCTTTGATAGCGTCGATCATGATTTGCTGTTGAGAAAATTAGCGTACTACTTTAATTTCAGCAAACCAGCGCTAAAATTGATGTATGCGTTCTTAAAATCACGTTCCCAGAGAGTTAAAATCGGGGACTGCTGCTCAAAGTCAGCTTCCTTAAAATCTGGCGTTCCCCAAGGATCCATACTTGGCCCCTTACTATTCAGCCTATTTATAAATGACCTACCCACTGTAGTTAAGCACTGTCTGATTCACTTATACGCAGATGACGTACAGATTTACTTAAATCGAACGTTAGGACTTATCGAAGATTGTATATGGAGACTTAACGATGACTTAATGCGTGTTCTGAACTGGGCTCTTGAAAACAAATTAAAACTTAACCCTAAAAAATCTCAGGCCTTAGTAATATACAGAAACCCGCTGGATTTATCTTATTTTCCCGGGGTTTTCTTAGGAAATAGTCCTATACCGTATGTTCAGCGCGCGCGAAACTTAGGGGTAATTTAGAATTCAACAATGACCTGCTGTGACCATGTTAAAGCCAAACTGAGAACTATCTACGCCAGTATCCGTAGACTCTGGTTATTCGCTGATATCTTGCCGACTAGCTTGCGATGTAATCTAATTAAAATGTTGCTGTTGCCCCACTTTACTCACGGTTCAATCATTTTTCCTAAATTGGATTGACTGTGTGGCAAAAAGCTTGAGATCGCGTACAATGATTGCATTCGATTTGCTTATAAGCTAAGACGATTTGATCACATCGCTCAATATCGTTTCAGTATCTTGAATTGCTCTTTAACAAATCATCTAGTTAAGAATAACCTACACCTTTTTTATAAAGTTCCTAATAGCGGCGAACTTGCCTACCTCAGAGAATTCATTAAGCTACTTCGAAGTACAAGACATAAAATGATAGCACTTCCGAAATTCAACTTCAAAGTTCTCGAAAGTTCTTACTTCGTTCATATTGGGAGAATATGGAATACCTTGCCCCAAATAATCCAATCAGCTGCTTCCGCTAACAGATTCAGAAAATTTATTACTACTCACTTCTCCGAAGTCTAGCATCTGCCCACTTATTCACACATCACATGCCTTTGTTTTGCTTTGTTATATAATTTTATCATTTTAATGAGTTTCTTACTTTATTCTTCTTCCTTCTGTTTTTCCGTTTTATTTTCTTTTTCTAATTTTTTTTATTTTATTTATTCTTTCTAATTTTTTATTCATTTCTTATGTGCTTTATTGTAATGTAGTCTCCAGTAATATTTAGCTTCATTATTAACACTTTTTGATTTTGTATTCATGCCTATAGTAGAATAGTGTACTATTTGTAAGACTCTGTAGGTGGTAGGCAGGTTCTATATTATCAATATCAATTTTGAATTTTCAGATTTTGACAACAGATTCGTCATTAGTGCTCATAAAAACCCCCCAATACCGATTTTAAATGGAATCGGAACACAATTGCAAAATTCGGCCGCCATCATAGAACCTCCATCTTGACTTTTTTACAAAATAGCCAGATTTCATTGCCACACGAACTATGGATATTGGTAAAATCTGAAGTAGATCGGTTATATGGAAGTGAGTCAAAATAAAATTGCATGATTTGTTTACAAAGAACATACAAACATACATCCATACAGGGAAAGCTATATAAAGCTAAAACGTACATACATTCATACGTATAAACATACATACATAGAACATATGTATGCAAAGGTAATATAAAGAGCCTAAACAGGCTGATACAACTGAAATTGTATCCACTTAAATTAACGATTATATCAATCCATTAATTGTGAAAGTGAGAGTCCATTTGGGTATGGAAAAGCCTTTATTTTCTTGTAGCCAGCAATATTAGCACTATTGGATAATAAACTTATATTATTTAAGAACACAAAATGCAAAAAAGTAGTTTATTAGGTGCTACCAATATTTTTAATTTTATTGAAATGCAAATGCTTAAATATCTCGAAATAACAAAAAGTGGACTTGCCCCACTTTCAAAATAAACGGCTCATATACTGCCGGCTTAGTTTACAAATAAATTTCTAGATCGTAGTGAACGAGAAAATGAGGGATCCAAACTGTGCTAATGAGGCGAGTAGTGCTAATTTTATATTGCGGGAATAATAGCCATATAACTAGAGGGTCATTTTTATGGGTGGAACAGTTCATAGGGTATTAGTAGCAAAATTTTGTCAGAGATGCTACATTCGTACGTTAGCTAAGTGAGTCAATAGGTAAATGGTGCTATTACCAATAAGTTAGACAGTGCGATTATGCATTTTGGCCAGGCTGTTAACTAGTCCAAAGAAATGTTGACTGATGGAATAATTAACGTTGAAATGATAGAAATGCCGGGTTTGGTCTACCAAACAATCTACATATGGCAGTTTCTGTACTATAAAAATTGTAATAAAAGTTTCAAAAGCTCACTATTAAAACATTGGAGCTTGAGCAAAGTTAAGAGGATCGAAGACAAAGTTTCAGCACAGGAAATTCATTCCTTACCTAGACGTGGGTCTCACCATTTGAAGTAAGGAATCCAACATATAAAGAAAAACATGTTGTGTTTTTATTATAATCCTTATATTATTAAGTGAGCAATTCTTGTATATTTGTAAACATTTTCTCGAAAACTGCTCTCACGATTTTCACCAAAATTGGTATTTAAAGGTGCTTTCACCCAATGAGTCCGTTGGGGTTAGTGAAAACTTACGGAAAAGTTGTTTTAGGGTATTTCCCAATTGCTTTTCCATCGACTAACGCTGATTCCGGCATACTTTTTGTTGCGGGCAATGATCAATAAGTGGAGCATCCGCTCCAACGTATGATGTTCGGCAATGGAATTTTGGGTTAAGATAATCAGTATTGTCCAAAATGCCAAGAGCAATGTGAGCGCTTTTCCCAAAAATACTTTTTTGAGCTCCTGAAATCCTAAAACTTTCCGGATTTCATTCGCGAAACCACAAGAAATAGTATTTCAGTTGAAGAAGCTATTAAAAGAGCTGCCCGAATTACCGCACATAAACTTAATTGCATATTTTCGATTATGGGTGGATCGATTTAAGATGGATGATATGTAAATGGTTATAATGAAGTTAACGATGATGTGTTAAATATTGAAGAGTCTGCTTCACTCGGAAATTAAAAGTAACAACTGTTTCGTGATAATTAAACTGAAGTTGTTGAATCCATTTTAAATGCACTTAGTAGTAACTCGGGACATAAGTGTTTTTTTATTGATGGAGCAGGAGGAACGGGTAAAACTTTCATTTATAAAACTTTAAACCATTCTATTTCTATTTCTTGCATGGGGGCACCTTGGCAGGCACTGCGACCTATTTTGTTTGGTCTATTGTGCCATCCCCGTCTTTAAAAACCATAAAGGTTAAGGCTTCTTACATAGCCTAAAACTGATTTAGGGTTACTGTCCCAAATCTCCCTGGGAGTAGGGAAGTCACGCTGGAGGAAGCTCAGTCTCTTCTTCGCTGTAGCCTCACAGTCGCACAGCAAGTGCTTCGCGGTTTCGGGATCTGTCCTGCAGAACCGATAGCCAGAGTCGGCCACCAGGCCTATTTTGTTTAGATGATAGTTAAGCGAACAGTGGCCAGTCAGGAGCTCTGTTATTATTTTTAGCTCCCCCCTCTTGAGATTCAAAAGTTTGCCCGCCTTAGCTTTATCGATTTGGATGAATCTTTTAGCTTGACGAGCACCCTGGGTCCTTGACCAGCTATGAAGGAACATCTGGTCAACCCAATTTTTTATGGCCATTTTTACGTGGCAGCTTGCTAAGCTACAGAAAGGTTCCGGACCAATAGGTGATGAGTTTGCGCCTACTCTAGCCAGGCCATCGGCAATTTCATTACCAATGTGACCTTCGTGGCCCGGAATCCACATCAGCGTGACACTATTGTTCCTGCTGAGGAATTTCAGAGATTGGAGACAATCCAGGACAGTCTTTGATGACACTCTGTGCGATTTAATGGCCAGCAGTGCAGCTTGACTGTCCGAGAAAATAACAATGTTAGAGCTATTTGGAGCTCTATTAATACAGGTCTGAGCACACACCTGGATGGCGAGTACCTCAGCCTGAAAAACAGTGGGGGTAATTCCCAGAGCCATGAATATTTTGCTCCTTGGGCCATAAACACCCAGCCCTACCATTTTATCGGTTTTGGAACCGTCCGTGTACCAAAAGGCCGTGCTTCCTCTAAAGAGAGGCTTGCCATGTTGCCACTCTGACCTACTTCGAATAATCGTCGTAAACGGTTTGTCAAAGTCAAGAGTAGCAGGAATGGTATCGGACAGAGATATCATTGGCTCCAGATTCAGCTCATTGAGGATCGATAAATGATCCAGCAGGTCTCCTGGCTTAAAGGAGAATATCTCCCGTAGACGCAGTGCCAGAGCCTCTTTTTTCACCACCAAGTGTAGCGGAGGGAGGTTCAGTAGGGCCTCCATAGCCGCAGTCGGACAGGTGCTTTTGGCCCCTGTGATACCAAGACAGGCCAGTCTTTGCACCCTGGCCAGCTTAATCATAGCACCCTTTTGTTTGGTCTTAGCACACCATGCGATGGATGCATATGTGACCATGGGCCTTACGACCGTCGTGTATAGCCAAAACATTAACCTAGGTTTAAGGCCCCAGTTTTTCCCTACAAATTGGCGACAAACATGAAGAGATGTAATTGCCTTGGCAGTTACTCTCTCAATTTGAGATTTCCATGAGAGCTTTTGATCCAGGATTATGCCTAGATATTTAGCCTCCTTTGAGAAAACTATTTCTTTGCCGTCCAAAGAGAGAGCTTTTAAATTTAGCTTCCTTCTATAAGTAAATGGTATAGTTGTTTTCAAACCTCGTGACATCCCGCGCATGTTCCCCAGCTAAGCTCTTAAAAATGTTTAAAAGCTCAGACAAAAGCTTCAGTTAACTCCTCCTATCAAATCACTTGCTGCCATGTAATCAGTCGCGACTGCGTATTGCTAAAGGGAGGTGTATTTTTCTGGGACTTCAATGATTATTTAAAAAATTTACAAATTATGACTGAAAAACACCCGTTTTTATATATTTTTTTTATTTTAAGGTTAATTATATTTTACACATATGCTAGAAATAATTTGTAGTAATTTCTACTAAAAAATACGAAATTTGTGTTTTTATCACTTTGATTACTAGATTGTTGACGTTTCCTGCCAGTCACATACGCGCTTCTGCCCGAGGAGGTTGTGTTGCTTGCGACTGCGGGGAACTGTCGGTTTATGAATCAAAACGCTCATTTATTCAAAGGAATTTTTTTTAGCATTTTTTTTTAATTATTTTAAATTTAGAAATGAGAAATATTTCGCATAATTAAAGTAAAATTATGCTTATTATGTTGAATAAACTGCCTTTGTTGAGCAGGGGCTTTACATGTATTTAAAAGCTCTGCTCAACACATAGAAAGATAAATTAACTTTATTCATTCGGCATGCGCGCATCCCTTCCCAAATTATTTTGTTGAGTTTTTTCAGTGTTTGTTGCCGTTTTAACTAAAAAGAGGGGAAATGATAGAACATTATTTATAAAATTTGGCAATGAGGTAGGTGCGCAGAACTGCTCAAATTTTTTGTGTCACAGAGTTTGAAAAATTCTATACCTACCAGAAATTGAGAATGGAGAGTTGCCAAAACATATATTGGATGGAATTGAAATTCCAGATGACCTAATTTCAAATGGTGATTTATTTAATTAATGAAGCTTTTGGGAACTGCCTACACGATAATCGATATGAAGATATGAAAGACGAGCAATTTTAGCTCCATTAAATAAAGAAGTATCTAAAATTATTGAAAAACTAGAAGGTGAATACAAGATTTACAAGAGTTATGATTCAGTTAAAGGATCAAGCATGAATTTCTTAATTCAATTGTAATTGAATTGCAGATTTGCCCCCGCAGGAACTTAACCGTTTGAGTGCGAAACGTCGATAAATCGACTCTCTATTAATGCGTATAAATTGCGGAGCGTCGGAATATCGACTATTTGTTTTCTTTTTTTTTTAATTAAATAAATACAGTTATAGTAAAAAATATGTTACATTTGAGTAGTTTGATATGTTTCCTACGCATAACAGAACGAATTACGGAAATCCATCTACATTTGAGTAAAATATTTAAGATTCTGTGCACACTTAATTAAGGTACTTAGGTACTTTTTTTAAAACTCCTTTCGCAGTTTATGCAAAATATGTACATATATGAAAATTAGCTCAGCACTAAAAGGGTTAATATAAAAAAATGCGATAATCATACTCCTGAGGAATTTAGAATTTTCGGAAGGCCTATGTAATGGAGTAAGATACACTGTTACCCGACTGTGTAACAATATAATTCAAGGAAAAGTTATTACTGGTGAACAGGCTGGAAAAGAAGTGCATATTCCTAGAATAGCACTGCATTCAGTAGCTAAAGTCAGTTAAGCCTAGGAGGTGCAATGCAAAGGCACTAATTTCCAGTTAGACCAGCATTCGCCATGACGATACATAAATCCCAAGGGCAAACATTTGAATTTGTTGGTGTTCGTTGACCTTGGTCTTAATCTTGCGCAAAAACAAGCTGTAAGAGGAAAACCACTTTTGCTCCGCACTAAATGTAAGCCTGAAATGAGAGCGGTAAAAATTGAGAGCTTTCGCAGGGAGCTAGTTTTGAGCGCTGTCAAATCTGCTTCAAGGGGAGCACTACTGGGATTCATCAGAATTTTATAGTACGAGGAACACGGGCGATTATGTTGGTGACCATAAAGGGTGCTGTAAGCATACTCAATAGACCGGTTCTCGTTATAAAACGCTTTTATAGGAGCAATAAAAGTAATGCTGATGAGATGCAGTGTTAAAAAGTATATAAAGCTGGTATAGGAATGGGAGCGCTGTACGCCTTTTAAGGAGAGCTCAAAAATAGCTATTGTAGCACTCCGTTTCTTGCACCCAACAGGAACAGAACGCCTGAGTAAAAATGTACTTTTCCAAATACAGCTCACATTTCTTCAGACTAAAGTGAGAAAAATTGGAGCTGTAAGAAATCGTATAGGCCGGAGAAAACGGGCAATTATCTTGGTGACCATAAGAGGTACCATTACTACATTCAATAGACCGGCTCTCGTTCGATTGATAGGATAAGCAGCAATGGATGTGGTTAGCATTTGTTGGGGGACTGCTTGGTAAAACGGAACTCGCATTTGGAATGGTCGATTACGAATATGTATTCTTATCTGGAACAGAAGCTTGCACACTTCTTTAGCGGAAGAATTTTTCAATTTTTGTGTCATAATAATACCGCGCACATTTGTTAGTTAAGTTTGCTAAGTACGTCTGTACTTGGTTTCGCTTGATTGGTGTATTCAATTATTTTTACTCGACATTGCCTATGATCTAACTCACACGATGGACTAGTAGAACAAAGTGTGACACTTAGTCTTTAAGCTTAAGTTTTAACGTTAGGAATATTAATATTGCACATTTGATCCAGCACCGAATAGATTGCGACTAAATAAAACAAACCAAATAATCAAATAAATATTTTTATTTATAGGTATATATTTATGTATAATATATTAATATAACATTACTATATATTTGATTCCTTTTTTTTACACAAATTATCAATAAATATATAATCGAATACCAAATGCTTGTCCCCTCACTGGGCCAAACCATTTTTCCAAAATACTCAAGTATTAATAATTGTCATTATTACAATCATATAGACACAAAACATAAACATATAATTAGGCATTTTATAATTTTTATTTATTTACTTATTTATTATTTATTTGTTTATTTATTTATTCATTTATTTTGTCTTTTAGGTTTTTGCCCATTTTTTTTTTATTTATATAATTTTTTAATAGTTTTCATAGCCACTTATATTGGTGTATTTTTTCACATAAAATACTTAAAAATACAATTTCATTTTTTTTTATTATTTGGGATATCAATTTTATTTTGTTAAACATTTTTTTGTTTTTGTTTGTTTATTTTTTTATGCAAAAATAGGCAGACATATCGATGTAAAACCTATAATTTATTTTGCCAAGTGTTTTATAACTGGAAATTATTAATTTTTTATTTATGAATATAATTAATTTCTAAAAATTATCTTAGTTCTTTGTTGGTTACCATTTTTTTTAAACTAATTAGTGTCCACATTGTAATTGAATACTGACTAAAAATTTTGGTTGTTTTTTGGTTGTTCGTTTTTTTATAATACATGAAAACTTAAGTTACAAAATTCTAAACAAGAAAATTTAAATTATTTTAAAAAAAATTGTTTTTAAATTTAGTTACCATAAAAATATATAAAAAAAACATACGAAAATATTTTACTTATATTTTAAATATATTTTCTTTAAGATTATTTATTTATTTATTTTTTTAATGTAAGTAGTTTGTATTTTTGTTTCTTTCTTTATTTGTTTTTTATAATTTAATTATTAATTTTATGTTTTTATTTACAATCTTTTTGCCCAAAAGATTTTTTGCAATTTTTTTTGGTAAATTTTAGTGTAGGTACATAGAAAAATTATTTATTTATTAATAAATATTATTTTGTTTTATTAAAAGAAGAATATAAGTAAGAATTATTTTAGAATAGGTAAAGTTCAGTTCACAATTTTTCGTTTAATTTATTTTTAGTTATTTTTAGCCACCTGGAAAAATGGTATTAAAAAATTTTGAAAAATAATAATCTATTTACTTTGAAACCATTATTTTTTGTCGAACTATTCCTTTAAGTTTTTTTTTTGTAGTGATAGTTTTATTTATTTAAATATTTTTGCTTTATTCCTTTTCTACCAAATTAAAATTTCAGCTTCTTTGTGTATTTTGTTTTTATGTGGCCTTATAATAATTATGAAATGTTTGTTTTTTAAGCATATATAATATTAATAATAATAGTAATAATAATAGTGCTGTTAATAGTAATATAAATTTGGTAGTATTTTGATGTAAATTTTATATAGGTTTCATAGCAAATAACATAATTCAGTAAAATCAGTAATGTCAGATTAAATTCAAATAAGTTCCGGCACAGATAAACGCCGCACTAACTTAGATCGATCAACAAAAATGGTGGCCCATTTGATGGATCTTAAAGATTGGAAAGGAAAGAGGAAGTGGCAGACACTTTTGGAATAAAAGATCTTATGCAAGAGAAGTAGAGCCAACAATAGGACAACTGACTCATGATCAGACCTTCTCATATGGAAAATGAAACTAATGCAATCATTAAATGCCACTTTAAGATGATGGCGGCAGGATGAGTTAAAGGAAATATACACCAACGAGCCATAAAGAAAATGAGGAGCAACAAGAGATTTGATGAGTTTAGCTCGAATGGGAGAAGATAGCAGACTGCCATGTAAGCAATTTACGAAGGGTGCCATAGATTTTAGAGAGCATCAATGAGACATGATTGCAGTAGCAGAGTTTGGAATTGACAACAGTACCAATGTTTTTGGCACATCCGACGATTGGGAGAGGAACATTATTATCTAGTAATAGAAACGGGAAACCATCCAGAGACAGCTAGCAACGACTAAGGAAAAGTACTTGCTATTTAATTGGATTTAGTTTAAGGAAATTACTAGAACTCTCACTCATTAATTAGAGACAGGGTGCTATTGAGACACAAAACTCAATCTGATGAGTAGGACACGAGATATATAGCTGTAGGTCATAGAAAGAGCAGTGACGAATAACGGATGGTAGATCATTAATATAGAAGGAGAAAAGCAAAGGACCAAGAACTGAACCCTGAGTACCCTGCAGGTACTCTAAGGAGAGAGGATGTAACATTATTATGCCGAACACACTGAGACCTATACGAGAGAAGAGAAGAGAAACGACGAGCAGAACAAGAAGAGTAGTGATACCGTTGACTAAGTTTATGTAGGAGATGCGAGTGAACCACAGTGAAACGCTTTGGAGAAATCTAAAAGAACTAGTAGTACAATATCACCTTGATCAAGGGCGGAACGAAGATCAGTCGTTAACTTCAGTATAGCAGTTTCACAGCTAAGGGATTTACGGAAGCCAGATTGGAGATTAGAAAGAAAATCATAAGAATTAAGATATCGCACGACTTGAGTAAATACAATTTTCTCAAAGACTCTAGCGAGAAAAGGCAGAATACTTAGAATTTGAAAACAAAGTAAACAAAGCAATATGAAACAAAAAAACTTTCACAGCCTGCAGGAAAATGATTGAAAATATGGAATCCAATCTCACATCAAAATCTCAATTCCGCAAGCTTGCGGGATCCAAGTCAACAATCCCGCGCATCCGCGAGATTTGCGGGATTGCAAAAAATCATAGATTTTGCTCTAAGTAGTTATGTTCATAAAATTATGAAGTGTTATATGAAAAAAACCCATTAATAAGAGCCAAATCAGGCCAATTCTAAGCTTTGCTGGAATTTTCATACACAGTAGCATACATTGTATTTTCGAAATTACTCTTCGTTACAGCAGAATATATGCTAGCAATGTAAAAATATTCCAGCGGAATCAATCCTGCGTAGTTTAGAATTGGCCTGAATACTTTCTTTGGTTGAATCAGTAGTTTGTTTGGCTACTGTTTCCGCCCTATGAGGGATTAAAGGAGCGTAAAGAAGTAAAGAAGATAATATAATTAGCCGCGAGTGTAATCCCCATAGACTCCATGTACGTTGGGAATCCCCTGTCGTAGGCGTAGGTTAATTTGACATTTACTCCTCCATGAGCCGGGCTAGAGTATTCGTTGAGTTTACAGAAGGCTTAATTTTGCGGCGGGACCCCCAACCATACTATCGCAACTTTGACAACGGGGTATGGAGAAACAACTCGCTGCTATGACTCCTAAAACGAGTTGAATCTCATGAACCAACCGATGACATGCGCTTTGGCGGAGCGAGGAGGGGCTAAGGAAGGCTATGGCAGGAGGGATAAGGAATGTAAAGAGGGAAGAAGAAAGAAGGAAAGTTGTGTAGGTGGGAAAGTGGAAAAGACGAAGGACCGTGGGGCTGGCCGGAATTCGAATCCGGGACCTCTGCGATGGTAGCCAGACGCCTTACTTCCTACTATACTATCGGAACTTTGAAAACGGGGTATGGAGAAACAACTCGCAACTCCCACAACGAGTTGAATCTCATGAACCAACCGATAACATGCGCTTTGGCGGAGCGGGGAAGAGCTGAGGAAGGCTATGACAGGAGGAATAAGGAATGTAAAGAGGGAAGAAGAAAGAAGGAAAGTTGTGTAGGTGGGAAAGTGGAAAAGGCGAAGGACCGTGGGGCTGGCCGGGATTCGAATCCGGGACTTCTGCGATGGTAGCCAGACGCCTTACTTCCTACCATACTATCGGAACTTTGAAAACGGGGTATGGAGAAACAACTCGCAACTCCCACAACGAGTTGAATCTCATGAACCAACCGATGACATGCGCTTTGGCGGAGCGGGGAAGGGCTGAGGAAGGCTATGACAGGAGGAATAAGGAATGTAAAGAGGGAAGAAGAAAGAAGGAAAGTTGTGTAGGTGGGAAAGTGGAAAAGGCGAAGGACCGTGGGGCTGGCCGGGATTCGCCTTACTTCCTACCATACTATCGGAACTTTGAAAACGGGGTATGGAGAAACAACTCGCAACTCCCACAACGAGTTGAATCTCATGAACCAACCGATGACATGCGCTTTGGCGGAGCGGGGAAGGGCTGCGGAAGGCTATGACAGGAGGAATAAGGAATGTAAAGAGGGAAGAAGAAAGAAGGAAGGTTGTGTAGGTGGGAAAGTGGAAAAGGCGAAGGACCGTGGGGCTGGTCGCAATTCGAACCCGGTACCTCTGCGATGGTAGCCAGACACCTTACTTCCTACCATACTATCGCAACTTTGGCAACGGGGTATGGAGAAACAACTCGGTGCTATGACTCTTTAAACGAGTTGAATCTCATGAACCAACCGATGACATGCGCTTTCGAACCCGGGACCTCTGCGATGGCAGCCAGCGTCTTAGTTCCTAGGCTACCGAGGCCCAGAAACAAAAGAAAGAAACGACGATGTTTGCTCAACAGGATCTGTCGTAATCTAGGAAGCTGTAACATTCAATGAGCTTCCGCGCATGAAGAACAGTTATTACACATTAAACCGGTTTGATAGACGAGGGAGCCAATGGAGTGTATTTCGTGCTCGTGCAGGATAGTCACCCGAAAACATTGCTGCCGTGAGAGAGAATGTGGCCCAGAACCCAAACACCTCTATTCGACATCGAGCACACGCAATTTCCCTTATTAACCGCCACTTTGCATCGAAAATTGACGGGAGATTGTACGCTTACAACATTCAATTAACGCAATAACTTAAGCCAACGGACCATTTAAAGCATCGTACATTTGCCCAATGGATGCACAAAGCCAAGCGAATAATGTATTTCCCAACAATTCTCTTCCGCGACGAAGCCCATTTCTATTTTCTATAGAATTGCAGAATATCCTAGCGGGAAATTAATCACGCGCTGCCAAAACAAGCAAAAATGTTGCGCTTCCAATTCATATGCTATGGAAGCCCTCTGGAAGCACGTACTCTATACTCCCATTTTTTGCTTTGTTTTTCTTTCTCTTATTCCCCTTGTTTGGGAAATGTGGTTTGGTTGTGGTTTTTATAAAACTGAATAACTGAAATTTCAGTTCAGCTATTTGTGCAAAAATTCTCAACTTCGATATGATTCTCGATATCATAATAGATTCATATCATAGTTATAGAATTATTTTTGTAAATGATTTTCATCGGATTATGATTCTCCGAAGAAAAATATGAACCTTTTGTCTTAAAATATTTTCTATCCGAAGCTTCCTTGCACCCGCAAACGAATTTTTGGGGGTGGGGGAATAGTCCGGCAACTGTTCGATATTTCCTGAACGGTAGGTTTTCGTGAAAAAAGTTTTTAGCTAAAGTTGCTCAGATTGGAGGGGAGAATCGTTGGCACACAAAATTCACCCCCACCCACTCACCCCCTTTCCCACACCCCACCCCCTGCGAGTGGGCGAATGGGTAGGGGTGAGTTTTGTGTGCAAACGATTCTACCCTCCAAGCTGAGCAACTTTAGCTGAAAGCTTTTTTCACGGAAATCTACCGTTCAGGAAATATCGAAATAGTTGCCGAACTATTCTCGCACCCTGTATATCAATTAAAGCTTCCTTTTTGTTCTGACTGTGAATCGGAGTTGACCTATTATTGATGAGCTGCTGAGAAGAAAATGAGTTTTCGCCAAATATGGAAGAAGCAGTAATGGAAAAGCTACTGAAACAGCAACAGGCATGGATGGAGTCGATGTTCCAAAGTAAAAAACTATGGATGGAAAACCAATTGAATCAGCAGCAGGTACAAACTCCAGAAAGCAATTGCAGTCAGCCGCAGCCGCATGACCCAGCTTTTCATCCAAATGATAGATGTAAGACAATTGGGAATTGTACGAAAAGCAGCTCAACCAACATTTTTTATGTGTGACCGTGATATAGACCCACGGAGGGCGCAGTGTGATTGTTGCATGGACTGTGCAGTATTTGCTTGAAAATTTAAATTTTCTATGGATCCTGGACCCTGCAGCACGGCGTGCAACATGCTAATTTCTCCCAAGGTAAATAAAATTTAAGGTATGATCTTGCACATAAGAGAATCCAGCAATAGCAGGGTGGGCACCACAATCCATATCGATAGTAAATCTACATTAGATATTTTTTGCAAGATCCCAAGATGGCTGATTGTGGTGCCCACGATTTGTATGGGATTATTATAGTATTGCTGAAACTGCCAAAAGGCCCGGCTGTTGATAGGTTTTGGATATACCAGCAAAAAATCATAACGGTTTAACCGCTAGGGCGTTTTGAATTTTTTTTTGGTAGAGGTTTACATATCACCCTGTATTTTTGTAACCTTATAAGATATTTTCATGAGTAAGGCCGCAATCTACGCAGTATATTCCCACCTATCAACCCACCCACTTACAGAGTCGTCAAAGTAAAAATTTTGTTTTTTTTCCACTAAAATTTCAACTTCAACCACCTTTTTCTCCAAAAAATACGTAGTTAATCAATTTTTTTTACAAAATTGAAAAGCTTGGACAATTTCCTATGAATGATGTTAAAATTGGCCTTATTTGGTGCTTATTTGGTACTTTTCGATGAAGCCCAGATGGAAAAAAACTAAAAAGAGGACGAAATAGAGTCAATTTTAGAAACTTAGTCAGAAAAATATCTCAAAGAGTTACCAAAATACAGGGTGGTATGTAAACCTTTACTAAAAAAAATTCAAAACGCTCTAGCGACTAAACCGTTACGATTTCCCCTCACTCACCCATACGATTTTTGCGGGTCTATCCAAAACCTATTCACAGCCGAGCGTTTAGACAGTTTCAGAAATACAGCCTGTATATAAAAGTTGGGCCGGTCATTGCCGCTAAGGGGGCCAATCCGTCCCTAAAGGGCAATTGTTCGACATGTTGTACATCGAAAAAATGTCACTTTGTGGACCATTTTTTCTTGAAAATGATGCTGAGAATTCGGTCACAACGAGTGCTGCCGCGCAATGTTAAACAACCGTTTGTGGCCAATATTAAAAGATTATGACATTGATGTTATGTGGGTTCAACAAAATGGCGCCCCATGCCATAGAGAACACGCCGCAATGGCTTTCCTGCATGAGAAGTTTCCGGGCGTATAATCAATCCATGGAGACTATACAAGGAGTATAAACTCTTATGAAGAAAATAACTGGAAATGGATGGGTAGCAGAAATTAAACTTCTAGTTCATTTTTGGCCGCAGATGTCGCCTAAAGTTGACGTTCCCCACATGAAATTAGCTGAATTTCACTCATTTCGACGATTTGTTCAAAATTAAGTTTGTTTAAATAAAGCAAAGCAAAAAAATTCCTTGGAAATTAATAAAAATTCCAAAAATTTATTAACTACGAATAATTGCATTGATATAAATCGAGTTTAGAAGCTGGTTTTTTAAATTAGGCGTAATTTTTTATTAACGAACTTTTCAACAGACGAATGACCATGAAACGGATGAATACAATCGGCCATGTTTTTTGGAGTACATGTGACTGTGGCGCCCTCATTAATCAAACAAAAATTGACAACACGGAGTTTATACCCCTTGTATAGTCTCCATGGCCTATTTCTATGTCAAAAAGCCAACCATCATCGAGCAACTCAAAGACGAGATTTTGCGGCGCACTGAAATGAAATGATGAGATTGAGGACCAAGTATGCCAAGCGGTTATAAAAAATTATGATATGTGGATCGAAGTGTGCTGTAGGAGCCGTGGCGTACACTTGGCGAATAGTATCTTTCAGACTTAATTGTAATGGATCAAATAACATGTTTCATTAAAGAAAACTTTGTATCGTCAGAGTTACGGCAATTGTTGCAAGACACAAAAATCTAGCCAAACAGGCCCTTTTGTTTTTCAACGCGGAGGAGAACCCTACTAGCAGAAGCCGCAACAACTGGGAGATCTTGGTTGGAGCTGGGAGCTGTCGCCCAAAACAGAGTTCGCTGGAGGGCAACTGTTTCCGCCCTATGTCCCATGAGGGATTCAAGGAGCGTAAAGAAGAAAGAAGAAGTTTAACCCGTTGGAAGCACATTACCAAGGCGTCTGTAATAGTAGGGAGAGGTGTACATTCGTTCACTTTCTGCTCAAATGCCCGGCTCTAGTCAAAACCAGGAAGTTGTGTATCCGTAAAGAAGAAAGAAGAAGATTAACCCGTTGGAAGCACATTACCAAGGCGTCTATAATAGTAATGAGAGGGGTACATTCGTTCACTTTCTGCTCAAATGCCCGGCTCTAGTCAAAACCAGGAAGTTGTGTACCCGAAGACTTCAAACAGATCTCCTGACTAGGGATCGGGGCACTGATATTCTTACTAAACTTCACAGGATAGCTTTAATCATCCCACAAAATCGATAAAACAACCACCAAGCCTTAGTTACAACCACCAAGCCTTAGTTAGTGGTATTAAAGCGGACCTCTAGTCATCCTGGATGCAGCCATTTACCTACCTACCTATCAAAAAAATGCTGGCGTACGCAGACCATATCGACATCATTGGAAAAATTTCAAGGACTCTTCAAGATACTTTCCCAAAAATTGAGCTGGCGGCACGAAATGTTGAGGTGGGTGTCAATGAAACCAAAAGAAAGAACATGGTGGCACCCAATCTGGGAGACGTTCTTACATTGGCCTCACAATCGAGGTAATGGAGCATGATTTTGAAGTGGTACATCCCTGGGGTTTTTTGAGGTAATAATAGAAGCCGATAACGCCACGGAAGAACAATAAGCACACAAACGATGAAACTAAGAAAGCTTCTCAAGGGTCTTCAAGTCGAACATTTAACCATACCATTCAAACTGCTGCTGTATAAGAGGTTGGTCGCACTAGTGTTTACGCAATGGTTACTAGACTTGGGTGCTTAGTAAATATCTCAACCTGTAAACTGTCGGCTCGGATTTAAGCGGGGTGCGCCAGCGAGGGAGACACAGCCTTCGCTGGAAGGATGGCGTAGATCAGGACGCACAGAGCTTGGGGATGCCAAACTGGATGACATCGGGTCAGAATCGGGACCGGTGGAGCGAAGAGTTGCGAGAGGCCACGACCGGATCCCGGTTGTAGAGCCGTTCAAGAAGAAGAAGAACATAGGCGCTCGTCTAGGGGCCCGTCCACATAAAAACATTATTTTATGCAGCTCACCACACAAGACACGGACCTTGTAGCACAGGCAAAGGCGGAAGCACATAAATTATGTTTTTATTGAAATATTTACATTTACATTTTTTACATATACAGGGTGTATAAAAGAGTATGTCGGGACGCCTGGCTGTGGATAGGGCTTGGATAGACTAACAACAAATTGTATGGAGGGGGGAAATCGTTACGGTTTAGCCGCTAGGGCGTTTTGAAATTTTTTTGGTAGAAGTTTGCATATCACCCTGTATTTTTGTAACCGCTTAGCCCACGTGCATGAGCAAAATACCAGTGAATTCCGCAGAATTCCTTCACATATCTGTGATGGTAAATACGATGTTTCTATCTTATCAACTTTTGGAGTTATGAGTCGTCAAAAGTTGAAATTTTGGTTTTTTTTTCAATAAAATTTTCACTTCAACCACCTTTTTCTCCAAAAAAATACGTAATTAATCAATACGTTTTTTTTACAAAATTGGGAGGCTTGGACAATTTCCTATGAATAATGTCTAACAACTATTATGCTACGACCTTTACTGTTGCAATTTTAATGCGAAAAGTGGCCTTATTTGGTGCTTATTTGGTACTTTTCGACAAAACTCAGGTGAAAAAGTGCTAAAAAAGGACGAAATAGAGCCAATTTCACCATTAAAATTGCTAATAACTTGCTAATGCTGCGTTCACTGGTATTTTGCTCATGCACGTAGGATAAGCGGTTAAAAAAATACAGGGTGATATGTAAACTTCTAACAAAAAAAAAATCAAAACGCCCTAGCGGCTAAACGCCCCTTCTGTATTCCTGTCCCTAAACATTTTATTAATTCGGCTCTCCGGGGGCTGATTACCGTCATTCATACATACATGTCAGCTTCAAAAGTGACGCAACACCTAAAGGATCTAGGTAAAGGATTCCACCAGTCATGATTGATGGAAATCAAATATTCAGTAAATTACATCAGTCATCACCTTAGATGTTAGGTTATCCGTTAGTCGCAGCAGTTATTGTGGCAAAACTGGCAGCAAAACCTATCGTCGAATGAACGAGTAAAAATTTTAACTTTGACCTTGAATAATAAAGAAAGCATTATTTTCCGTTTTCGCATGACGAAGATATTCAAGCTCAAAGTTACAATTTTTAGATGTTCCGTCACTTTTGACGCTGACTGTATACATCATTTTATTATCATAAGATTCTATTGTACTTCTCCCCACCCATCGGGCCGTGCGAAACGAGGGGGCGCGGCGGGACCGAGTGTGGAGGAGAAGGGGCCGTATCACAGGTTCTGCCAAGGGGCCTCTAGATCCCTAATCCGTCTCTGGTTCGAAAGCATAGTCCTGCGGAAAATTTTTGGCGTATTATCGAGAGGCACAATTCAAGAGCCTACTAGAATGATGAAATCTGCGAGTGCTGTCGCAACATAGATGTAGTGAGGAAAATAGAGATCGATAGGCTAGCTTGTATGAATGACTTCTTGTATGAATGACTTCTTGTATGTATTCGTCCCTATACTAAGAAAGTCTTCTGCGGGAAGATTTATTGTATGCGACATCGAAATCCGTTGGAAGGGTGGCGTAAACCATAACGCAAAAAGTTTTGGGATGCCAAACTCAATATGCTGGAAATCGGGTCCGGTGAAGGAAGCTATTACAGAAATGCTAAAATCGGTTGCCGGATGAAAAGATCAACAAGTTATTAAGTAAGAATTATCCTCTATTATATGGAGACAGGGTTTGAAAGCAAAGTAATCTTAAAGCCAAGCACATAATTTAAGCTTACTTTGCTGATGACTGTGAAAGCTGTTTGTTCCAAATTGCTGCGAATCCTGTTGCTTTCAAATTAAGGCCCATTCAGGAACGGCAGCAGCAGCGGCAGCAAACTGTTGCTATTAGCTAAGGGTGGTCATATGACAACAAAGGCAGCAGCGATTGCTAGTAAAACCAAACTTGCTGCCGCTGCTGCTGCCGTTTTTGAATGGGCCTTTACTTTGAGGAGCATACTGGTCCAATTTTATATAGTAAAATGGTACTTTTGTTTAGAGAGGTGGAAACTTTTTTTGCATGTGTATGTGAAGCATTCGCAGCTGGAACAGCATGCTCCAGCATTCGTAAGAAACAGCATACGCAGCAATATGAATCAAACAAACGTTCAGAGCCTGCAGCAAAATGATTGAAAATATGATTGCTGTAAAGCAAAGCAAAGTAATTTCTGTGGTCTTCTTTGCAGCAAAGCAAAGTCAAGAGCAACAGTATTAAAATTGCTGCAGCAATTTAAACCTGGTATGGAGACATGTTATTGCTTAATTCGTTCAAATCCGATACATAATATCGAGAATCATCAGCGCGCGACTGCCATCCCATCCCACGATGAACCCCTTTTTTGAACGCAAGTGGAACTGCAGGGCTAATCTTTTTTCACTTGTTTCAATACTGCCATGTAGGAAGGAGGACGATGATTTCAGGACTGTTATATGCTTACGGTAGATGAACGAATCCATTGAGTAGCAGAAGGTGTCATCATCAATAGGGTTGATGAGGTATTTTTGCTTTCTGTCGAACCTCTTTTGTTTAAGATTCGGTTATTGCCCAAATAAAGAATAAGTTCTATGGCCCTGTTAATAGAGTTGGACATGATTCACAATTGAACGAAGCAAGTCAAGGTTTAGCACACCATAAGGCATCGCACACGTACTGCTGCTAGTGCAGTCTACTGTCGTCTGAGAAGGTGTGAAATGTATTAGGGGCAGATAAATAGTAGTAAAATAGCGTGTCATAGAATCGACCCCAAAGCTGGCCATGGCTGATGGTGTCACCACGATATAACACCATTAAATACTACCTTGATTAAAGGGCCAGAAAGAAAACCTCAGGTGCGGATCTAGAAATTTGTTTTGGAGGGGGTCAGGGAATTAAAAGTAAAACAAGAAAGCGAAACACTGAAAGCATACGACGATTTACTTGAACAAAGTGGAACGCTTTTATTTCACCAACGGAACCAATATCATCAGAGGGTGGTAGAAGCTGAAAAAGACTCCCTTCAGACTTTCCATAACCCAGCATCTGAAGTGGGCAACCAAGTGTGTGTACAACGGGACGCACAAGTAAAAGAAAGTCGAGATTGATGTCAGCAGAATATTTCTTTACGCGGACATTATGTAGGGATGATGAACCTCTCTATAATCGTGACATTGACGGAAAAGTAGATAGTTTGGTGGCAAATGATAGGAACTTCAGGGCATTCTTCGTTATAGAGTTGAATTTGGTGATCATCATTTGGAAACCGCAGGCTCTATCGCAACATAAATCAGTAAAACCACACAAAATCAACTTATAGAAGCCTGCAAAGAATAAATTCAGAAAGCTATTCTGGATAGAGTTAGAGCGACAAAGTTTTGCGCAGTTGTATTTGATGAGACGACTGACAATTCCCATACAAAACACCTTAGCTTATCCTAACGCTACTACTGCAACAGAGCAATCAGAGAAGATTTTATCACATTGCACACCAAGCAATTCGTTCGGAAGAAGTACTAAAGGAGCCTCGTTTAACTGAAGTGGCAGTGGCACATATCGTCACACCCCTCACAGTCGGACATGTTTTAACATTACGTAAGTTGTTTCAATCAACTTTTTCATACAAAAATTCAAGATATTTGTAGGGAGAGGTCAATTGAAACAACTTACGTAATACCTCCCATGAATGCCTAAAAACTGCTAAAATTTTCGGTGAATATCCTGCACTTTCATCCTTATTAGAACCCAGCCAGAACCATAACAGAGCTCTCAGATCTCTAGACATCACTGACTCCATTTAAGTATTTTCACGCTTCAGCGCCTTTTCGATCTATGGTCTGTGTGCACTTAACTTGGTCGGTTGTGCCTTCAGGCCTTCCTCCTCTTGTAATAATAATCAAAATAAAAGCTTTGAAGTATTTTGCAAACAAAAGCTTTAAAGCTTTTTGTAAATAAAAGTTTCAACGCTTTTTGTAAATAAAAGCTTTAAAGTTTTTTTTAAATAAAAGTTTTGACGTTTTTTGTAAATAAAGGCTTTAAAGCTTCTTGTAGATAAAAGCTTTAAAGCCTTTTGTAGATAAAAGCTTTAAAGCTTTTTGTAGATAAAAGCTTTAAAGCTTTTTGTAAATAAAAGCCTTTTGTAAATAAAAGCTTTAAAGTTTTGTGTAAATAAAAGCTTTAAAGCTTTTTGTAAAAAAAGCTTTAAGCATTTTGTAAATAAAAGCTTTAAAGCTTTTTCTAAATAAAATCTTTGAACCTTTTTGTATATTATAGCTTTTCGAAAACAAAAGGTTTGAAAAAATAAATAGATATGTAGATCTGGTTTGACTTCAATCACTATTGGTATCAGGCACTGAGCCCATCGTTTAATATTCAGTCTAACGCGTATTTTTTTATATGACTGATATTTCAAAAACCGCATCTGATACTGAGATTGACCAACCAGAAGAATGTTAAATTAAAATTTTTGAAATTTTTCCAGAATGTTTCAGAGTTACATATGGGATTATTATTTTATGCATATTTAGACTTTTATTATATCTTTATTAATAATTTAATTAAATAATTTGTTTATTTTAACTATTATCTAAAGCTCACCCTAGACATCTATATATGTGTATGTGTATATATGTACATGTAATTGCGACATAAAATATGTACACCAAAACAGCAAATGTTATTTAATGGATGTATTAAATAACATTGTGCTGAGCTTATTTGTTACAACACCTACTGGTTTCCCCCTTTGATGGAACTATTTGTCCCTTAACTTGGTTGTAGTCTTGTACAAAAACATCAAGTAACACCAATGACACACAACATTAAGTTAAAAGACAAAAGTTCATAGTTGGTTAGATGTAATAATGAAAAGATTTTATATATACAGGAGTAGAAATGAATAATACAGAATTGTGATTGCTAAATTAGACGATTATCAGGTCGAGAAATCTCGTATGCGCACAGTGATTCTGATTGTGAAATTATATATGACAAGAAATAAACTTTACTATAATAAGCATAACCAAAGCCAAGTGTTGATGAATAAGGAGGTTTTCACCAAGATGACTTAACATAAAAAAAATCATATTACAAACTTATACCAACTGAAAGCGCATTCCTTTGTTTAGAATGCGAAATTTTTTCTCGACCAACAAGTTTTACCACTAGAAGTCTCGGGAGATCTTGAGAGTTTCTTGAGATAATTTAAAGCTTATTACACAAAACAACCCTAATTGAGCTGCGTCACGACCTGCAGGGTTTGTACATTTTTTGTTGGCAATATTCGATAGTTGAATAATGTCAATCAAAAATTGTGAATAAGCTATTCTTGTTGGCACCCTCTCTCGTTGGCATTATCCGGGGATCACGACGAGGACGTGAGAGTAGGGTTTACTGGACCTTCGATTTGATGGAATTGGGTCTAGCTTTTGATCCCCGTGAGTAGAACTGAAATAAATATGAGAGAATTATTGTTTTTAAATTATATTTAAAATATATACATTATCAGATTTTATGCTATAGAGAGGAAACCACAAATAAGTGATGTATGTAGAAAAAAGTAGTAATGTGTATCGAATATCTTGGAAAATTGGCATAAACAAGAGAACCAGCCCTTTTTCAAAAGAGACTCACAGTTGATGCGTTATCTGTTCTGTTCTGTCCTGGAACAGCTTCCATACGAACTCTTGCCCCCGATAATTATCGAGAACAATGGGCCTAGTCATGATGGGCACGGCAAAAAAATTACATCGCCGTTTGTCGTTGTCACTTCATTTTTGGTATCATAAATGGCGAATGCGGCGACACGCCAGTTTACGACTAAACGGTATCATGGGGTCAGTCTTCAGCGGAATCGAGGGAATAACATGTAGCATAACATGCACGTGCCGCAACTATTTCAGACTGATGGAAATGCGATCATAACCTCCTACCGGTGGCCACTGGTAACTATTCTATGAGAGAGGATAGGCTAGTCCCTTCCAAGTAAGGATGGCGTAAGGCTAATAACCTCATCCGAAAAAAAAACATTTATTACGGAACGAGCAACATGCCTCGGCAACGAAAAAGGCAAAACCATTTACGAAAGTTCTCATGGAATGTTCGAACTCTTTACAGAATTCGAGCTACACAACATCTAGCCGATACCCTGTCAAAGTATAAAGCTGACATTACCGCCATTCAGAAGATGAGATGGACAGGGAATGGTGTTTTGCAAAAACGTGAGTATGACATATGTATATTACAGCTGTCACACAAAACACCATGTGCTCGGAGTAGGTTTTATGGTCAACAAAAGAATGAAGCCTACCGTTATCGGCTTCAAAGCAATAAACGAAAGGCTATGCACCCTTCGTGTGTGAGGTAAATTTAAGAACATCAGCCTCATAAACGTTCACGCACCTACAGAAGAGTCTCTGGACGATGATAAAAAATAATTCTTCGAATTCGTTGAATGGGAACTTAACGCCTGCCCCAGGGATTATGTAAAAATCATACTGGGTGATCTGAACACCAAAGTAGGCCGGGAGCCCGTATATAGGCAATATGTCGGCACCAACAGCTTGCATGAAATCTCTAATGACAATGTACAGCGAGTTATATACTATGATTACATGCATACTTGAAGTCGGCTTCAAGTAGACTTGAAAATCATATAACCTCAGATCGACTTCAAATCAAGAGCATTTAACTGTCAGTTCAAGTTCAAGTCAAGTCCTCAGTTCGGCATGTAATCGTAGTAATAGAGATAGCAGCAAGATATTGATCGTTGCTAGTACTAGTTTTTCAGATATCCATAACCAAATATACCATGTCTTGATAGACCGCCGCCACGATACCATCTTGCTGGTATGGTGCTCCGAAAGCGCATTACAACGCTGAAAAGCTTTGTATACGCTGATCAGGCTTGAATTAACACAGCTGCACTACGCAATGAAATTGCCAGAAACAGCTACGATCATGCATTAGAGCTCGCCCTAATTCCTGGGGACGAAATGCCGGGCGTCGACGAGAGCTGGGCCCGCCTTAAAAATATTGTTATTGGTACTGCTGATTCCATCTTAGGCAGAAGTTGTAGAGATCGGAACGACTGGTTCGAGGACAGAAAAGAAAAGTAGAAAAGAGAATTCACAAACGAAAAAATGAAGCCTGGGAAAAAGTCTGGTCTGTGAACTAGAACAGTACAGAGTTCGACGGCCGCACCAGAAGAGTCCGCAGTATGAAGCAATTCACACCACAAGAACAAAGAAGGGAATCTGATCACCGTTCCTAAAGGCATCTCTGAGAAGAGCACTTTCATGATTGCTAAATGACGAGCTAACTGAGGATTCGGAGGCTCCACCAATATCTGATGATAATGCTATGCTGCCACCACCAAGCTTGGAAGAAGTTAGCAGAGCCATAACCCGGCTCAAAAACAACAAGACTTCGGGTGCAGGCGGCATCCCAGCGAAGTTGGTTAAATATGAAGGGCCTACATTACACCAAGAGATTCATGAAAGAAATAATTGTGCAAGTATGGGAACAGGAAGTGATGCCAGAAGACTGGAGAAAACGCATCCTCTGCCCGATACATAAAAAAGGGGGTATGACAGCGTGCCATAACTATCGCGGTATAGCGTTGTTGAGTACCTTGTATAAGATATTCTCCGATATCCTTCAAAACAAGATGTCCCCTTACGCCAGAAACATCATAGGCCAATACCAGTGTGGCTTCAGCCCAGGCAAATCAACAACTGATCAGATTGATCCCACCAATGTGAAAAATGTCTAGAGTTTCAAAACTCAATTTAACACCTCTTCATAGACTTTAAAGTAGATTATGATAGCATAGCCAGAGTAGAACTCTACAAAGCGAATCTTGGCACCCCGTTCAAGCTGAGAGAATTCGGCATCTAGGTTGACCATGACCAATGTGACAAACCAAGTAAAGGTGTCCGCAACACTGTCCAGACCAATCAACATCTATAATGGACTCCGACAAGGGAACGGTCTGGCCTGGCTCCTTTTCAACCTGGCATTGGAGAAAGTGATCCGAGATTCGGGCGTGACATCAAGGGGCACAATCCTCCACAAGTCCACCCAATTACTGGCTTATGCAGTCTGGGACTGCACATAAATGAAAGCAAGACAATGTAAATGTTGGCCTCGTCTACAAGAACACCTATCATTGGTCCCACAACCTTGTGTCAATAGTAGCAGCCGACAATAGCATGGAACCAATACAGTAAAAAATAGGTAAAAGCCAACAAAAATGTATTTTTCTCGACGGTCCGGTAAGTGATATTGAATGTATTAGTGCCGCTGGTGACGATGAAGAGGATAATGTTAGACATTCCGTAGATCTTTGAATGACCGACAAAATCATGTCGAATTTTACGACAATAAAGAATTTAAAAAGCGGTTTAGATTCAACAATATCCGTATTTTTCGGAATAAAATATACTATATCCATTCGTCTTTATTCAAATCTTCACCAAAATCAAAAACTGAAATGACAGATCTGTGATAACTAAAGTAGGATGTGAGAAACCACAACACCACCTGGGAGGAAAATAACTTCGAACGGGTAAACGAATTTAACTGGGGTCCACAGTCAGCGAAGACAACGATGAACGATAGACGTGCAACGAAGAATAAATGCCGCAAACAGAACATACTTATCGCTACTGCCAGTCATGAAATCCAGAGATATCTACAGAAAAAAAAATAACAATCTACAAAACCATCATATGTATAGTAGCTACGTATGGATGCCGAAGGATATACGGCCGATATAATGAAGACAATGCATGGAGAATACGCTGCAATCACGAATTGTACGATCTATACAAAGAGTGTAAACTCTCGACACATGCTAAAAACTACTACGTTTACGTTAGGCCGGTCATGTCCAAAAAATGGATGACTCAAGGATACCAAAAAAGCCCTGTACCTACTACCAGGTGGCAGAAGACCAGTTGGCAAACCACGATGAAGGTGGGAGGACAATGTTAAGGCCGATGCAGCAATAAGGGTTGGGATAGGATAAGGGTTGGGATAGGAAAGGGGTAGGGATAGCATATGGGTCACTGCCGTCGATTGCGAAGAGATAGAAATATTTTCTGAACATGATAAGGATACGGCAACTAAGCACCTCTTTATCAGGGAGGCTAGAGCTATAATCAGAAGTACTTGGGTATCCACACAGAGTAGTTACATATCGGAGAGCTGTTTTCACATTGGATGCCTTCAACGATTATTGTGAGGACAGATTCAGCATATTCTAGTCATTACGGACGTATGTAGGGAAATGGTCAGGCGGAGCGCCTCAACCAGACAATTTATTGCTGTAAATATGCTAAAGATGCGGTCTCACGATCCAAGTTTAGTTGAGACAGGGTCGGATTTACTCATAGGCAAAGTAGGCCTATGCCTACGGCGGCAAAAAAATTAGGGCGGCAAAATCTTGCAAGATTGTTTAAATTATATAAAGTTTGCACAAACTTTGATCGTTGTTTTTTGTCATAAGTATTGGTCTGTTCAATTCAAGAATTTTAACATATTATTAATTTAATAGGATTATTACGAACGATAATGAATGTACCGAGGAAATGGTCACTAAAACCGTGGAAATGCGAACTCCAACTGTTCCAGTTGTTTTGGAACAGTTTGGATGGCAAGGATGGCTATGCGGGAAATTAATGAAGCTACCGCAGTAACATAGCAAAACATGGTTTCGACCAAAATAAAGGCGCCGATTTTTCCAACTGGAAATGGGAATATAATGATGACAAGGTACGCAGTCTCACGTCGAACATGTTCGAAAGCACTCTGGCGAATTGAGAAGAAATATCGCGCTCATGGTTTGTGTATCTGCAAGTAGAGGAGGGATCTTTTGTGGAGTCTGTCTTGTTTTCATCGGATAGATTTCATGATTGGAAAAACGCCCATGCTAAACTCAAGGAACATGAAAATACAACTTGTCACAGGAATTCGATGATGACTCTTAAAAATAGAGGGCGTGTGGCTGGTGTGGGTTTTGTTGTTAGGTTCATATAAGATTTGAATCTGAGTTTTGAAAAAAAAAAAAAATTTTAACTTTTTCGTATGCTCTGGCATACAAATTATTATTAATTAGGTGCGTTTTAGAGCGCTTAAATAAGTCCAACAAAATTTTGCAAAGTGTCGACATTGACTTGAGTTCCGTGGTAGGAATTTACGACTCTCTGATCCAATTTATAGCATCACTCAGGAATGAATTTGACTATTTTGAAAAAAAATGCGAAGAAATTGTCATCGATCGATTCATTCAAAACGGGCCTAAGAAGGAAGAAAAGAAGGAAATTGCAACACGATGAAACTAGGACCAACGAAGTGGAGTTCTCGAGTCGTGAGAATTTTAGGATCAACTCGTGATTATTGACAAGCTGAGCGCGGAATGGACGAAGAGAAGGGAGGCGTATGTTGCGATCAACGAAAAATTCAAGGCCATCATCGATTTGGAAAAAATGTCCCTGTTGGAACTGGAAGAAGCTGGTGAAAATTTGCGGGCACATAATCCTGAAGATCTCGAGGATACGCTTGTCCCAGAGCTGTTACATCCGAAGTCTCACTTCGCAACTTTCGATCTAGAAATAAAACCAACCAATCCTGGTTGCGCGAAGAAAAATTGCACCAGGTGTATACGATGATCAATATCGCTGTTTTTTTTTTTTTATATGACAGACTAGAGGCTTAAGGAAAGTCCCTTTGTACTGTCGACAATCTATTTTTTTCGTATAGAGTGAATGTCGAACAGCAGCTCTAGCCAGAAGATAGAGAGAAGAGAAGGAAGTAACTGTCACAACCTAGCCGCGATATTTTCATTCCACCTACTCACAACCATTTCGCGACTCTGACATCGGGCGTCGAGAACAACTCGCTGGAGTGTTATGCCTCCTGAAACGAGTTGAATCTCATCAACCAACCGATGGCATGCGCTTGGTAGAGCGGGGAAGGACTAGGGGAGGCTATGACAGGGGAGTCAGGAATGTAAAGAGGGAAGAAGAAAGAAGGAAAGTTAGGTGGGAAAGG
Organism: Thereva unica; assembly: GCA_949987705.1. Taxonomy (NCBI): domain Eukaryota; kingdom Metazoa; phylum Arthropoda; class Insecta; order Diptera; family Therevidae; genus Thereva; species Thereva unica. Next base: position 32,140,943 of record OX465282.1, on the reverse strand, counting down.
CGAAGGACCGTGGCGCCGCCGGGATTCGAACCCGGGACCCTGTACTGCGGCAGAAAATTGTACCGCGGAACGATCATTTTCGTGCTTGAAACGTATCAAATATTATTTGCGTTCGACCATGACTGAGAACAGACTCATAAAGCTAAACCTAAATGGGAAGTGAGGTGAAGTTAGTTACCATTGCATATGAATCTATGAGACCAAAATGGAAGTAAGTGAAAGTTGCATCTATTTCAGTAGAAGTAACGCCTACTTCAATTCTGCGTTACTTTTCATTTAGGTTTGGCCTAATGCTTTGGCTATAATGTGTATTGCAGAGGAAACTTTGCAAAAAGTTGATATGAACAAAATCATCGATAGATTTGCTGTTGAAAAAGTCCGCCATAAAAATGTACATTCATAATTGTACATTAGTTAGCGCGCAAAATGACTTGTGATTTACTTCTTGAAATATTTGAAAAATGTATTTTTTTGTTTTGTAAATCTTAATCAAAATTAAAAGGTTATTTAATTTATAACCTTAAATATTTTTCAATTTTTGTAATTACAAAACAGATTTTTATTAAGAAAAAAAATAAATGTTTGAAAATTTTTTTTTTTTAAATTCTTTTAATTAACTTAATGTACGGAAAAGTAAAAACTAAAAAATATGTAAAAGAGGGCCGCGGAGCACAATTTCAAAAATTGGCCGCCATTTTGGAACCGCCACCTGGATATTTTTCCAAAATGGTCAGATTGTATTGTCATCCAAACTAAACGTGTATGCAAAATTTCAGCTCTATCCGAAACCGGGAAGTGGGTCAAATTTAACTTCCAAGATTTGGTCACATACCTTGCAAGTTAAATAAAAGAATTTAAAAAGGCGGCACTTTGTTGCCTGCCTACGGGCGGCAATTTCGAAAATCCGCCCCTGAGTTGAGAGAACCTAAAGTTGATCAACTATTTAGTTGATCAATAACAGTTTCACCAAGTCAAAACCCGTTGTTTAGAAATGAGTCAATACCAATAACTTCGACTTCACTCGTGAACGCAGAATTTTATAATCTGTCAGATGCTTTGGAGATATGTATCTCGAAAAACGAGTGTAGTCTCTGACGAGATGAATGCTTTTGTTGAGGTACTCTGTTAGATATACAAGAAGGTCTGCCAGTGGAACTTCTTTTCTTCAAGGCGTATTGCTTACCGACTCATATTAGGTTGGAATCCGTGCAATGCACGGAGGTGCATTTAGAGATATTATTTCGCTCCACCAATTTATTATGTAAAGATTGTTCCTATTATTGACAAATAATAAGAACACTGCGAACGTAAATAAAAGAGGCATATATTCAGGCGATCACTTCGTGGCGATCTGATTTATTGGTTAAACTGTTATAATTTTATGTAAAAGTAGTTCGTTGCAGCTCCACTAAACTTTGGTTTTTGTCTTGGCTTAGAAAAGATCTAGGTTCGTAACTGGGAAAAGTAAAAATATGAAAAGCTCTTGCGATGGTTTTCAACATGGATTTCAATTTTCTACCGGCAATGAATTAATTTTATTTTAATATCTTGCATTTGAAGTAATGTTATTATATTAATGCTGAAATTGCTTTGAATAAAATAAATTTGTATTTTCGAATCATGCGCATGTTTTACTTCATTTAGATCATTATGTATTTTTCAAGAGATACATTATAAAGTTTTATGGCTAAAAAAAGATCTAGACTTGACTAGAGATGATGAATAAATAAAAAATGACTCGTTTATGTTGTCGAATTTTTATTGAGATTTTTTTTTTGTGTATAAAAATACTCTTACGACAGCTTCTTCTTGCAGCCAAATTTGAATTTCGTTCCATAACGTAATGCAAACTTTCTGGCAAAATTATTTATATTTAATCTGCAACCACGTCTAATAAATGCTGTGATAATAATAATAATAATAATAATAATTTATTTTTGGCCAGTACACAAGATTCACATCTTTTAGAGTACATACAAGAATTACAACAACAGAAGGATTTACAAAGGAAAAAACTTAAAATTAGATTTAAAAATTACAATTAAATTAAATTACAATTACATTAAGACTAAAATTAAAATAAAATTAAGGCAAAAATAAAAGAAGAAGAAAATTAAGAATGAAATATAGAATAAAGTAAAAAGAATGAAGTAGGAAAGTGAAGAACGGGAGATAAAGAAAGCTAGTGAGACGAAGAAGATAGAAAAATAGATGCATGTTTTTTGAATACTGTGGCCGTGCTCATCCTCTGAATGTGACTAGGAAGATTATTCCAGATTCTAAGAGTATATACAAAGAAGGAACGACTACCAATTAGGGAAGTGTGGGCAGGAATTAGGAATTTGATGGATCTCAAGGATTGCAGAGGAACAAGGAAGTCAGAAAGGTAGCAGGGACTTTTGGAATAAAAGACCTTATGCAAGAGAAGTAGAGCCATGAGATCAAGGAATTTAAAGAGGTCACAACCCAGTAGGGAATTTTGGACACCCGACACATGATCAGACCTTCTCATATGAAAAATGAACCTAATCCAATCATTAAATGCCACTTTAAGACGCTGACGGCAGGATGAGTCGAAGGAAATATACACCAACGAGCCATACAGAAAATGAGGAACAACAAGTGATTTGATCAGTTTAGCTCGAATAGGCAAAGATAACAGACTTCCATGTAGCCGCAATTTACGAAGGGTGCCATAGATTTTAGAGAGCATCAGCGAGACATGATTACAGCAGGAAAGTTTGGAATTGACAACAATACCCAGGTTTTTGGCACATTCAACAATTGGTAGAGGAACATTATCAAGTAAAATAGGCGGGAAACCATCCAGGGGAAGCGAGCAACGACTAAGGAAAAGGACTTGTGATTTAATTGGATTTAGTTTAAGGAAATTACTAGAACTCCACTCATTAATTTGAGATAGGGTTTCATTGAGTTTAGAGACACAGTACTCAATCTGATGAGGCGGACACGAGATATATAGCTGAAGGTCATCAGCATAGAGATGAAAAGAGCAGTGACGGATAACGGATGGAAGATCATTAATATAAAGGGAGAAAAACAAAGGACCAAGAACCGAACCCTGAGGCACACCTGCAGGTACTCTAAGGAAAGAGGATATCACATTATTGTGCCGAACACACTGAAACCTATCAGAGAGAAGAGAAGAAAAAAGACGAACAGAAGAAGAAGAGAAGTGATACCGTTGACTAAGTTTATGAAGGAGATGCGAGTGAACCACAGAGTCAAACGCCTTGGAAAAATCAAGAAGAACTAGTACTGCAATATCACCTCGATCAAGAGCGGAACGAAGATCAGTCGTTACCTTCAGTATAGCAGTTTCGCAACTGTGGGATTTACGGAAGCCAGATTGGAGATTAGAAACGAAATTATTAGAATCAAGATATCGAATGACTTGAGTGAATACAATTTTCTCAAAGACTTTAGCTAGAAAGGGAAGAATACTAATAGGTCGAAAATCAGACAGATCAGCAGGAGAGGGCTTTTTAGGTACAGGAGTCACTAAGGCTTTTTTCCATAGTAAAGGGACTTGGGAGGTTGTCAGGCAATAATTAAGAATATGCGTGATAATTTCAACAATTAAAGGGGAGAGAATCTTAAGAAAGCGAGGAGAAATTCCATCATAGCCAATGCTGTTGGACGAAATGGAAAGCAGTATTCCAAGTACTTCACGTGAGTCAACACAACGAAAATTAAAACCATCAAAACATAGAGCATTGGAGAAAGGGGAATAAGAAGAGGAAGACGATGAGGAATTGGGAGGGGATTGAATGAAGGATGCATTGAGTAAGTTTACATCTACATCATAAGAGTTAAGCTCAGAGGAATGAATGCCTAGAGAACGGAGATTAGACCAAAGTTGCTTAGTGGACAGGGCAGGATCGAGTTTCCGGGAGTAAAATTCACGCTTGGCCGATTTGACTTTGTTATTGATTAAATTGCGAAGATTTTTGTATTCACGAAGGTAGCTCAGGATCCTCGTTCTGCGATAACGTCTATACAAGAACTCACGCTCAACAATCAAGTTGCGAATTTCGTAAGAAAACCAAGGACAAGATGGAGTTTTACAACGTCTTCTTGTAACTAAAGGGACACATTGATTAAATAGAGACTGAGTGAAAGAATTAAACAGATCGACTTTGGTGTCTACGCAGGTTGTATTATAGATATCTGCCCAAGGTATAGACGAAGAAGCTTCAGAAAGGTGAGTAAAATTGATGTTATTGAAGTCATGATACGAAGAAAAGGCAGGCAAGGAGGAGGAAGGGTAAAAAGTAAAACGAAGCGAGAGGAAGAGAATATCGTGATCAAAGAAGCTGGGGGGAGAAATTTGGTTATGTTTTAATACTGAGTTGGTGGAGGTAGCAGTGAGTACATCAAGGCGATGGATTATGGCAGTTTAAAAATGTGGGCAGTTGATTTAGAATGCGTAGATCCAATGACCCCAAGAAGTACTTGAGTGTATTCGCACGTTCATTAGCCTTCAGTAAATCAACATTAAAGTCACCAGCAGCAATTATATTATCGTAATGACGGGAAAGCCTAGAGACAAGATCAAAAAAGTTACCAGCAACATCAGGAGTAAACACATTAGGTGGACAGTAGGCACTTATAATAACACATTTGTCATGGGATGATTTTATTTCTACTGCGATAAATTCAAATTGTGAGCCAGTGGACTGGCCCACTACTTTTGAGGAGAGAGAGGAGGTGACATAAATAGCAACACCACCCCCAGTACGACCCAAGCGATCATTTCGATGCAAAGAAAAAGTAGGCAAGGAGACGTAAGAAGTTGGGATTTCTGGTTTAAGCCACGTCTCATTGACTACAATAACATTCAATGTAGTGTTATCAAAAATGTATCTCAGTTCATCTATTTTATTCCTCAAACTTCTTGCATTGAAGGTACATATATTCAGCCCTGAGGAGGAGGAGCAAAGAATATTTAGTAGCGTTCCCTCATTGTACACTCTATCAGGGGAGTTCATCATTAAAAAATGAGCAGCAGAGCCACAGAAGCCAAAACACACATGGAAAAAGAAAATAAAGAAAAGGTGAAAAATTAGGAAGAAAGAAGAAAAATAGAAGAAGAAGACTAGGCGAAATACTTAAAGCTAGCATAAAAAAGGAAACATAAAATAAAATGTAAATAAAATTAAAGCAAAACATAACAAAAACAATAAAACAAAACAAAATAATAAAAATAAAAGAAAAAGAAATTGCAAATATTAAATAAAAGAGAGAGGAGAAAATAAAAAATAGAAAATATTAAAAATGAAAATAATAATATTAATCAGTAGAATCAAATGCTGACACTCCGCGACTCCAATGTTTCGATGGACTCCAGTTCAGATAGATCACGCACAACAATCGGGCAGTCATCTCTAGTGCGTTTAATATTTACTAGGCCATCCCGGGTATACACCGCAGCCAAAATCCCGTGATCTAGACAAGTCGCCCGTATACACCATTCTCATCAAATTCCATAATTTTCGCTTAACTGAGTTTATTGTCCTGGCGCAAGAGAATATTTTTCTTTGACAAGTCGACGTTTTTTTCTTGATATATTCTTTGTTCTTGCCGAGTTCACCATTTAAATTTTTTTCGGTGCCGATTCATGTTTAGAAACCAACTGTTTTACTGTTCTCTTGTCTCTATGCAGTGTATTCATGTTTCATGACCCAAAAATTTGTCAGATTTGCGATTCCGAGTTAATTATCTAATGGGCTTATGGCGGGCGAATCACGGCCACTTGGCTTTTAAGGGGGATATTACGGCCGTAGAAGTTTTACCCAATCTTAATGGGAGCAAATACGGCCTCACGACGACCAAACTTGACCAAAAGATTTCAATGGCCAGGAACTAAGCTGTGCACGCGGGTATTCCACGGGTAAATTTGAGTCAAAAAAGAATCTGCACCAAATGTGTTGCTGAATTTGTTTTATCGGGTCTTGAACATTTTCGTTATATACAATGAATGGTCCTGTCGATTTATCCTACAAGAATATCGATGCGCAAGAGGAACGAGGTCGTATGTGGTGCGTGTTTATTTATATTTTAGTGGGAAATTTTGTTATTTAACCGCTCGAAGAAATAAAAGATTTAATTGTAGTGTGTTTATATATTTTTTGAAATGCTCGAATTCGTAGATATGAGCACCGGAACACATGTTTTTCTCAATAAATATGCGGTGAGTTTTGTTGGGCGCAAAAGTCACACTTTCTCTCCAAAATAATTTCTTTTTTGAGCAGTTAAATTGCTTATAGTTTTGCCGGGTGTCGGACTTGAATATAAAGAGAATGGGGAGATTAAGATTTTCCGTTTTATTTATTATAGAAGAACCCAACTGCATTTGGGTGTGTGAAAATATCTCTATATCGATGTCGGTATATGTGTGTGTGGTTTACAGCCGTACTGTCCTGCAACGGGCCTTTTGATACCCTTCAAATGGCCGGGGGCTATTTTGCAATCACGTTTGGTGTTCGCCCGTTGTAAGGCCATATTTCATTTTTACTCGGGGTGAGAGAATGGGAGAAGAGGATATAATGGGATTTCAGTGGTTTGAGTTGTAGAAAGTTCAGCCTTTACAATACATCTATCAAATTGATCTTTAGGTGACGAAATATAAAGTTGCACATCATCTGCGTACTTGTGAATCTTGCAGTCATTAACTACTGAAAATACTGAATAGGAGAGGCCCAAGGATAGAGCCTTGCCGGACGCCAGCATGAAGTAAGGCAATCGAAGAACAATTGTCGCCTACCACGACTTTCTGAGAACGGTTAAGCATAGCGCCCAATGATACCGTCAACATCACCATCAAAATTTTCCAGTAACGTCATGACGGACATGTTCGCCCAATGAATCCATCACAGCCGGTAGAAATTTGCAACGCCAACTTGAGAAAAGTTTTTAATCATTTTATTTACACATTGTACAAAAAAGTTTTGACAAATGAAATACTTGGAAATTTCAATAAAAGGTTGGAAGTTTTCCTGTTGTCAAATTCAATTATTGGAACGTACAGTGGAAAATTGGAAGTATTCCCGTGCCGCCACCATCAAAAATAGAATCAAATCTATTTAATTTTTTCGTCACGAGATGGTGGCGTTGCCATTGGGCGAAGTTGTATGAGATTACTTTGAATTTATTTTCACATTTTTGACGGTGGCGGATGTCGTTGGCGTTGACGGTATCATTGGGCGCTAAGCTTTATTTAGCAAGCTACGCATCAGGTTGAGGGCAGAAGGGGGAAAAGCAAGGCCTGTTAACACTCTCAAACGCTTTAGAGAAATCAAGTAACACCAAGCAGCAAACATGTTGCTCATCAAAGGACTTACGGATATCGGAATCGACTTTACGGAGCGCAGACTCCTTCGAGCTAAGATTGCTACCAGACATCTGGCCTTGACGTGTACGACATGACGAACTGGTAGTACAAAGGGTGACACCTGAGCTTAGACTTACACATAAAAAAAGACTCACAGTTATGTTGCTTGCGGAAGTTAGATTGCCATACATTTATTACTTGGAGACGTTCACAATGCTCAAGTGTTTGGGACGCTATCACCTTTTCGAGAGCTTTTGCCAAGAAAGGGAGGATACTGATTGACCGGAAATCCGAGGGGCACGTAGGGGCGGGCACTTGGAATTTAGCATAATCAAGGCAGCTTCCATGCCGAAGGAAACTTAGATACAGGGAGGCAGGCGTTAAATTAGTGAGTAATGACAGGTAAGAGACAAGGTATGATTATATTTAAGAGCCTTAGGGGGATGATATCACTTCCAGTCAAATTAGATTTGATTGATTTTAGAGCAGATAGAGGCAGTCGACACAGTGAAAGTAGAAGCCGAATCTCGCTTCTTTAATTTTGGCGACGACTGAGTAAGTTCCTTACACGTTTAAAAGATCGAATAACAAGGGAACTTTTGACTTTTTTGGACCAGTACCCGCCCTACGTCCCATGAGGGATTCAAGGAGCATAAAGTAAAGTAAAGTAAGCACCAGCGAAAAAGAAACTGCCTTGCAGGAATAAGCGATTTCATTTCCAAGGTGAACCAAGGATTGGATTGCAAGAACACGAAATAGTTGCGTTTGCAACTGGAATTGCAAATCAGTCGACTCGTATTCAGAGGGCCTATTTTTATTAATGCTTTGCAATATTCTTAGTAAAATTCTCTATTAAGTCCCAGTTATAACAGGCGATTCTACTGCCAAAATCTCGCGAATCCGGCGGATCTCGCATTACTGATCCCGTAAAAATGGTGATATATCCTGCATTTGCGTAAAAATCTACGAAAAATTAATTTCACTTTGCATATTCGATTTTTAAAAGTTCTTGTCTTTGGACCAAAGGAGTAAGTTTTGTCTTTTAATTTGACAATTGGGCTATTTCAGTTGACATATTGATGAATCACAACCAAAACAGAGAAGGGAAATTTCTAGAGATATTAAAAAGGGCTGAAATGATGAAAAAAAAACTTAAATATGTAAAGAGATGTAAGTCAAACTATTAATTTTAGTTTTGAAGTGGCCCTTAAAATGCAAACATTCAAAATTATGAGTTGGCACTCGGTCTAAAGAAAATTTCAACGTGTTTTTTTTAACAATCCTGATAAACGTGTGTTAGAAACCTATGAAAAAATACATCAAATATATTTAATATAATTTCTTCTGTTAAATTTATAAAACAATTTGCTTCCTTCTTATACGAATCCGTGAAAAACATTTTCGCAATAACTTTTTCAATATTTTCTTCTTCTTTTTTTTGTTCATTTGTTTAATGAGGCCGATAAGGAAATATTCTTACTTGGGGTTTCTCCAAATATATTACAATGAATTTTTTATCGTTTTTGTTTATCATCTTTCATTTTTTTTTTGTTAAATAATGATAAAATATATTTATATATTTTTTAATAACTATTCTTTTGTTCCCTTAGATAATAACTTCCTTGTAATTTTTTTTAAACAAATTTACAGCTTCAATGTTCTAAAGTATATATTAAATACACTTTTTTTTTATTTAAATTGTTTTTTTTTTCTCTTTTTGTGGTTGTATGTTTCAAAATATTGTTACACTTTTACAGACTTGATGAATTTTTGTTGGTTTTATTTTACAATATACATAAGTAGATTAAGTAGTAATAGTTAATATTTGTATCATTCAATAAAAATAGACAAATTTACAAGTATTTTTTTTTTGTTATCTGAATTTGTCAGTTATAGAATAAATTTTGGACATTTTCCTCTTTACGTTTTTATTTAATATTTCTTTTTTATTCACAATATTCATAACTATTCATAAAAATTGTGGAGTTTTTTTGTTAATAATTTTAGAAAATAAGTAACATTCACAAGATTGGCTTTTTTTGTATATATATAAGTTATTTTTTAATAGAATTTTTTGTTTTATTTTTCATAAGATTTTTTTTGTTGTTTTGGTTTTCCTTGAATTTGGAAAAAATAAAAATAAATAAATTTTTGTATTCATCATTCTTTTTTATAATTATTACTGTAATTTATTTTCTGCCTAAATGTTTGTTCATGTCAATTATTAAAAGTTATTTACATCAATTTTTAATAATATTATTTAATATTAAATTTTATATATTTATATTTATTTTAAATATTTACTCGTTTCCTTTTGGGCTCTTCGCTGTTTTGGCATAATTCAATAAAATATTATCTTTTCGCCATTCTTTTTGTTCGATTTTTTTTTTGTTATTTGTTAATACTATTGTGCTATTGTTAACTGTTTTGAATACTTGATTTTTATTTTAAATCTAAAATATTATTAATGATTCATTTAAAAATTAAAAATTGGTTTGTTGTCCTGATTTTACAGCCCAAATTCAACCTAAAAATTCCAAAAATTCAGTATCTTTTTCAGATTATGTTTGTTTTCATTAACTTCATTTGAGAAACGAATAGCGATTTGAGCATCAAACGTGCGAGCTAAACTGGAGAGACACGAAAGGAGTTCCCAGGGACGGCGCTTGAGTTTTTTTGCGCCCGGTGCACTGTGCCATATTGCGCCCCATAAGCTTATTTCATTAATGAGGGCAATGGAAAAGACACAAAGGGGAGAAATAGTTCTCATAGTTTGCGCAAAATTTAAGATTGCACCATAATATTGGGTATAGCACAAAAAAATTACATAGATAGAAAATTTCGCATGGGCCTACATCCAACCAATCAAATTCTGCTGAAAACGTGGTTTTCGGAGGAGAGTAGTTGAGGGCGATAGGGTGGACCAGCTTTTTGAACCCATGAATTCTTTCACGGGATTTTTGAATCAACTTTTTGACGGCTATGTGTTTGTTGTTGCTTTTTGTCTCCCTTAAGCTAGGCTAAGAAGAGAAAAGAAATGGTAGAAAGGACAATAACAACAAACAAGCTAAAGCATTTTAACGTATAGTTTGTTGGAAAAGTTGGCTCTTGTGAAACCCATACGATTCTTCATCGAAATTCAAAGGGGAATTGACGATTACGTAACACCCGGCTCCACCGGCCAAACTGCGCAGGTTTGAGCAAATTAGTGTTTTGAACTTCAATTTTTGCCTGCTCCCATAAATTTTCACATATTAAATTCAGGAAAAATAAAGCCTGAGTTCGCCCAATAGAACATGAAATTGAGATTAAACGTAGAGTTCGCTCAAAATTGTGTAATCAACTGGAATAATTGAATATCATTCCAGTGAGCTTTTGCATTTCTTACTTCTTGCGAAAAAGCAGCGACAATTTCAAGCATAAACTCAACTTGCCAGCCGGTAAAGCCACTTATGCGGATTGAATTGAATTTTCTTGAACTTAAGCCGGTGTAGAAAGAAGAAAAACAGAAAAGACCAATTAAAGAGAATGTCTCGCCACGAGGAGTTTTGTTCTCCTCATATCGTTCATTTACCTCTTTTAACATTTCTTGAAACAGAATTTAAAAGTGCAGCAACAGCGCCCTCAAGTTTATGTCAATCACGGTAAACAACAATACACAATACAGAGCCATCAGAACAATTTTTCCTTTGTGTAGGTGGATATGGTGCTTTTTACAGAATTTTAAAAAAGTGCTCCAGATAAATGAGAGATTTTTTATCACTTAAGAGATTTTTCTCGAATTTCTCGAATCTGGAAGCTAAAATCTCTGGAAATTTCCTGCACTAGGAGAAGTAAAATGTGTCTCTGTCTCTGTTTTATCTTGCATGAGAAAGAACATTGACAAAAATTGGGTAAATTTGTGTAATTTCTTGCAGAATAGTTATAATTTTTTTTTCTTTAAAGTTTAAAATTTATTTAAATCCTAGTTTCTGAAATTGCGCCCGGTGCAAGTGCACAATTCGCACCTATGAAAGCGCCGCCCTTGGGAGTTCCATAGTGACAGCAACATAATCACTTGGAGTGATGCTCGACTAACGCTATCAGTGCATATCAAATAACCGAGTCAGCCCAAAGTTCTGCAATTATTTATGAGTTGAACCAAAATTGATCTTGATGCAACAAGACCTGTGAAGTAACATGGGTATGAACAAGTGACATGGATGCACGTCAAGAAATTTGAATACAGATGTGACATGGTGTAAAATCTCAAGTAAATAAAGGAATCGAATTTTGTGGAAAACGGCAAGATTGCGATAAGAGAATTGCTATGATAACAAGTAGTATAAATATAGGAGACCAGGTTAAGAATAACAGACCTACAATATCAATGTAACTAAGACGGACATTTCCATCACGGCAAAACATTTTAACGAACTATAGCTTGGCCGCTCGTATCTTGTAGAATTTAATACAAATTTCAATAATAGTAAAACCTGAGATAAAAAAGAAAATTAAAAATACTGTTGTAAAGCGATGGGTGGGTGGATACAGGGAATTAGCACCAGCAACCATACACAATTTTTTTTTGTGATACGATGAATCTTAGGAGTCACCCTTTGTACTACTAGTCCGTCATGTCGTTCAAGTCATGGTAATGTATAGTAGTAAGCTTAATTTGAAGGATAGAGTAGAAAGGATAGGTTAGGGGTCTGCAGGATGCATGAGTAGGTGCCGATGAACCTTGCGTTCGAGTTGTGAGATGTTATATGAGCTGGGAAGCACGAAAAGGATGGCGGCATTGTATGGGGCAGAGGCGAGTTGTCTAGTATTATTTTGCGGGAAAAAAAGTTGAAGTGTAGGTAGGAGATTTTTGATTTCAGTGGAGCAGTCGCTGTGGTAACAATGGTAAAACTTACTAAGCGCACCTACAGTTACATTCCTTCGGTGGCTTAAAGGGTCTATGGAAAAGAAAAGACTGCGTGTGAGTGCGCCAATGAATTTGATAGTGGTTTAAGGTGCGCTCGCCTAAATATACGAGTTGTATTCAATATGCTCGAGCCGAATCTCACCCAATCTCATGTGGGTGAGAGACGGATCTCGGCAAATATCCCGGAATTTTCTTATTTTCAAGAAAATTGCGAGAAAACTGGGTTAAGGCCAGGTTCCTCTAAATAATTTTCAAAATATCGAAAAAAAAATTTTCTCCTAAATTGCTAGAAAATACTCTTAGAAATGATATAAAATTAGTTCCGAGAATATAGCCTCTTTTGCAGTTTCAGAAAATTGCGTAGTTGTACGTAGTATACGGTAGTACAGTCACGATTTTTCACGAATAAAAACTTTAATCGGCTTTTTCTCGAAACAACATTTTTTGAACTGGGTGTCACTCGTATTTCAAAACTATTACACTTATCAACATGAACCAAAGGGCATTTTACTCTTTAGATGTCTCTCTATGGTCCGTACTACAACAAAAAGTATTCATTGTTATTTAAAAAAGTTATAAACAATTAAAAGTGCAAAAAAAGGGTCGAAAATGAAAAAGTCCGCCATTTCGTTTTTTTCTCGGTGGAAATGTTTCATTGTAGTACCGACCATAGCCAGTTCAATACAGAATGTGAAACTGTTTTGCTTTTTGCTTTCAGATGAATCGTTTCCAAGAAATGGTCACACCCACCAACAAATCGGACGAGTTTAAGCAGCTCTTTTCAGAGCCGTCATAATAAAAAAAAAAAAAACAAATTTTTTTTAAGTAGTTTAATATATGTACTTTCATCTGTAAAAAGTTTAATTTTGAAATATTTTTTGAACCATAAATGAAATTTAAAAAAAAAACACGTTTTTTAGAGGAACCTGGCCTTAAATCAAGTAAAACATGTTTCTCCACTAAACACCCCCATTCACTTACAGGCCGCCGGTACGCAGTGGCCTTTCAGACCAGGTCAGCCGCCACGCCCCGACGAAGGTCAGAGATCCCTCAGTCTGTCTGAGGGATTATACTTCAGGTATTAAGCGCGAACGGGAGTGTGGATGATTTTCGCGCCGTTCTTTCTGTTCCGAGTGGGTACAGCGTGAATTTTTGCCGTAACTTTACAAATAATTTATGGATGATCCATAACGTGAAATTCTATAGAGCAAACATATACCATATCTAAAAGCTGTCCATGAGTGAGACTTATTATGGGCTTATTATGGGCTTGTATATGTCAGTGTGATCTATTGCCGATAAAAACTCTCTGTCAATGAATTATATAGATGCACTTAGCCAACAGTGGTAGCCTACAGGTTAAGATGCTTGACTACCGTTCCAGAGGTTCGTTGTTCGATTCCAACTCGCGGCATGATGCCTCTTTCTGGTTTCTTTCACTTGATAACTTTCTTTCTTTCTTATTTTTCCTCTTTGCAGCAATTACCTGCTCTTTCTCCTGACATTGCCAATAAGCATAATAAGCGAGGAAGCCGTGTTCTAGGGATGAGCATCGATGGTCGATGTTTTCGAAACATCGATGTTTTCCTTTCGATGTTCGATGTTTTTGCCATCGATGGTGAGCTAACGATGTTTATCGTACATCGATGTTTTACATCGACGTTTTAAGAATTTTACTGTACACTTATGTTTTTTTCAGTTTTATATCTTTACTCGTATGAAAAGGAATTGTTAGTTTAATTTTTACCACTTTGAAAGTTTTTAAAAATAAACCCCCTACTCTCAAAACGAGAATTGGCAGAATTGCAAAATTGGCCAAAACCTATTTGATTATAATGGCCACGTCAGTTCCATCTGAGCAACTGTTTTCAAAAGTGGGACAAACACTTACCAAAGCCCGAAACAGACTAGACGGAAAAATGATTTCCAAAGTGGTTTTCCTTCTAAGGTATACATTCTTGTAGTACTAAACAGCTTCTTCCCTTTTTGGTATTTGTAGTCGTTAAAAAAAACTCTTTTGTCGGGGTCACCAGTATATGTGCGGTAAGTAAGGAAATAAAACTGCTCGAGTTTATAATTAATTTTATTAGTGGCGTCGCCGGTCGAGTAACAAGAGAGAAACAAGCGGTTTTTAACAATGCCAAAAAGGGAAGAAGCTGTTTAGTACTGCGAAGCGGTTTAGTACTGCCACAATTCCATTGAAGATATGCTATGGAGCTGGGAATAAGTTAGAGTTGGCCTAAAGCCTCCGTAATATGAATTAATAACTTGACGAAATTACATACATTTTTTCATAACGTTTGATTTAAATTTGTTGTGTGTTTAATTGTGGTTTACCTATCCTTTTATACGAAACTACGGAATTTTTACTAAAACATTGATGTTTGGATCCGATGTAATTTTTTTTACAAAATTACGGAACTTTTATAAAAACATCTGTCAACTAAGAGTCTAATACTCAGGTATGAAGAATGTGGAAAAAGAAAAATCACCTAAGGCGGCGAAGTTTTGTTTTATTGGAAAAAATTAAAAATCGATTTAGAAAAGAATTGACATCTATCGTGGGAGAACATATTCGTTATTCGAGATTCGTTTGTTGATTATTATATACCAATTTAATAAAAATAAGAAATTAATGAGTTCTTTTTAATATTTCATGCCTATCCTGACAAATCAGAAGTGGGATATTTTAGATTAACTTAGATAACCCGTATTATTGGATACCTGGATCTCTGACGAGTCTTCAGCAGTTGGATTTGCGACGCTTACGAAATCCTAAAAATTGCCGACGAAGACAATGGAGAAGGTGCAAATTGGTACATTGACAATCGAGGAAATTAAGCGACGATTGGCGGAGCTGGGCCGGGAAACAAGAGGAAACAAGGCCGAGCTAGTTTTACGTTTAGCCTCTGAGATTGGTAGCGACGAGATTGAAATGGAAGCTAACGAAGAGAGCCAAAGTATCGACGATAAAATTGGAAAACTTACCTACGAAGTAACCGTACTCAAGGGAATATTGGAAAAAGTAGTACAAGAATTTGTTGGAGCGAGGTCCGAGGTTGATCAGGCGAATGAATCACCGCAAGTGGCAATAACCGTATCATCGCATACTAACCGGCAAAAATCTGTCGCCAATTTACCATCACCCCAAGGAAGTACCGAGGGAAGAGGGAGTGGTGATGCTCGGGATGCAAGAGATGAAAATGATCAACATTGATACCGCTACATGTGTAAACTCGATGTATCAAGTCGACTTCCAGATGCATAGTGTACGGAATATCATGGAAATTGTTCCAGAGTTTGATCCATACGACGAAGAATCGTTGACAGCGAAACAATTCACCGACCGTGTAACGCTATTACGGTCTGCCTATCATTGGGATGATCGACTCCTAATACATGCTGTGCAATCGAAATTAAAAGGTGCTGCAAAATGTTGGAAGGACACCTTGCCGATTTATATAACCTGGTCGGATTTTGGTTCTAGGCTGCTGAGTGATTTCCCGACAACGGAAACTGCTGCTGATGTTCACATGATGCTTATGAAGATGGAACGACGAAGTAATGAGAGTCCAGAAGAGTATTTACATAGAGTATGCAGTAAAGGCCGGAAAGGCGGGTTAGCGGACGAAGATATAATAAAATATTGCTTACGAGGGATGCGTGAACCAACAATGGTAAATTCATTACTAGGGATGCCTTTTCCAACAACCAACGATCTACTGATTGCTATACGAAGGTTTACAGCACGCTCATATAAGACAAAAGTCATTGAAGCAAGAAGTATAAAGCCCGAAATAAGAGGAATGCAGCCTTCCATGCCGAAGGTTGTAAATACCGAATTTCGAGCGAACCAGGATAGAAAAGGGCCCATATGCTTCAATTGTAGAGAAACGGGTCATATATCGAGTAATTGTCCAAAGGAACCTAAGAAGGAAAGATGCTTGAAGTGCAACCGAACTTCACACAGAACCAATCAATGTCCGGAGCGGACCGAAGACCGAAGTTTAAAGGTGCTAACCGTAACTACAGACGACGAGAATACTCCAGCGGTGGTCATCAAGGACATATTGTTGAAGAACCAAGTTGTTCGAGCTCGCATGGACATAGGTAGCGAGAAATCGCTAATTCGTCAAACGTTGGGAGATAAATTGGGAGGAATCTCCACGGATCGACCAATAACGCTAACGGGATTTGCCGGAGGTGCCATTAAAGCAACACAACACATAGACCTACAGATGAAAATGGATGAATGCACGAAGAACTGTCGACTGTATTTAGTACCTGACGAGGAATTAACGCAAGATGTATTATTGGGAGCTGACACACTTTGCTCTAAGGAAAATAGACTGATTATTGAGTCACGGGAATGTCGCATGGAATCAATAGAAGACATTGACCTCAATATGGGTCCCATTAAAGATGAAGAACGAAATCAGTTGCGGGATTTACTGACGACCTACAGTGATCGATTCGCCGAAGACTGGTCGGAGTTAGGAAAGTGTACTGTAGTCGAGTTAAAAATTCAATTAACAAAGGACGAACCGATAAACATTCGACCTTATCGCATTCCTTTTGCGAAAAGAGACAAAGTTAAAGCGATTACACAAAAATTGTTGGACCATGGCATAGTTAGGCCAAGTATATCCCCGTATTCGTCACCAGTTGTGCTTGTGGCCAGAGAAGGTAAGGATGATCGACTTTGTATTGATTACCGTGCATTAAATGCAATCACTAAGAAGCAGTCGTTTCCTATGCCGGTTATCGATGAACAATTAGCGTTGCTATCGGGAAATAAATACTTTACATCGTTGGATCTACTGTCGGGATATCATCAAATTCCTATAGAAGAGACGTCAAAACAATATACGGCTTTTTCAACGATGGATGAGCATTTAGAATATAACTATATGCCGTTTGGGCTCGTGAATGCTCCAGCGGTATTTCAGCAACTGGTAAATTGTAAAATAATTTCACAAATGGAGCTAGGAGAGGCCTTGGCATACATGGATGACATTATTATCCCGAGCTCTACGGTTGAGGAAGGACTTGAACGACTGGAAAAGCTGTTAAACATTTTGCGAGCTACGGGTCTTACGTTGCGAAAGAAGAAGTGTACTTTCTTGGGAAACGAAATAACATTCCTAGGACACCAAATAAGCGAACATGGAATAAAACCTGGGTCGTGAAAGACCGAAAGTATACGAGAGTTTTCGATACCTGTCAATCAACATGAAGTTCGTAGATTTCTCGGGTTGGCGGGATATTTTAGAAAATTTATCTCGGATTTTGCGATAAAAGCTAAGCCTCTTACGATTTTGCTAAAGAAGGACGAATTATTTAAATGGACGAAGGCACAACAAGACGCTTTCGAGTTACTTCGGGACGAATTATGCAGTGATCCTGTATTGGTACTATACGATCCCATTAAAAAGCATGAAGTGCATACTGATGCGTGCAGCGTAGGAGTAGCAGGAGTCTTGATGCAACATCAAGCGGAGGGAGACGTGCGACCTGTGTTCTACTTCAGCCGACATTGCACCGAGATGGAATCAAAATACCATAGCCACGAGTTAGAGGTTTTGGCTGTGGTGTGCAGTTTAGAGAGATTCAGAGTTTACTTGCTCGGAAAACATTTTACCGTGGTAACGGATTGTGCTGCTATTCAAACGACCAAAGTGAGTAAGCCATTAAATCCAAGAATCAGTAGATGGTGGCTAAAGTTAATGGAATTTGACTTCGAGGTTGTACACCGTGCGTCGGATCGGCTTCGACATGCAGATGCTCTTAGTCGTGCTCCGGTAGGTGAAGCTGTCACACCGACGACAGTTATGCATGAGATTCTTCGTATAGGAGTTGAAACGGATGATTGGCTGACTACATTACAGAGATCGGATCCCGTGATAAACGAAGTCATTAGGATTGTAAAAGGCGAACTAGCTTCACCTAGAGCAACGGAAATCAAACAAAAATACTCGTTGGTGAATGGACGTTTATTCAGGATGGTTGACGGAGATCCGAAATGGGTAGTACCAAAAGCCGTGAGAGGAAAAATTGTGCAAACGGCACATGACGAATCTGGACATTTCGGAGAAGATAAGGTTATTCAAAAACTCCGACGAAAATTTTGGTTTCCACGTATGCGGCGTTACGTGAAGGCTTACGTGAAAGCCTGTTTGGAATGCCTCTATAATAAGCGACCAGGAGGAAAGAAGGAAGCTGCGCTCTACGGAGATGACCTTATACCCATTCCATTCCGAGTGTTGCACATGGATCATCTTGGACCGTTTCCACGGAGCAGAGGTGGACATACTCATGTCCTGGGTATTATCGATCATTTCTCGAGGTACATTGTAGTTAAGGCAGTGCGTAGTACTAAAACAGTTTCAGTAATAAACGCATTACTAGAGTTAACAACCTACTTCGGCTTGCCACGGAAGATTGTTACGGATCGGGGTACCGCCTTCACGGCAAAGACATTTAAAGACTTTTGTGCGAAAAATGGAATTCAACACGTTCTAAACGCGACACGCACACCTCGCGCTAATGGGGTGATTGAACGTGCTAATCAATCTATTCTCCAGTTTATTAGAACAACCACAACGAGTGAAAACGAATGGGATCGGCGATTACGGGAATTGCAGTGGTCTCTGAATTCACAGAAAAATCAGACTACTGGTTGCAGCCCAAATGAGGTAGTGTTTGACTTCCCGCTGAGAGACTTAATTTCAAATAGGATACTGGATGCGCTGCAAGACAATGAAGACGAAATTTTAATTGAGACGACCGATTCTTCAGAAAAAAGACAAGAGATAGCATCAAGAATTGAAGCCGAGCGAGCTCGCTGGAAAGCCAGATTTGACCAACGACATCAGACTCCAAGACAATACAAAGAAGGAGATCTTGTTGTAATTGATTATATACCCCCTGCTACAGGAGAGAGCAGGAAACTGGAACCTAAGTATCGAGGACCATTTTCTGTAACTGCCGTTCTGGACCGAGACAGATACTTAATAACTGATCCACCGGACTTACAGAGAACGCAGAAGCCGTTCAAATCAGTATATACTGCAGAACGAATGAAACCCTGGGTAGCTACATCTCCGGAATTAGACGACATCGACATCGAGGGTACAGAAAAAGAATCCGAGACGGATTCGGATTTGGATGGCCGAGCTGTCAACTAAGAGTCTAATATTCAGGTATGAAGAATGTGGAAAAAGAAAAATCACCTAAGGCGGCGAAGTTTTGTTTTATTGGAAAAAATTAAAAATCGATTTAGAAAAGAATTGACATCTATCGTGGGAGAACATATTCGTTATTCGAGATTCGTTTGTTGATTATTATATACCAATTTAATAAAAATAAGAAATTAATGAGTTCTTTTTAATATTTCATGCCTATCCTGACACATCGAAGTTTGGCATCGATGTTCATCGATGTTTAGAGGTCGATGATTTCCACACATCGATGTTATAGTTCGATGTCAACATCAATGCTCAACATCGATGTTTTTCTATCGATGCTCATCCCTACCGTGTTCTATTAGATCACCGAAGTCAGCTTTGATTGCGAGCCGGTGAAATATAACTGCATGTTTGGCGTTGACAGCCCTTTCAATCTTCTCTCTACTATGTTTCCAACTAAAACTTGTTGTTTGACATTGTACTCAAATGATAGGACTGTCGACAGTACAAAGGAGCTTTACCCCTGAGCGTTAGCCTTTCACATCAAAAAAAGGAAAAACTCACTTCACCAAGAGGTGATCAACAAATCGCCTCCATAGCCCTCCAGCAGCAGCGCGTGGCGATCACCAAATCCTCGGTAAAGCGGGAGTGAAGCTATTAATAGTGAGCCGAACATTTAGCAAAGAGACCCCGGTTAACTAATAGAATTGAAAATGACGCTTATACCGGAGACAGACTTGTGGTATAGCAATTGAGATCGGGATATTGCAATATTGCAATATAAAAATGTGAAGACACACTTGCATTAGTATACTGAGTTATTTAGTTGTCATTTATCTGTCAGATTTGCAAATCGAAAAAAATTATTGTGCTGCAGTTAAATTGAAGTTAAATATGAATAGAAATATCGTGAAATTATTATTAATTTATATTAAAAATAAAAGTGAAATAGAAAATTTAGAATTAAAATTCTGTTCGAAATTATCATTTTGGGTTATGCCCAGACTATTCTTCGGTTTAAATCTAGGGTATACTGAGCTATACCACGAAGTTTTTCTCAATTGGGATATTGAGTTTCAATGTTGAGTATACTGAGTGTATACCGAGATTTTTTCTCAGTATATAGAGACACACCTGAAGTATATTTAAATATTGCTCATATTGTAATTACTACACCACAAGTGTGTCTCTGGTATTATTTATATTAAAGGTCATCTTTAACGACGAAAGCCTTTTGAATGCAGTTACGGGTTGCGTCAGTTTGTTAGGAGCGAGTAGTGTCTTTAGAGGATTGTGTACTCAAAGTAGTCAAACATACCTTTTTTTCGACACCAGAGCTCAGCAATGCTTTTGAAAAATGTAAGCAGGCATTGGCTAACGCTGCTCTTCTCGCTCACCCGGAAACAGATGTGCCATTAGAGCTGGTAGATGCGTTAGATACAGCGAGGCAACCATTGGAATTTTTTTCGAGGAAGTTATCGTCGATGGAAGGATGGTATAGTACTTATGAGAGAGAATCCCTAAGAACCCCATTGAAGCATTTCCAATACAGATTGGAGAGTAGGCGTTTTACATTATTGACAGACCATAAACCACTAGTATTTGCTTTCCAGTAAAAATGAGAGAGCGCATTACCCAGGCAGGTCAGGCACTTGAGCTGCATTGGCCAGTTTACCACGGACATCCAACATATCTCTATGGACAATGTGGTCGTAGGTCGCAGGACAAGGTTTTTACTATGATACGTTCACTAACAAGATACGCCCCTACATATCAAAAGGACGCCGCCGAGAGGTGTTTGACGCAATGCACTATTTGCCGCATCTGGGCGGAAGGAGGACAACTAACTAGGTCGTTTTTTTAAAGCATATTTATTTCTTCATTATAATAAGACTTATAGGCCTACTTTCTCTATCTAACTTAACTAACTTACTGGTACTCCACGGACACTCTAAGCTAAACCCTATTTAACTTAATAAATTAATTAATTTCGCCTTTCGGCCTCGTTATTTATTTCATTACTACAAAGCTTAACTCGAAAATTAACGCTAAGAAAATTGTAAAAAAAGAAAAACTTAGCTAATTTAACCTATATTATAAAACTGACCTTAAATAATAAGACAAATTACCTAATCTAACCAACGCATTTAAACCCTATAAACTAGTCTAGTCGGGCGACAGCCATCAGAGTCTCAGTCGATAGAAGCTGATACGTCTCGCGCGACAGCGCATACTACCCCTATTCGACTAAACCTAACCTTAAAACTACCTATCTATCATAAAACTAAACTTATTACAACGGTAATTCTATCTCTATTCCTAATTCCCCTATTGGGATCCTAACCCTACTTAGGCTGACGCCTACATTCACACCATGACCCTTACCCTGTAAAGTGTGTCCATTGGACACATTCCAAAATTAAAATTCGTTAACTTATTTTTTGGAACAACGAATACTTATGCCCTTTTTTGTATATTATTATCATAGTGTTACTTACGTAAATTTGTAAGTTTTTGTAAAATAAAAAATATTTGTGAATGTATTTTTTTAAATTTTCTAAAAATGTAACACAAACTGATAGAGCGTGTCCATTGGACACAAAAGAGCCTTTAAACAAAACTATGCGATGCTTTTTCTGAGGAAAATTTGACGCTTAGGAGGGCTTAATAAAATATTATGGAATTATTGCAAAATTTATTGGGAGTGCATCGAGTCCTAAATGCACAAAACAAAGCTTGGAAACCGACCGATGTTTTGGAGCTTAGAGCATTTATCCGAATATAATAAGTGGATATGAAAAGGATGGAAACGTAGCAGTTGACAGAATGTGGTATACATTTTATGGTTCAACTATATACAAAGCAACCATGTGGAATGTGATGGTTTCAAAATATATGTATAAAACTTTACGCTTTGATGACAAAGCTACAAGAAGCTATCTTCGATCTCCGAAAAAATTGTCTCCCATTACAGATGTTTAGGAGAAATTAGTTATAAAATAAATAAAAAAATTACGTCCCCCATGAAAATATAACGGTTGATGAGCAGCTAGTTTAGAGGTCAGTGCCCCTTCAAACAATATATTCCATCAAAAGCTAATAAGTATGGCATGGAAAGCTGTCGAGCTGTCAATCTTGACATGAAAGTTGTGGAAAAGTTGTGCCAACCCTATGAAAGAACAAATAGAAATGTAACTTTCGACAACTTTTTACAAGCATGGATCTGACACAAAATTTTTTAGCCTAAGATTTTACGATGGTTGGTACAATGAGGAAGAATGAAACGTGCATGCCACAGCAGTTTAGACTTTCAAAGATTAGAAAAAAGAACTCTAGTTTGTTTGGGTTCCCTAAAATGTATACTCTGGTGTCTTATGTGTCTCAAAACTCTACAGCAATAATTCTGCTATCTTCTATGAATCATACATGCCAAGATTATGCTGCAAATCAAAATAGGCCTGAAATATTACAATTCCACCACGGCAGAGTGGATACCTTCCATCAAACGATTCATGATTATAGCACAAAGAGGAAAACTGTCGATGGCCTTTATAACATATTTTTGTAATATGTTGGATACAGCTGGCATTGTATTTCACATTGTTCGGAAAAATAAAATATCATCCGCCATACATATCTCGGCTTTCTTTTCTGGAGTCAATTGGACAAGGATTAATCTTTCCACATATTAGACAAAGTCTAGTAATAACAAGTCTTTCATCTTCATACAAAATTTTCACCCGGTTGGTTGTGTGCGTGCATATATGAACATCATTGCTGAGCAAAACTCAACGCATACTTCGTGAATTCAGCGAGACAAAGCCAGATTCTGTATTTACGGTAAAGTATGCAGAACAGAAAAGGAAAGAAAATTGAATCAGCTGTCAAAATTGAAATCATCAAAACAAACGAGCAAATATGCACCAATACATTAATTTATCCCCATATAAACTCATAAAAGTTTAGCTGTTTAGTTGTATGCAAACGCGTATAAAAATGTTGCATTCCCTTTCTGATAGCCTGACATCGCCATTTGAAGAACTTATGCATATAGCTGTTCGTCTTTCACTCATTAACCATATGAAGATGAAAGACTTGTTAATTTCTAGACTTTGATATTAGACGGCACATATTATATGGGATAGAGAAATATTGACTGAAATAGATGGAAATGAACAAACATCGGGTGCCGCCAGTGGAGTTAAGCGAAAAAACGATGCTACATGTGTCCAGTAAAAATTGAATATACGTTATTTTTGTTTAATTAGTATTCTTAGTTGATAAGAGAAATAATATATATTTTATCTTATTACGTAATTTATGTTTAATTATTGCAATGGATAATATTTTTCCATGTGGCCATTGGACACACTCTGCCAGGTTAAGTTACTAAAATAGCTTACCAGGCTAAGGGTTAACACGCTTTATTTATTTTATTCCTTCGCACTGGCCCTGGAGGCCTCTTTCCTATCTGAAGGGACGATTCGCGTGCTGAATCGCAGGAGCTCTGCATTCAGTTCATCGGCTCGTTCGTGTAGCACGATAAACGACGATAAACGTGGTATATTAAAGGTATTCCTTCTCTGTCTTGTATCAGTCCTAATGAATTTAGCCATGGGAATGCTTCGGGTGGTACATATCCTGCCCGTCTTGTCTTAGCCCCAAAAATGAGAGGATTGGCGTTCTCTGCCGCTCTCATAATACCATCTTCCGATTTCGGCGAAAATGAGGATTTCGGACGAAATCTCGTTTGAAATCTCATGTTTTAGCATATAAAATGAAATCGCCTTTCGGAGGAGATTTCAATGAAATCTCGATCGAAATCTTGCTAAAGACTATTCAGCCTATTCAGCAAGTGTACTCAGCTTGGGGAAATTTCTCAGCTGTAAAAAATTTTGACAGTACGAATTTGTTATTTTTAAATTTTCTATCTTTAACGTTTAAAATGGAGCTTAAATGAATGTTTATATTTTTTCCTTATTTTACAGCCTATTCTTTCCAAATTCCTCAGATTTGTTGATAAAATTAGGTTTTTAAAATTTCATGTGCAAGTTTGTTATGACAAGTGAAAACTGCCTGGTGCGATGGAAACACATTTGGATTTCGCCAAATCGTTTTATCAAAACCTGCGGATTTCAAGTGCGATGGAAACATGGTATTACATAATTTCGGATCAATCTGATTATGAAATAGGCATTGAATTTTTTGAAGTTTGACTCAGGCGTACTATACAAGCTTAAGCATACCCTTAGGCTTTGTCTTTCGAACACCCTCAACTTCTCCATATATGATGGGGATATGTTCCACCATACGGGGCAGCCGACTAAGGTCTTGTAGCCATTCACCTTTACCCGTGAGTTAAGGTGTTTACTAAAAAAGAGCCTCTTTGTCATTTGGAAAGCCTTACAGGTTTTGGCTATAGCAGCATGACTCTCGTAATACATGACCAGATCCAGCCAAATCCTTAGGTACTTAACCTCGGTTTTCTTCTCTAGCGTTTGTCTCGCATGGCTCCGAATATGAAACGATCGCCAGTTCCTCCTAACATCGCGTAACAGGATCGTTTCGCATTTTCCATGATTGATTTTCAAATTCCAATCATCAGCATATCGCTCTATTTTATCGAAATCATGTTGCAGTCTCGTCTGGATTACGTCAATCTTCGGTCCTTTCCTGTATATACTAAAGTCGTCCGCGAAAGCCAGGACATTCGGAAGAAATCCAATCGCTTATATAGACATTAAAGAGTAGCGGCGAATTCACTGCTCCTTGTTGCAACCCGTTTTTATTTTCTAAGACCTGTGAGGTAAGGTTTCCACTTTTCACGAGAAACTTTTTCCCTGTTATCATGTCGTAGATTATGCGAAGCAGAGAATCGTTCATCCCTGGTTAGCTTTAGTAGTAGTCCTTCAACCCATACAGAGTCAAAGTCCTTCTCCAAGTCAAGCAGGCATGCTCCCGTACACTGTCTCTTGGCAAAATTCCAGTGTATATCGGACACCAATTTTGCGCTAGCATGGATAGGCCCATGTTCCGCTCAAAATCCGAACTGGTTGTCCGGAATTATTTCATTTTCCTCAACCCAGCTTGTCAGCGAACGATTAATTACAACTTCAAATATTTTGCTGATGTTTGGAAGTAAGCTTAATGACCGGAGATTAACTGGGTTTGATCTATATTTGGTTCCTTTAGGTATAGGATATACCACAGCCGTATTCCAGTTTTCTGGAAAGGTGCGTGGAAAGGTTCGTGTGGCCGAGCATGACGAAGAACTGCCTGATCTGGTCGCAGTGCTGTTTAGACTGTTGAAGGACACTCGAGAAGCCCAATTGCAGACTTTCCGTAATTGGAGGGATGGTTCCAACACGTTCACCTAGACCTAGTGTGGCCATTGCCTTGTAGCGAATTCAACACTTTTGCGCTGACGTGTATAGACGGGTGTACAAGATAGCCAAAGGTGGTTCCCGTTCAGGACATCGCGGCTGAAATGGTAGCAAAGGCCTTTGTATCAGATTGGATCGCAAGTATGAAGTATGCAGTATGAAAGACCGAAGCCTTTCACCTTACTTATAAACGGCCGGCAGAAAGTGATATATTGATAGATTGAAACCAGCCCTGCTGAGGAGTAATGAAGACGAACGGACGGAGCCCGAAAAGAGAGCAAAGCCATTGGAAAATCCAGAGCTTTTATAATTTTGTTCTGTTTTCTATAATTTTGAGGGTTGGTAGTTCTGCAAAATTTCATAAATTTATTTGGAATAGTGATTGAAAACCGCCTTTTGTTAATTTTAGAGATTGATATAAATTGCGACAGATTTTTTTTTTATGTGAAAGTTTAAGCTTAGGAGTCACCCTTTTTTGTACTACCAGTCCGTTATGTCTTACACGTCAACGTCAAGTGTCTGGTAGTAAGTTTAGCTCGAAGGATAGAGAAAGGATAAAATAGATTAAAGAGAGTCTGGGAGTGCATGAGGAGATGGAGATGAACCTTGCGTTTGAACTCTTGGATGTTGTATGAGTTCGGGAAAACTGACTGTGGAAGGTTGTTCCACAGTCGAGTTGTTCTCGAAAAGAACGAATTTCTAAACTGATGTGTGCGAGAAAATAAGGGCTGTAGATAGTGAGGATGAGCCGCAAGGGCTAGTCTTGTGTTGCGGAAAAAACATTGCCGTGAAGGCATGAGGTTATATATTACGGTGGAATAGTCGTTATGGTAGATGCGGTAGATTTCACCAGAGCCGCTACATTCCTGCGGTGACTTAGTAAATCAATTGTGGGGCAAATGGCGACGTCGCCAATGAGTTGGAGGGCGCGGTTTTCCACCTTGTCCAGCCACGCTAAGGTGGTACTCGGTGCCCCTGCCCTGAGATATGAGTTGAATTCGAGGCGGGGCCGAATGTAGGATTTGTAGATTATAGCCCTGACCGCCGGCGGAAGGAGGAAGTTGCATCTTTTAAGGAATCCCAAGCATTGTGATGCTTGTTTAGCGATTTGGAATATGTGATTATTCCAACGCAGATCTTCAGTTAATGTTATGCCTAGGATATTGAGAGAAGGTTCAGCCATCAGTTCTAGACTGTCCACTTTAATGGGAGGAATTGAGAAGCGCGTTTTCATAGAGAAGAGACAGTATTTTGTTTTCCGTGCGTTGAATTCAACTTGATTCTTGTGGCCCCAATCTAGAATCAAGTTCATGTCCCTGTTGATTGAAGTGGACATAAGTTCACGATCAAGCAGACAAGGTCTGGCCCGTGTTTGTCTTGCTTTATCAAAGCTATACAAGTAACGCAAAGTACTGTCATCAGCAAAGCTGTGAAGTGAGTTGGATGGGATTGAGAGCAGGTCATTTATAAAAACTAGGAAGAGAGCTGGTGATAGAATTGAGCCCTGGGGAACGCCTGCAGAAATGGGGTGGGGATTAGATTCAACGCCGTCCAATACTACCTTGATTGAACGGACGGAAAGCAAACTCTCAATCCAATTCTTTAGAAGAAAGTCAATGCCAATAGCTTGGAGTTTACTCAATAGAGCGGGGTGCCATACTCTATTAATGGCCTTGGAGACATCGAGAGCAACCAGGCCGAATTCACCAAAGCGATGAATGTTTTGGTAGTTTTGGTAGAAGTGTTCAGTTAGGCATACAAAGAGGTCGCCAGTAGATCTTTTCGATCTAAAGCCGTACTGCTTGTCATCCAATATTTGGTTGCGTTCAAGATATTTCATAAGCTTTCTGTTTATTATTGTCTCCATGATTTTGGGGAGGATAGAAGTGATTGCGGTAGTGAGAGGGGTCGATGGAATCACCTTTTTTCGGTATAGGCTGAACATGGGCCAGTTTCCAGGAGTCAGGGAAAACTCCGGAGACGTAAGAAAAGGCGAAGAGCTTGCGCAGAGGTTTAGCCAAAGGTGAATTTGAGGCAAACAGAGATGCGAGTAAGTCAGCCTTGGATTTGCTTTCTGTTAACACCTTCCCATCGTGAATGAAAGGAGACGACGACGTGTTAAAATTTTTCCTGATGGACCAGAAGTTTTTACTGCCAGCAGTGGTGTTAAAAAGTTTATTTCTTAACCTGTCATCGAAGGATGCTTTGGTTTGCCTGATAGTGGTTTTGCAGGCGTTTCTCAACCTGATGTACTCACGTCGGGATGATTCGCTCAGGGAATGCCTGTACTCTCTTTAGGCGGTTTCTTTGGATTTGGTCGCGTTCATACATTCTTGATTACACCATCCATGCGGCCTTGGCCTGATGGATTTGGTAGAACAGGGAATGAATAAACCTGCCAATATGATTTTTGAGACGCAGAGAGCGGAAAAGTTGGCATCGCGATTCTGAAAACACGGATCCCTGTCAGCAGCTTGGAAGAAGCGAATAAGTCCCAGCCAATTGGCTTTCCAATAGTGCCAAACAGTTCTTCTAGGAGCTGGTATGGTTTAGACGGATGATTGGTATGGGAAGCTTGCGCTGACTAGGCAGTGGTCTGAGTTGCCTAGAGGTGAATCCACTTCGATGGAATACCGCGATGGAATACCTCGATGGAATACCGCGATGGAATACCGGAAATGGGCCCCTTGATCTACAGCGTCGGGAGCTCATGTAGGGCACTTAACCAATTGGTGAAGGTTATTAGTCTCTGCAAAGAACATCAGAACTACAACTGTAATAAACTAAATTTCTTCCATGATTCAACTCTGTTATTTTATGCTCCGCTGATCTGATCTGGATCACGGTGTAAAAAGAACGCAGCTATTGTATTCTCTTGATAGAATATTAAGACTCAACCAAATCTTTTTTTTGTTAAGCAATTATGAATTTGATGATCAATAAAAGGTTGAATTTGGACTGCAATATTTGTAATTAAACAGCGTCATTTTAACACCACCTGTCAACTCCTAAAAATATGATACTGGCTCCGAAAAATTCGGAAAAAAACAATATCGATCTATCAGTGACAAGAACCTGGTCTTATCCAATACTCATCATTATGATCCTTAACTTGTACTAAAAATGACGCCTTCTTATTTCATACAAAGATTAGTTTTAAATAACATACTTACAGGCTTCTTCAGTACACTGTAAAATTGCTTTAAAAAATTTTATTTCAAAATTTATTAAAAAAATTTAAAATATAATAAATGTGTACAAATATTTATAAAATAAAATTGCATAAAAAAGTTATTAGATTAAAAAAAACATATTCAGGTACTAAATTATGGATGTAATAATTTCATATTTAGGTCTTTTTTAAATTAGGCCAGAAATATAAAATTTTCATATATATATTTTCGTAGTTAATAAATTTAAATAATTCAATTATTTATTTAGTTTTCCTTTCGGTTTCGATAATTGATAAAAAGCTATTTTATTTCTTTATTATTAAATATAAATTGTAAAATATTGAAGATTTTGACACAATGCGAGTGCTCGAAGGCCGGTATATATATTAAAATTTGATAGTTGAATAGTTTATTTTGTAATAAAGATTTTTTTTTTGATTTGTTTCTATAAATCTTGCTTCTATTTATTTCTTTTTAATTGTGTTAAAAGTGATCCTTAAAGCTTGTTTGCATGCACTAGGAATGTAATGGAACTGTTCATAAAATTTGATAGGACATGTTATGAGGGCCCTGCTCACACCTAGCATGTTGTTTTCACTAGAAATTTAGTTTAAGGTTTTTTGTTAAGAACAGAATTTTTCACAGGATATGGGTTTTCGATAAATTTTGTAAAGGTTTTTACAATTTAATATTAAAATTTCATGAACTTTATACAGACGAAACAAATTTAAAATATCGGGTGATCCATTTACAGTTAACTTTTTCAGTAAGGATTTTATGACAGATCACGGATGAGTTATGTTAAACTGTCATAGTTTTTTTGATCAGTATTGTTTGACATTTCATCATGAAAAGACTTTTACCTAAGGATCTTGGTTTAAGATCGTATAAAATTCAACTCACGCAGAAATCATTCCCAATGGTTTCGGCCAAAACTTTGTCAAACGATGAGGCTCGCTTCTAACTTAATAAGCAATATTATCCTATCTGGACTAAAGAGCAACCCGAACAGGTTCAAGAGCTGCTATTACTTCCAGACAGAACAATGGTTTGGTGTGGTTTATCTCTGCTGGAATCGTCCATCCAAATTTCTATAAAAATAAGGGCGGCAGGAACCGTACCAGTGCCATAATAACTGACTATTTGCTACCTGAAATTGAAGCTTGTGATCTCAACGACATTTGGTTTAAATGAAAGGGCGCTATTTGCCACAAAGCCTGAGAAACCATGGATTTTTTGAGGTCGCGTTAAGTCCAAATGTACATGGATTAACCGGCTGCGATTGAGGAAAGGTATGGAAGGCAACATTGACCAAATTCCACTTGAAATACTCGAACGCGTCATCGAAAATTAGCACCTCAGAATGGACCGGAGCTGCCAACATTTGAAAGAGAAAATCTTAAAAAAAAATAGGTATGTAAATAGTTTTTTTTGGATAATTACCCGATAAAATTGAATTACCTCTTAATCATGGGTGGGAAACCCAAATGCTATAGCGGGCTACTCTGAAAATGCATTATGAACCCGCGGGCGGGGTGGTATATTGGATGATTCAAATTTAATTTAATATAATTTAGGGAGAGATTTCCAAAGAAAGAACGATGACCAATTAACTGCGGAAATGTGTGAAAGCTGTATTTGACGATTTCTTTCATATAAAAAAAGGTGCGAAATGTCGCTAATAAGCAAATGAAACTTTGGTATACGGCCGTCCTAAAGATGCCGAGCGAACGCGTTAACGCGATATGTGCGCAGACATTTGACAGACCCAATGAAGGCTTTGTACGCGTATGATATATAATCTCATTTTATGTTTTCAGTTCGTCTAAACCTTAGTTGACTTGTATTCCGTATTCGTATTTTTGAACTTGGCACTTGACTGAAAGACTTGAAATTTCAAATTATGTACGCAACAAATAAACGTCAAATACGCCTATCGCATGGAAAAGTTGAAAGTTGGTCAACTTCAAGCGTTTGTAGCTTTACTGCCGTGTGTCGCTGCAATCATTGGGACTGGTTCCACTAAAGAGCATTTACTTTAACTGAAATGTCAAATGCCTTTTGCGCACACATCGCGTTAGCCCGTTTTAAGCGCGGTACCTTAAGGCTGTGATGTTTAGGAAAGCCAGATTGCCATATATTTATAAGTTTGAGACGCTCACAATACGCAATTATTTGAGTAGCCTAGAGTAGTAGTAGAACCTTCGCGATAAATGGAAGAATACTGATAGTCCGAAAATAAGAGGAGAGCACTTGGGAATCGGTATGATTAGGTCATTCTTCCAAGTCGAGGGATACTTTAATACCGTAAAGCAAGTTGAGAATCTGAGTTAAAATGGCAATGGACGAGATATGAACATTTTTAAGAAACCAGACGAAATGTAATGTAATTGGTGGTGCAAGTTTTCGTCAGACAAGGTGGCACGATATTCATTTTTCGTAAATTTCATTTCGAAAAGAAACGATTCGCAGTTGAAAATGGATCCATGTTTCACAACTTTTTGTACCAGACATCTCAAATTACAAAACGTTTCTTTTATAACATAAAAATTAAGTGTTGAATCTGAAGCCTGAAAAAGATTTTTTCCCATCAGGCCTTCAAAAATATTTTAAACAATTTAGCAGCAGAAAGTAGTTTGGTAGGCTTAAGGTTAAACCCGATTAAAACTAAAGTATGGCGAAAAAATGCAAACACCATTGAATGTATATTGCTGAATAATGGTGACGTGGAATTGAGAGATAACTTATGTTACCTCGGTAGCATTATTACTGAAAAGCAGAAGAAGACGTCACTACCAGACGCGCATATGCATGCCTGTTTCCATATGGGAGGAAATCTCAACTAACGCCAAATTGCGGCTGTTATACTCCAATGTTAAGGAAATTCTTTTGTGTGTTTGTGAAACATGAAAAGTCGCCCAATTTATAACAAGGAGCTTTGAAGTTTTCATTCTAAAAATGCGCTGGCGAGATAGAATTACAAAGTATTGGGCCGTGCCTGCCAAGAAAGAACAGATGACGAAACCATGCAAAAAAATGGAATTGGAATGGCGATACCTTGTGAGGTGCAAACGAGAATCTAGCCAAACAAGCCCTTGACTGGAATCCGATCAAAGAGCGATCGAGTTCACAGTAGTGATGAGCAAGACTGGTCTTGTACATTTAGCAAGATCAAGACATGTGCAATAAAAGGCAAGACTGCAAGCCCGCGGAGGACATCGGTCGTAAAACGACATTACGATGAGATCGAATTGGGTGCGAACGAAGTGATCTGGGATATCGGCGCGCTGGTCTGACGCTTGCTGAGCACGGAAGAAGTGCTGATCAGCCAAAGAATGATAACCAGTGTCCGTAAGGATCAAGGAAGAACATATCATTCCCACCCTAGGAGTGATGATCGACCAGAGTCTAAATTTTAAACTTGGAGCACATGGTAGATAAAGCGTTATTTGTGCAACACTTTCAAGAATGCTGCCTAACGTGCCCTCGAGACTGATGGAGAGGCTGGTTAGCTCAACTGGGAAGCAGCCTTGAACAAGACGAGATCAGCAGAGGATGGAAGGCCGTATACAGACTAAGCGCCCTCCGCGGATGTTGCGAGTTTAGAATCACGTATGATGTTGCAGCATGTATGACAGTGGTGAGAAGCCCCATACACATACTGGTGACTCTATGATCAAGAAAATGTTAGCAAGGAGTCCAAGGCTTCCGCTGGGTGCCAGTAAGGGAATGGGAAAAGAGATGAGTCTGTTGAAGGTCGGTGGAAAGAGTTATCCCAAAGAGAGATGGTCATGAGGAAGCGTCAGTAAACGTTAGTGGACATAGAAGATGAAGGAGCTAATTCCTCAGCTTCGGACACGATGACTCACCAATGTGCCCGGCATTCCCAAGTATCCCTGAGGACACAGAGCATATCCTCTTCCGTTGTACGAGATTCGCCGGATGCAGGGCGGAGCTGGAAGCGAGCACCAGAGAACATCTTAGGACACATGATAAAGTCTGAGGGAGGAAGTATGGAAGAAAGGGGAAGCAGTGCTGGAGGCCATATACTGTAATTACGGCTGGAACAACCCTGACATACACTCCTTTTTTAGGGCAGTAGTGAAAAAAAGTCGAAGTAAATATCCCAGTAGGACCGGTAAGCTTACAGAAGTACTGAAATCAGCACTTACTGGTAAGGGGAAGGCCTTACCACACCCCTTACATAAGTGCTTATTTTTACACACGATGTCATAGGAGGTAAGGCCTTACTTTAGTACTTACCTTAGAGTACTTATAGAACTGCTCATCTGTAAGGGGTATAGTAAGGCAGCAAATGGAACATTGCAAAAAGAAATATTCATGGGCGCCTGTGGATATGTAATCCGGTATCGAAATGCTTTTATTTTGTTCATCTTTTACAAATGCCTTTTTTTCCAAGCCCGAGAGTGGCTTTACCTAAGCAGTCCCCCAACTAAATTCTCCACTTCTCCAAAGCTGCTTGTCCTCCGTATCGAATAAGAGCCGGGCAATTGAGTATGCTATTGTCGCATTTTATGTCGACGAATATAATTGCCCGTTTTCTTTTTTTCTATAAAATTTATGAAAACTCCAGGAAAACTCCCTTGAGTCATCGGGCAGATTCTCATTTGTTTGGGTATAATTCCATCTGCCTTCACTTGTAATGGGGTTTGTAAGGGCTCATCTAGCACCAAGAAAATAAGGGGTACCCCTTACCAGATGAGTACTTATTTCAGTGCTCCATCGGTAAGGCCTTCCTAGAATTCCTACTGGGAGGGAAATACACACCAGTAGTATTAGCAACAAGATTAAATCTGATCCATCCCCGCGGAGAAATGCTAAAACGATAGTCCCGCGGGAGGGAGGTGGTGTTTTTAGTGGTTTTAAGTCTCGCATACAGGGCGCGTCGGTAGTCATCAGTAGTTTTTATCTTCGGTAGTCTTCAGTAGTTTTTATCTCCCAACGCACAAATACAGTGCTGCGTAAAAAATTAAGACCACATTCACTTGGCTTTGGCTTGGATTCATTTTCATCTGTGAAAAAAATTCGTTCCAGTCTTGCGGATTCCAATTCCTGTACGCCACAAAACTCTTGCACGAGCAGGTCTGCATGTTAGGATTTTTTGTCGTGCTCCGATCAAACTATCCTTGTGCGCAAAGGATTCGTCAAATGTGACCAGCAAACGCTTGCGTAATGGAGATCTGCCGAAAGAGAAGGGCTCGATTTTCTTTAACTAACTTGAGGAAAGAACAACACGTCTTTTTAGAATTTTTTGGCGTCCTGAAGTTGCCCTGTTCTGAACGGTGCAACATTCATTGTATCTTTTGATGGTAAGAAGTAACAAGTTTTAATTATTTCATAATTGTAGTGCATTAATAATTTATATTGCAATACCGTCTTGTTTTATTTTAATGAAATTATTACAGAAAATAGACACTAGATTTAAGTACAATTTGAGTATTTCATTTATGTAGCCCAAAATAGCATTCGAAAGCTGTAGGCATCGAAAATAAAAGTTTCATGATAAAATGTAGGTGGTCTTAATTTTTTACGCAGCACTGTATTATATATCGTGGGTTTAAAAGCAGAAATCACTAAGTCAAAAACTATAGTTTTTAGTAAATCGATATTTAAGATGTTTGTGTCTCTGAAAATTTTGTAATGGCATATAATAGTAATCGGCTCAGTATACATTGTTTTTTAGATTTCTTAGTTTAGTTTACAAAAGAATTGAAATAATTATTTAATTCTAAAACTGGATTTTTAGATTAAAATAAAAAAAACGCAACGACTTAATGAGTTTTGGCAGAAATGATTTTGTAGTTTTGTGTCATTATGGACAAGGTAAATCCGAAACTAACCCCCTTATAACCTTAACAATATTAGTTTGCGGGCTATAAGGTATTGCCAGTATAAAGTTGGCATTATAAGACTTACTTTAGTATAAAAAACTGAAAACTTGAAAAATTGTACTTAGTGAATTCTGCTTGTAAACCAACGATATATATGGGGCCAAGATGACTCGTTGATTGAAATATGTGAAAATATTCTATGTACAGAGTGAGGACAAAAAAAGTTTAGAAAAAAAAAAATGATTAATGCTGTATATGGCTCAAAAATTTCCCAAATATCCCCTATTTAAACAAACATTAATTGGCTTAATATGTCAAACATGTTAAATGCTATTCACATCATTATATCGCTAATAAATGCCATTATTTGACAACAACCAACCAATCACACAAAAGTCATTTCCTTTTCAGCTGCGTAACCAAAGGCATAAAAAAGTCTGCACAATTGGCACCCTACGATATAAAAAAAATCCTCTTAATCATCAATTTCCTTTCTTAACTCTTTCTCAATATCAATTCCCAAAACAAATACACACATGACATAATATTTTCAATTGCAACTCAAGTAACAATAAAAGTTCGTCACAACAAAAATAAAAAACGTTCTCGTCTTTCTCTGGTCACAGGATTTTACAAAACATCTCCCTCCCATCATCTCCCAAAAATGCCAACAGGAAATTATTGACAAATTCTGTGGATTTATATTGTATGTATATATCAATTACACACTACCACTCCATAGTTAAGGATGGTATGTGCATGTGTATGTGCAGCACAGGAATGCTTCAAAGGATACTTGAGTATTACGAGAAGGGATGGTGGTATTAACATCGTACAAAAACCAACCATCACTTGACAAACTCAAGAGCACCTCACCTAAGGGTTGGACGAGGTAAATAAAAGAGGATCAAGTACTGGGGACAAATTACTCATGACATAATCATTACATATATAAAAAAACAAATAAGGAAAATAAAGGATTACTTAGAGTACGCATCAATCTTTCAGGACCACTCTTTTCCGTATGTTTGTTATTTCGTCTCTGGACGTTTCAATGATTAATATTTTCAATTTTTGTATGATTTGTATTTTTTTTTGTTGATAGAGTCCTAAAGTTATTAAAACAAGCCATTGTTCCTCCCTCTTGCAAATATATAACCACAACACACATACATACAAGCTTTTGTATCCCTGTTTAAATATTTTTATAGTCCCAGTAACCCTGCTCCACAACAATTTTACATAATGCATTCTTATCTCAAGTAATGCCACATAGCGGTTGGTTTCCTGGCATTGTGCACCATATCTTGCCAATGCTGTCGTCCTGGACCATTTTCCAGCGGTCCAATTCCACAGCTTCCGATTGCATTTGCTTCACCCCCAGTTGAGACGACGTAAATCTGTAATAAAAGAAAACGGGGGAAAAGAGTTTCACATAAATATCCTTAAAATTGTGGATGCAGGAAATCGGAAGAGGATACGCCGAAAGGATATCATCATGAAAGTTCCTGTTAGAAGCACATACACATATGCGACACCTACTCCAAGCTGGCATATTCCTGGTGCTACAGTTTGATATGCGAGAAGAGAAACTTAGCATTTTGTATCCTTATGTATGTGACAAAACGGAAGGGAAAGGATTTTTCTGAAGGATTTGAAATGTTAAGAATGACGACCGTGGAAATACTCACCTCGATTGCTGCTGTAGGAACACATGAGGCTGGCAGGTTAAAGGTGAATGCTTCGTTCCAAATTGGATTCGCAGGATCATTTGATTTACCGCTACCAGTCTTCTTCTTTTTTACGCGCTTCCCATTTTGTATCAGATATAACTGAAATTGTTGTAGAAAAAAGAGGCGAAACAGATCTGTCAGATTTTTACTGTGCATTACCTTTTGATTTATTCTTTTATAAGAGGGGAGACAGTGATTTTTATTTGATTGTTGAGATATTTTGTCTTTGTATTCTTTTGTAGAAGTTGTATTGAATGTGAATTGGCTTTATGTTCGTGTATGTACTGTGTCCTTGGACGTTGTTTTGTAGGTATCTTAAGAAAATGCAGATATTTGGAAGAGCTTTCGAAACATTTCAAGGGGAAATATTGCTTTTGGAGTTCAAAATGTAGTTACTTTGTCAAAAACTACAAATATACAATAGTTCATTTTCTCATGAACAATAAATGGGTTGGGGCACTACAGTGAAAGTACCTTTAAGAAGTAATGATGTATGTCCATGCATATACGACTAGAAAGTGTTGTGCTCCGTGCCGGAACTGTACTACACTGCTGGAAGTGCGACTACACCCACCTCATGGGGCGATTCCTGGCATGGTCATGTCTCTAAAAGAAGTAGTCAGGCGGAGAGAACATTCTTGAAAAAATCATCCCAATCTAAGTTGAAACAGGATATGCCGATAGACTCGTGGATAAGGGGGTGCTTCGTCTCTAATATGCGAACTCTGGATACCTGGCGTCCTCCAGTTCACAGAGTATGCGGGCTCGCTGTGGGTGACTTACTTTCCCGAATACTCTTGGGTCCATTTATGGAAACTAATAAAAAAGATTAACAGCATCAACCTCGTCAACCTCGCCTTAACTAGCGGAGTCATTAGACACGCAACCTGTGAACCAATTGCTTCAACGAGCGGCGTCATTGGGAACGTAAGTTGACCTGTGGAGCCATTGGGCACACTGGCTCTGCAGACGGGTCGTCAGTCGCTGAAGATGAGTCCTTAGCGCAGGCTCGGTCAGTGAGTGTTAGGCCATTTCCGCAACTACAACCATTGCCCGAGGCTTGGAGAAGATGCATCTTGACAAACCCAGGTTTGTTAAACTCTCCAACCGCCAGAAAAAATGATTTCAAGAAGCACTGGCAACAGGCTCATGGTGGTAAGCAGTGTTAAGCTTGGCCTCATCTCGACTGACATGGTCAACTGCTCAACTGGCGCAGTTGCGGGAGGCGATCATTGATCAAAAAAGCAGGCGGCGAAGTCCAGCCGTCTTTCGAGGGGAGCTTCCCAAGAAGAGGCTGGCTGCTGTTAGTCTGTTCAAACCCTGACACAGCAGAATGGGTGAGGAGTAACGCCTCCTTTATTAAGAGCACGAGTAGTGTTGATATAACTCTGGTGGAAAAGGGTAATTTCCCTCAAACTGACGGCATACGAGGCTACTTCCAACAGAGTGGTAGCCTAACAAACGAAAAAGTGCTGGCGACTATCGCAACACAAACTGGGCTTCCGCTGTCAATTAAAAATTGGTCCAGAGGCGGATAAATGACAATACCCTCCACTTAGTCATAGTAGTGGACACCGCTTCCATGGATAAGTTAATTAGTCTGAAGGGGAAAATTGCCTATCGATTCTCTCACACCAGGCTAATTCTTCAGGATAAAGAGCCTCCAAAGAAGCAGCAAGGCAAGGATCTTCGTGTGATGCTCAGACCTTATGGTCTGAAATGGCACCTCCCACCGTTGGTGTCACCGAGTACTGCAGTAATGTCGTCACCTTGGTCATAGGGCCTTCAGACGGCGAAGTTGCGCTCGCGCCGACTCCGAGACCATCTGGTGTTTTTCCAGATGCCGCCCGCATCTTAAGCATGCACCGGGGAGCCTGTAGCGGAGCTAACTGCGGGGCGGAGAAAGAACACTCCTGCCGAACCTAGAGTCGGAGCACGTAGTAAATCAGTACCCCCCAATGGCAAAGACGATAGGGCAAACGGTCTTAGACAAGCCAACAAAACAGGGGTTGCCAAACGCTCTTTGGAGAAAAAATGAGCGCCATAAGGGCACTGCAAGTACACTGGCACCATGCGAAAGGGGAATCCTTCACACTGTGCAAGACTTTCGCGGAGAGGCATTTTACCCTTGTTTTATTCAGGAGCCTTGGGTAACTGATGGCAAAATCGGAGGACTTACCAGCGACTCAAGTAAACTAGTATATGATCGGAGATGCGGAGCGCCTCGCGCTGCCCTTTTAATTGATAATCGTATCACTCATTTCTACATTACCAACTTTATTTTTAGTGGCGATCTCGGTTGCGGTTCCCAGCGCCAACGGATTCCAAGAAATCGTCGTGGCGGCCGCCTACTTTCCGGGGATGTAGCAATAGTGCCACCCCAGAAGGTTCAAGAATTCATTGAGTTCTGTCGCAGGACGAACCGGCAATTCGTCATCGGTTGTGATGCTCACCACTCCATCTGGGGGAGTACAGATGTAAACCAAAGGGGTGTGTGTCTTCTAGAATTTCTTGTTATGAATAACATAGATATTGCAAATAGGGGATGCAAACTCACTTTTATCACTGCTAGTTAAAAGGAGGTTCTGGACCTCACATTCACGAGCAGGCTTCTCTCCACCAGGATCGAAAAGTGGCGTGTCGGATCATCTGCACATTGAGGGTCTCCCACATATCCGCGCCTCTTCTTTGGTTCTGTAATCTAAAGAATGCGGCCACGCAGTAGCCACAGACAGGTTAACTGGAATGCGTAGAGATGTTAGATTGTTCAATAGGGCAAAACATACCGGGCATTGGGATAAATATAGGTTTACCTTAACAGCTTACAACAAGGAGTTGAGACGTTCCAAAAGGATTGCCTGGAGGAAACGCTGTGAGAGCCTTCAGACAATACCTAACCTAC
Organism: Thereva unica; assembly: GCA_949987705.1. Lineage (NCBI taxonomy): Eukaryota > Metazoa > Arthropoda > Insecta > Diptera > Therevidae > Thereva > Thereva unica. The sequence continues at coordinate 32,101,450 of OX465282.1, read as the reverse complement.
TTTTACAAGACTCCTTCAAGAAAGTGGGCCTTCTCAAAAAGGAGGATGGCGCCTTGAGGTACTTGCTAAGCGAGCACTTTCCAGGGTCAATCCTCTAAAGAGCTTATCCATTGGATGCTGGTGTAGGCATAGGACAATCCCACATCGTTATTCCCGGAGTTTTTCTGGCAACATATATTCTATTTCTAGAGCACTGGTGCTCAGAAACCTGGATACTTACACGATTGAGTGGATAAATGCCATGCTTGTAGATCGTGACATTTCTTCTATCTAAGGTGTCCCACCATTACTATTAGAGTCTTATCCCCGTTACTCTGGTCATTGGTGTGGATGAACTTTTGACCAAACTATTTGAATCTGGTTTCGATGTAATCGGTAATGCAGATGATCTTATCATCATTGTCCCTGGAAAGTTTGACTTGACCATTACAGAGGTCATGAGAGAGTTTTCCGGACTGAAATACATGCCATTGCGACCTATGCTGGGCTCAATCATGAAAAAGATTTTAAAGGCGCCAACATTTAAAATCTTTTCTGACAGCCAAGACGCCATCAATGGATTCTCAACATGGTATTTTGACGTACTCCAGAGCTTGACCAGAAGAAATGAATTTAATTCTTCGTAGCAGAAATAAGAGGCCCATTCCGCCCATATTTTCAGGCCCGCCACATAGCCTTGCGGGGTCTGGGGCTAAAATATGATTGGAGCCCCATATAAGTAGAGATACAGAATCGGTACTCGATTTTTATTCATATGAGTATTTGGCTTTCGGTTCTACTCATATTAGTACTTGATACTTTTGACCGACTAGTTTTACTCACAACATTACTTATAGGGGGAATCGAGTATCGAGTACATTTTGCTGAATTCAAACTAACTGCAAGTATATCTCAGTCGTAAATAATTTCTATATCAACCTCTTTGTTGCACGAAAGTGGATTCCGGACAAAGAGATATACTTACAATTGGTACGATTAAAGAGCTCCAATTTGCGTTTAACCGGGCTGTTATGGGTTTGAATTTATATCCCATCCCCAGTAAAAATCAGACCCGCCCGTTCTTAGCCTGAAAGAGCGTCAAACCGAAGCACGCACGGTACGACTCAGTAAAAATTCTACTTTTCCAAATGCAGCTCGCTAAAATCCCGAAGGGAATAGTCCCAACGAAGCACGGTATGCTAAAAGTGTAGAAATTAACAAGTCTTTAATCTACATATGATTAATGCGTAAAAGGCGAACAGCTATATGCATAAATTCTTGAAATGACGACGTCAAGCTATCAGAGAAGGATTGCATCATTTTTAAACACGCTCGTCCACAATTATCTGGGAGAAGATTTTATGATTTTATATCGTATTAAATTTGATTTATTGGCGCATATTTGCTCGATTTATTACAAAGAACAGCTGATTCAATTTTCCTTCATTAGTCCATGGAAATGGTACTTTAACATTGCAAAAATGCAGGACAAGGTTTTATTTTTGGGATGTGTAGGGGGGGTCAATGTGAGCTTAAGTTTGAGTTTTCGGGATTCTAACCCCACCCATTTGGCCGCCATCTTGGAAAACGTGTGCAAATGGTTTTTCCACTATATCTCCGAAACGGTTCATCTTACCGAAAATTTGAAATGACACTTTTTGTTTAGAATTAAATAATCTACAATTTATTAGTTAGAGATTTTGTGGTAGAATGAATAATTAAGAAGTTATAAGCCTTAGAACACAAAAATTAGTTACAATATTTTCTTTTAAAGGCTATAACTTTTTTTCCTTCAACTTTAACAAAAAAAATAATAACAAGTTTTTTGTAGAGGGTTTCATTAGGAATAATTTTCATTCATTACTTTTTTAATTTCATTCACTACGAAGGGTTTTACAGCGCCCCGAAGGTATGAAAGTGACAGATTTTCTGAATATTTTATTACAATTTTACCTCCTAGAAATTAGCAATAACAGCTAGCAAGTAATAATAATGAATGAATGACTATACGTTATAAGAAATGCCGATGTTTGAGTAATGTAATAAAATTGTTTCGCATTTTTTTGCGGGTTTTTATTGCTGTTATGCCATGTTTTATAAGGTACGATATGGTTTAAAATGAAATTCTTTGAATAATAACATGCGTTACTCCAATTTTTTAAAATAATTTGTTTTAGGGCTACACAAAAAAGTGCTTTATTCAGTTATGTTAACTATCTAGCAACATACGGGCGTATTTATTTTATGACAAGCGTTTGCAAGTTGCATAACTCGTTTCCACACCACCTGCGAGGTAGAGTTTGTCGGTGCGTTTTTAAAGTGGTGTCCCCAATACGACTAATCCAGGATGCTGCTGTTTTATCTACTCTATACCTGGTCTTTTTGAAGGGCTGTGCAGCGGTTCATGATCAATTACTGGACATTTTTAGATTTGCTGAGGAATTATAGCAGAGTACAACGGTGTCAAGGCTGAAAGTTCAAAGAGAAAATGAAACAGTTGGTCAGGAAATTAAAATCAATCAATGGAGCTTCTAGTATACAAGATAGTATCGTCGCTGTTGCTGCTACTATGACAACAAACGCTGTTATCCGTACGACTATCAGAATAACTTTTATAACAAATAGAGTGTAAACTATCCTCCAAAACTTGTGTTTTGGTAGTATGCGCAACTGAATAACTATTTACAAAGTTATAAATATGAAAATTTAACTAAGCTCAAAATGAAATAACAATTTTGAAATAAGAATAAGATAATTCCAACTTTTATCACAAACTGAATACGTCCATATTTTGCTAGATAGTTAACATAACTGAATAAAGCACTTTTTTGTGTAGCCCTAAAACAAATTATTTTAAAAAATTGGAGTAACGCATGTTATTATTCAAAGAATTTCATTTTAAACCATATCGTACCTTATAAAACATGGCATAACAGCAATAAAAACCCGCAAAAAAATGCGAAACAATTTTATTACATTACTCAAACATCGGCATTTCTTATAACGTATAGTCATTCATTCATTATTATTACTTGCTAGCTGTTATTGCTAATTTCTAGGAGGTAAAATTGTAATAAAATATTCAGAAAATCTGTCACTTTCATACCTTCGGGGCGCTGTAAAACCCTTCGTAGTGAATGAAATTAAAAAAGTAATGAATGAAAATTATTCCTAATGAAACCCTCTACAAAAAACTTGTTATTATTTTTTTTGTTAAAGTTGAAGGAAAAAAAGTTATAGCCTTTAAAAGGAAATATTGTAACTAATTTTTGTGTTCTAAGGCTTATAACTTCTTAATTATTCATTCTACCACAAAATCTCTAACTAATAAATTGTAGATTATTTAATTCTAAACAAAAAGTGTCCTTTCAAATTTTCGGTAAGATGAACCGTTTCGGAGATATAGTGGAAAAACCATTTGCACACGTTTTCCAAGATGGCGGCCAAATGGGTGGGGTTAGAATCCCGAAAACTCAAACTTAAGCTCACATTGACCCCCCCTACACATCCCAAAAATAAAACCTTGTCCTGCATTTTTGCAATGTTAAAGTACCATTTCCATGGACTACATATTCTATTCTGCATACTTTATCGAATAGAGAGAATCTTTGTCCCCCCTAGTTCACGATGTATGCGTTGAGTTGTACTCATATATTTATTTATTTTATTTTAAAGAAAGAAAAACATATTTGTACAAATAAGAACAAGCCTTTATATATGTACATAGGCCAAAGGAGATGTTGATTGTATGGAAATGTGGTAACCTACATTACTTTAGATGAGACATCAAAGAAAGAAAAAAAAAAAACAGAAAAACATTTAAAAGAGAAATTGAAAATTTAAAATGACTACTACTTTACTATCTAAATTGACTAAATTATGGGGCTGAAAAATTAACAATAAGTTGCCTTCTGAACTTTCCTACAGCATTTACTCTTTTTATTGGTACTCAATCTTTTATGTTTGCATGTCTCAGTTGAGCCACGGCAGTGGTAAATATTTCTCAGCCCTGCTGGGAAGTGCGCCTTCTGCGTTAGAAGGGAAACTCTATATATGTATATATATACATATATATTTATATATATATATATATATGTATGTATGTGTATGTATATATAGATTTTCATGCTTAGCTGAAAAGTGCGCCTTCTGTGCTAGAAGGGTTAACTCTTGAGGTACCAGATCGCTTAACATCTACAGGTAGAGAATTCCACAAACTAGTGACGTGAGCGAAAAATAAGCGTTTAGATTATAAGCACGAGTAATGTGGCATAAGTAAATTATTAGTTCTAGTAGATTGAAGGAATGTGAGTTTTTCTCGGAGACATTGCGGTTTTCCCGAAACGAGGAGTTTATAGAGGAATACGATAAGCCGAATTTTAAGATATGTCGAGAAAGAACAACCAAGGAATTCTTGAGAATATGATGAAACGTGATTGAATCGGCGGATTTTATAAACGTATCGGACAATAGAATTGAATGCTACATTCAATTTTAGCTGGGAGAATGAATCGAGTTTACAGAAGATTACATCACTATATGTTATTAAGGGCATTAAAAGAGATTTAGCAAGCTTTGAGTGAGTATGGAGTGGTATAAAGTTCGACGTACACCAAAGTTTTCGTAGACTGCTATAGACCTTGCCAATTATATAGTTAATATGATCCGACCATGTTAAATTCTTATTCAGAAAAACCCCCAGACTCTTTACCTTATCACAAAAGGGAATGATATTACGGTTTAATAATACTGCAGGGAATCCATTGGTATTTATAACATTTTTAGATATGACTATTGCTTGAGACTTGTCAGGGTTTAGTTGCAATCTATTCCCTCTCGCCCACCCAGAAATCGCCTAGAGGTCTTTATTGATTCGCCAAATACAATCCTCAATCATGCCAAGCCGGCAGCTAAGGTAGATTTGAACATCTCCGCGTACAACAGGGCTTTACAAAAATGCAGTTCTTTTGGGAGATTAATGAAGAGAGAGAAGAGGAGTGGACCAAGTATAGAACCTTGAGGTACGCCCTTAGATAGGAGTGAGAAACTGGACTCATAATTGGCTGTGCAAACCTTTTGAGATCTACCGCTTATGAAATTCCAAATAAGACAGACAGCGGACGATGAGAAGTTGAATTGAGAAGATATTTTCTGGCATAAAAGCGTATGATTTACAGAGTCGAAAGCTTTCGAGAAGTCCAGCAGTGAGAGAATGGTTAAATGATCATGATCAATGTTCAGGCGTAGATCATCAGTTAATTTTAGGAGGGCAGTACTGCAACTGTGGTTCTTCCTAAAGCCATGCTGGAATTCAGTTAAAAAGGAATTAGATTCAAGGTATTGGACCATTTGAATGTACATTAACTTTTCTAGAATTTTGGAGAGGCAAGAAAGGATACTAATGGGTCTTAAGTCCTGTGGAAGAGAGGCATTGGATTTTTTAGGAATTGGAGTAACTTTTTCTTTCTTCCACAAAGATGGGAAAGTAGAAGACGTTAGACAGGAGTTAAAAATGTGGGTGAGAAAAGGTAGTATGGAGGGAAGAGTAATTCGAAGAAATTTTAAACTAATGCCGCCAACGCCGACTGCATTTCGTGGGTTAAGAACTAGAGAAGCGTAAGGGCAAAAATACAAAAAAAAAAAAATTTTTTCGCCATTCGCTTTTTTAATCCCCATATTTTGATGTGCCAAAAAACTGGAACGCTGTAGTGTGTAGATTGCTTAGTACAACAAAAACGTATAAAAACAAAAGATATTTGTTTATAACGGTAGGTAAATTTGAATTGTTTTTCGGCTCCCCTGAGGAGTTGTCATTTTGCCCTTACGCTTCTCTAGTTCTTAACCCACGATTTGATCTAATAGAGTTGATGACAGAAATGACGTTCTCCTCTGACATTCTCTTAAAGCAAAAACCGGAATCAGAAACGATGTTCGAAACGACACAGGAGAAACTACTGGAGGATTCTGATATTGAAGCTGAGTTGATTATATCACTGTTGCCGCTGGAAGCAGAGCCAACAGACGTAAAAAAGTTGTTAAGAACAGTGGGATCAATGTCAACTTGTGATAGATGTTTGCCGGTAACTCCGATGTTGCGAAGGTTCTTCCAGAGCACTTGAGGGGGTAAATTAGCATCAAGTTTGGCTGTGTAATAGTCCGATTTGGCTTTTTTTATTGCGTTCGTAGTACGATTTCTGAGCAAGCGGAATGCGGTCCAGTTTTCATTCGATTTGCACTTTTTCCAGTGAACGTAGGCTTTGTCACGCTGTCGAAACAGGGATTCAATTATAGGCGAAAACAAAGGACACACCTTTTTATTGGATCTGTAGTACTTTAAAGGCACGTATTTGTCTAGAAGATATAGGCTGAGTTTGTTGAAGTGTTCAACCTGAGCATTAACGTCTGGCATTGAATATATATTACTCCAGTCGAGTGAGAACGCTTCAGCAAGTAAGCTGACGCGGTCGAGATTTCTGAAATTTCTAAAATAGTGTGTCTTAGTAAAATTTTCCGTAGTAGGAAAAATGTTATAATTAAAGAAGATGAGGTCATGGTCAGAGACTCCAGGAACAGATATTTGATTTGAAAAGGTTGCAAGGTTTATATTATTAACTATAAAGTAATCTAGTAAAGAGGAACAGGACCCAGTGAAATGAGTTGGAGTAGTATTAACGATTGATAGAGAGTACGAATTTAAGATCGAAAAGAAGTCGCTGGCTAAATTATACGGGTTAAGAACATTCAAATTAAAGTCTCCACAAAGGATAATATGACGGCAACAACATCCTAACCTTTCAATACAGGAATACAGCGGTTCTAGATATATGTAGATATATCTATATATATGTAGATATAACGCTCTTACTTGTTCCAAATTGCTCGGATGTGGAACAAACTACCCGTTTATGTGCGGAGCGCGTCCTCTTGGCGATTATTCAACAGGCTCTTGAAGGAACATCTAACAAATAACAATCTGTAGGGTCACTCACTTTTTGAATCTTCTTTTCATTTATCTTCTTTTCTTGCCATTTTTTTTTCCTTTTATTTTATTATTAAAACATTATTTTTTATATTTTGTTAATATTATTTTTCAAACTTCATCTTGTAACTTCTTTTCATTTTTCTTCGTTTTTTCACTTTTTTTTAAACATTATTTCTTGTATTTTGTTAATATTATTTGTTTTTTAGTTTGTAGTATGTTATATTCATTTTGTCTCAGTCACCCAATTAATATTTTGTTTGTACGTTTGTAAGAATTATGTTCTTTTGTACAATTTTAAATAAATTATTATTATTATTATTATTATTATATATATATATGCACGCACACAATCAACGGGGTTTTGTAAGAAGATGATAGACTTGTTATTTCTAGACTTTAGGTATGCCCACCCATTTTAGACTAAATGCAGAAAAATTGGCGATATAAAAATTGTATAGGACGAAATAAACGGACCAGTAGACCAGTTCTCTTTCGATTGAGCACGTCAAGCGGAACTGAACGGGATTAGTACGTAGTTGGGGGACCGCTTGGTAAAACGAAACTCCCGTTTGTAATGGGCAATTACGAATACATTCATGACTGTAACAGAGCAACAGAGGCCTGTATACCTCTGACGGGCGCAATTTTAGATTTTCATATCTGAGAACGTGCATTAAGGTAAGTCTATTGTTGACTAAGCGTGCTAGTTGCAGGCGCCTATGTGCTTTACTAGCGAGAAGAGTTAAATTAGTTCCAATAGGTTAATCTTAGTCGGTTCAAATAAACCTGTGTCCCTTTAGTAGCCAGAGTCAGTGGTGTAGTGTTGTATTTATGGTTGTAAAATATATTTTGACTGAATAAAAAAATTTGTAGTGATTTGTGCAAAATTGTTACCTTAACATAAGGTTCCTGTACTGTATCCAAATTTTTAGCCTTCATAATAACAACCGTAAGACGTTCAGCTTGTGGAAGATAGTTCAAGGACAACAAGAGTTCTGGCCTATCCTCAGGTGGTTTCTTCACTCTAAGAAGATCGCCCCAAATCTACAATAAAATTAAAATTACATAACAATAATTACAACATTAATGCAAATACTTGTACCTCCTGCGATTTCGACAAATCCAATTCATCAATCATAATTCTCACTTCACCAATTATGTCATTATGTGAGTAACGATCATAATCCAAAACCTGCAGGATCAATTCCTTCCCTTGTAGCTGATCTCTTGATACAGGAAACTTGAAATGCTGATCGAAATATGGATTCGATTCGCCACGATGGATTGCTGTTTGTCTTTTCCGTTGATCTACTTCTGGAGTTATCATTAAGCGTACATAGGGATCTCTAAATCCGCCATCTTCTATTGGACATAAATTATGAGCTAAAATAAGATCAATAGAAAGTTGTGACTTGAGTTAAATATTAAAATAACAGGATAGTTGTTACCTTCTATAAGGTGTACAGTCAAATCAAAAAGATGATAGTCGTATTTTATTCTTAAATGCAGTCTTCCAAGTGCTGGACTAGATACAGGTGCAGTTAAATAGATCGGTCCTTCTTGTCTGGTATACAAGTCCGGTTGTAGTGCTCCAAGGGGTGAAGCTGGACCACATCCAGCTTGCTCAACGCCAGCTGGTGTTCTAGGGGGTATCAACAGAGGTGACAAGCATCTACCGATTTTTGGACTTTGAAGGCATACACTGCTGGTGCTACCACCTGCTAGAGACGCTAAACTACTCTGAGAGGGACTTGGTGTTCGAATATCACTAACGTCCGTTGAAGCTGGCGAGGAACATCTTGCATCTAGACTAATCGCACGCATAGGGCTAGGTGATCGTGAGGGCTGTAAAAGGTTTACAATGAAAAAGTTAAATTTTTGAAGTTTGATATACCAAATACGCTTACGTGTAAAATGGCATGTTCTGGTGGAAGCGGAGTTCGACCATCTGGTCCAAAAGTTCGAATTTGCGGCGATGATCCTCGATGACCCTAAGTGGGAAACATATGGTTTTGGTTAATGAGTGAAAATGTAAAAAATGTAGATATCCACTTACCGATTGTCTTGAAGGCGCACTATCTACACTACTTTGACTAGAAACTGATGGCGTTCTTTGTAAACGTGGTGGAAAAGACTTACTTTGATGCTGCAAATGAGTATGCAGTGGACTCGGAGTAACCTCAAGGGGACCCCTCAGCATTTCAGTGTTAACTGTATGAGCCGGAACATTTGATGGCGGTTGAACAGTATGTGGTTCTCTGGTAACACTACATTCCTGCAAAACAGACAAAATAGAAAGCCATTAAAAAATCATCGTACAAAAAGGAGACATGAGTATTTATCAATTTTGAACCTCCAGTGATGACATGGAATCTGTAGCTAAATCATAGCTTCCACTGCCACTACCACTACCACTTTGCGTTGATGATATTGATGATGGTGTTAATGGCGGTGGTGTCAGTGGTTTTTCTTCGGAATTTCTTTCGGCCGCTGCTCTTCTTACTGCACCGACTCTTTCTTTGGCCATTCTTGACCATGATTCTAATCGTTTGTGTGCTAGCCAACATGCCGCTGGCCCTAAACCACTCATGGCAATAGGCCCAATTTTTCGAGAGATTAATACTAGCTTTTTTTGGTTTTATTTTTTAATTAAAATACTTTGTCAATTGTTATCACGACACTTTTTGAACAAAAATTCTTTATTAGTTCTATTCATGATGTTTTTGATTGATTTTTCTTCTTGCAACAGATTTGATTTTATGTCACATTTTCATGATTGGATTTTATTGTTTTTAGTTTTGGGTTTGCTTAATTTTTACTGCAATTTAGGTATAATTAGGATTAATAATATAATAGTGACTTTCGCAATTTATTGGTCTAATGCAAATTTGTGATGATCTATATTCGCTATGTTTTTATTCTTAGCTTAAAACTGATTTAATAAATTCTATATTTCAATTTTGGTGATGAATGAAAATTAGGTTGTCGAGACACCAGGGCGTAAGTTGGCCTCGAGGATAGTAAGAGGCTTATTATTGCCTGAGATGAAGATGAAAGAGGAGTTAATGGCGTGACCTCTTCGCCACTCGACTTTGCGCAAGCGATTGCGGTAGAAGAGTCAAGATGAAACGCAGCAGGCACAGGAAGGCAGCTTCACTTGTCCCTGAGGGTTGACCAGCCAGGAGGATACAAGGTCAGCGAAGAGATTCAAAAGTGAGTTTCTATCTTCTAATATTTGGAACTGATGACAATACAGATGTCAAGGTCAGAAGACAAGGTGGACAATCGACAAACCAGGGCCCTTTAGTTACTGGGGAAAGAAATTCTGCTTAGGCGGGCGATACACCACCATGTTTACTTTGTAATTCACTTGTCGTAGCCTTTGCCGAGTGGTTAGCGAGATTCACTTTGGCCAGGAAGCATAATACTCGAACGAAGCTGAACTGATATAACATCCAAGAGCTCAAACGTAAGATTAACAGCCTCCTCTTCATGCAATCCCAGAGTTCCTATCCTATATTTTTTTCTATCTTACGAGCTAAGCTCGCTACTAGACATTGCACCGTGACTTGAACAACTGGTAGTATACACAATGATGTGACCAACGACATGACGGATTGGTGGGTGAGCGTGAGGGTGAGGGTCATTTCGATTCTTGGAGTTAGATTTGCCACATAAAAACAGTAGTTCACGTATGCCCCTCTTCAGGGGTGTAATGATGACGACCTCCACGTATGCCTGGGCGAGTCCATAACGCTGGTTCACTGTGGGCAATGCCTTCTCGAACGTAGCAGACAGTCGTCCTCCTAAACTGTTTCTTAATCCCTGCTGCCATTCCCAATACTCTGGGTCGGATCAAGGTGTAATACGAACCGTGCCGATGATCCCCCAGAAGACTTAGGGACCTAGATTGACCTCGCGATCTCCGGTTCTAACTAGCCTTATCCGGGTACTGCGGATCTCTGCCCGGGTCGATCTAGTTTCACCGCTACTCGTGGGAGGAATTATGGATGAAGCCCCCCCCAAAAAACAGCAAAAAGGAGGTCCCGTTCCCCTAACCGAAAACCGGAAGGGACCACAAATACCGCTGTAAAAAGGGCTATCTCAACCCTGAGCCAAACAAAAACAACTGGAGCCACAAACTTCATCAATCGAAAAAGGCCTCCCAAGCGACCATTAGTAAATCCGCTCCTCCTTGTGGCACCGTCGGCGGTGCCCAGCGTACACTGAAATGGTCTGCGGAAGGGCCAAAAACCTAAGAAGACCTGACCGGCGAAGGCAGGTTATCAAGAAGTCCGTCTGGACTGCAGAATCTTTCCGCGCTTAGCCACCAACCCGATCCCAAAAGACCAAGTGTTGAAGGAGGACTACACCAAAGTACAGGATTACATTGCTTGGGCAAGGCAAGTAATACCAAACTTTACGCTAGAGCGGTTTAGAGGTACACCAGCCTCTAAACGCTAACGATCTGTGGAGGAACCAAGCACCAACAGTCCAGTTTCAAAAATACACACGAAACCAAACGATATCCTTCGCAGAGAAAGCAAATTGGCGTCATGGACGAGAACTACGAAAATGTGAAGATCCCAAAACACCAATGGCAGTGGATGCAAGTCGCCCTCGCTTAAGTGACTATGGAGGCGTTGAGGGGTAACCCGGGACCTCTCCGCCCATGCCTTGATGACGGATGGTATCAAGGCAGCATAAAGTTAACGGCCTGCGACAGCACAAGATCTGTAGAGCTGTACAAAGCTGCGGTAGCTAGAGTCGGGGAGGTTTACCCCAAAGTCTAGAAATTAACAAGTCTTTCATCTTCATATAGTTTATGAGTGGAAGGAGAACAGCTATATGCAAAAGTTCTTCATATGACGATGTCTGGCTATCAGAGAGAGAATGCAATATTTTTATACGCGTTTGCATACAACTAAACAGCTAAACTTTTATGAGTTTATATGGGAATAAACTTAATGTATTGGTGCATATTTGCTCGTTTGTTTTGATTTATGAAAGAAAACAGCTGTTTCAATTGTCTTTCCTTTTCTGTTCTGCATACTTTATCGTAAAGAGAGAATCTGGCTTTGTCTCGCTGAATTCACGAAGTATGCGTTGAGTTTTGCTCAGCAGTGATGTTCATATATGCACGCACACAACTAACGGGGGGAAAATTTTGTATGAAGATGAAAGACTTGTTATTACTAGACTTTGGTTTACCCGAGCAGAGCAGTTAATGCTAGTGATATACCATCACGTCCGAGGGCCAGAGCATGGATGTGTTCAAAGAACACAATTGAACAGGAACGAATGTCGAAAATTCTATACAAGAAAGCCATCGGAAGTTTACTTTTCTTGGTACAATTCACCCGGTGCGACAGTTTTTTTTTTTGTGGAAAAGGCGAAGGACCGTGGGGCTGGCCAGGATTCGAACCAGGGACCTCTGGGATAGCAGTCAGGCGCCTTAACCCTAGACTACCGAGGCCCCCTATGTTACACTGTAAAGTTACTTAGTTGCTATAATCCAGGAATGGCACATTGGGCAGCGGATTCTACTATACCTAAAGGGGAGAAAATGCAAAAGTCGAACCACATTGTAAAGCAGACTGGGTCAGTGAGCCAGATCAGTCTTATGGTTAACTAAGCGTGGACAAACAATATCACTATCATCTACAGCAGGGGTGGCCAACCTCGCGCCCCCGGCCGCAAGTACGCCCTTAAGTGATTTATTATGCGCCCACGACAAAATTCCCAAGAAATCGATTTTTTTCCAAAGTGAACAAGATATATAGAACAAACTACAGAATCAACGGAAGTGTCACATAAAAAAATTGAGGAGTTGGAGGAGATAGCAAGGAATGAAGAACTAGAAACTGATTTGAATCGGATGTAGAATACGACAAAAGAAAAAATTAAGGGAAACCATGAACCAAGGACGTAGACATAATTTAGCTTTCTGCTAAGTGTGCTCACTTTAAGCTTCGAAAGATTTCCAAAAGGACAGTGTTTGATCGTAGCAAGAGCCAGACAACTGCAAAGAAAATGTTCGGCTGTCTTTCTGCAAATATTTTTGGAGGTTCATCAAAGGGGAGAAAACAACAGTTATGTATAGCACTACGTCGGTGGAGATCAAGTCATTGAAACCTAAATTGAAATTAATTTTCCATGTCATATAATCAGAAGGCCATTCTACCATTAGTGCCATGGCAGGCACATGTACCGAGTTTGCGACTGCACAGGGCCTCAAGGAAGCGAGCCAAAAAGGTGTTGCCAATAAAAATCATTTGAATAAATTATTTGCATTTATGTCTACTTCCTTGAATAGGCTACACAACTCAGTTTATTGGGTTTATTTTTGGCTTATGGCATATTCTTAAGATTCTTCTTTATGGATCGGAAACGTGGACACTGCTCAAGCCGGGCTTGAGCGAGCTCGAGGTTTGCAAATGCGAGGTTTGAGGCAAATTATCGGTGTATCACACCGCGATCGCCTTCGAAACGAGACAGTTAGGCAAAGATGCGATCAACAGACACTGATCGAAGAAGAAATACAAAAACGTCGACTATGGTGGTTTGGACATGTTTGCCGAATGGATGATGACCGCTTGCCTCGTAAACTCCTCTGGCGAGACCGTCTCGAAGACTGTAAAGTTCAGCGATCGGCACCGAAGAAAACCTAGCTAAAGAATATCAACGGTGAACTAAAGAATCAACGATTTATCAGTTACGTCCTGACGTGGCCAAAAACCGGTAAGAATGGAAACGAATCGTGAATGCATTTCGAGACTCAGCGGCACCGATAGCAGCGTATCCGTTGTGGGGACGTCACGCTTGTGCCGTCAGCTAACAGATCAAAGAAAACTCCTATCGTTAAAATCCCGCGAGTCGACCGGCTGTTTAGTCATAGCTGGACAAGGACCCAAGACACCCCTCAAGCTAAAAGATTAATTAAAATTGACAAAGCTTAAGCGGACAAACGTTTACAAAAACTAAAGTCCGCGGGACAGCTTCTGAAACTACAGAGCCTTTGCTGTGAGGCTGTGACTGTGAGGCAATAGCAAAGAGGCAATTAGGAAATTTGGGATATGTATCTCAATTTAATTTTGAGCTATATCAAAAACCTTAATCTGGAAGATTGGCACAATAGGCCAAATATAATTGGTTGCAGTGCCCGCTAAGTATGTATGAATGTTATAGTAAGTGCACCAATTTCTTTGGGTCTTCAGTACACCAATTTAAATTGGGTCTTCATGAGATCAAATAAGTGCCCCAATAACATTACACCACTTCTTAAATCATATTATAATACCTAGCATTCACAAATACAACCCAATTATCCATTTACATAAAAATTCTGAGAAAGTACCTAAGCAAAACTTTTCCATTTTAACACACTTTGAACTTCAGCCGGCAGACAGCCCAAACAATCAATAAAAAGAATATACATTCATAAAACAAATCTCAATTTCGGAATCTGACCCGAGAAACAAGCACGTCATAACATCACAAAGTCTTCATTTTTATACATTTTTATACAAACATTCAAGAATGGCTTTCGGGATAACTTTCCTTATTTTTCACTTGAACCCTTGCTATCCATCCTGGATAAGGGAAATAGATAGATGGTCGATACTCAGAATATTAAACGAGCACACCAACTCCACGTCATAACCAGCCAGCCATGGACCGACCTTTTTTTGCACTGTTTCGCCTTTCCTTATACAAGGATATAAAAATTTCAGGTATATTCTTCTCCGAGATATCCTTTAAGATAAATTAATCACAGATGGATAAGGAACAGCACAAAAAATTGTCTGGTCCAAGATTTTATGATGGATTTTTATATTTGATTTCGTGGGAGGATTTTACGAGTGAACTTTTGGCAAATTGTTTTAGTCTCAACAACCACCCCCCGGAGGGAGAGAGAAGCACCGGTAAGCAGGAGTTATCTTCATAAACCCGTAATCATGCATAAAATATCATTCCTGTTTAAGGATAGAAATTAGTTTAGGAGTCAGGCGAAGGTATTTCATGCGTGGGTGGTGATAAGGTTAAAAGTATTTTCTTTTGTTTTAGAAATTTCGATAAAGTCCTTTAAGTCTTCCAAAAAAAAAAAAAAAATTCGTAGAAATTCCCGCGTTTTTTTTTTGGGTGTTTATAAATTAGAAAGGCTAAACAGGATCTTGACTTTTCACGATTTAAAAAATTCATGAAGTTTGTTTGCACATAAAAGCCGGTATTTTGTTTAAACATATTTTTTTTCGCGTTAAAGTTAGGATAAAAAGGAACACAAAAAAAAAATTCATAACATTTTTTTTCGGGATTCATTTAACGCCGGTGAAAAATTCACTCTCTCATGGGAATTTCCTGGCAAATAGAAAAACCTGTGCGCAGAAAATCCGCACTTGAGAGATACAGAGAAAAAAATTACAACTTTAGAATCCTTTTTTTTGCTTCTTCGCAAATACAAATAAGAATTTCTCACAACTCCTTCAAAATACGCTATGATCTGTTTGTCAAATACACGAGAAGATAATGATGAAAAAAATTTAAAAGCAAAGTCGAAAATCCTATTTAAAGGGGGATAAAAACTTTTACAGGAGAGAAAAAAAAAACGGAAAAAAGGATTCAATCAATCTTCAATCCTAAAATAAAATAATGTAAGACACCACTTATTTCCTGCTTGAAAAGTTTCCTTTTAAAGGTCATAAAGGAGCAAATTCTTGAGAGATTGCACAATATTTTTTTTTCACCAACCAATTTTACTCCTTCACATAAAATCCTTAAACTATTTCAAATTGCGGGAATGCGGGGAATTTTATTACAAATACATAAAAACGTAAAATGTTGCATGTACAAATAATAAAACGCTTTACTCCCGATTCTCCACTTAATCCTTAAAGTCCTTGTGACTAGGGGGAGATATATTATTGTATAAAAGAAAAGGAAGCAACAAAAAAAGTTGCAAAAAGTTACAAACAACACAAAACAAGATTCAATTTCACTTTTGTAATGTTTCACGGCGGTTTGTTTTTCTAGCATTAATAAATAAAAAAGATTGGACGGCCGGACATTCTGATATGCGCGAAACCTATTGATAATTGAGTTTTCTTCTTACTTTACTCTGTATGTGTCATGAATGATGCTATATACCTGAAACTAATTGGACCACGGGGATAATTACTCTCGGCGGAGATTAATTTCAAAGTTGAATGGTTGTTGCCTTCACAGGATAACTGATTACGGTTATATGCGAGGATTAAAAACATTGAAAGGACTTATGTAATCGTCATTAGTGTAATTATGTTAAGAGATTGTGAATGTGAGACGTTGATTGATTGATGGTTTGATACGCGGTGGAGGATTGTGAACAAAAACATATGCGTTATTTTTGTTCTTGTTTGTTTGATGTGGAAGTTATGATATTTAGCCAATATAAATATCAATATTCGTCTACTAAATTTATTCGAAAAAACAGCTATACAAAATAGTATAATGCGAAATATTGCTACTTACAATCCAAAGGTTTGTGGTTCGATTCCGCGTCTTCCAGCTGTTGTAGTAATTTCCTACGCTCTTCGAAGTGACGAAGACTGTGAGTGGATGTTGACAGAAGACACAGAAGACAGAAGACACGGAGGAAGTGAAGAATTCGGCGTGGCGGCTTTCCTCGATATCTAGGAAGCTTTCGACAATACATCCTTTGATCCTAGGGCTCTAAGTAGGCGAAGTGTAAGGTCACCAGCCAACAGGTACACAGAGGGCTCCGCGCCGGAACTGTGGTTCACTGCTGGAAGTGCGACTACACTCCTTGTACTGTGACTGAAAACAGACTCCTGGTCTGGTCAGGTTTCTACCGATAGACACATGGCCAAGGGGGTGTTGGTCTCTAATATCCGAACTCTGAATACCTGTCGTCCTCCAGTATACGGGCACGCTGTGGATGACTTGCTTTTCCGAATACTCGTCAATTGTGATGATGGCTACATCTAAAGAGTCCATAGGGATACAGGAGATAGCAATTGTCTCAACTAGCGGAGCCATTGGGCACGCAAACTGGGAAACAATTGCTTCAACGAGCGGAGCCATTGGGCACGTAAGTTGGAAATCAACTGCTTTGACCTCGATTGGGAACACCGGTCCTGTAGACAAGTCGTCAGTCGCTTAAGATAAGTCTCAAGACGCAGAATCCGCCTGCAGCACAGACTCGGTCAGGGTGTGTTCGGTTATTTCCGGAGCTACAACCATTGTCCGTGGCTGGAAAAGATGGAGCTTGACAAACCCAGGTTTGTCATTTCTCCCCAGCCCCCAGAGAAAATGCTTTCAAGGAAAACTGGCAATATGCCTCACCAGGGATATGGCCCTATAAAAAGCCCCCTCGAAAAAAATTGAGCTGAAGAGGGTTCGTTCATAGGAGGGAGCTTCGGAACGTCCAGAACAGAAGAGGACCAAGACAGCCAAGGGGACTACTCGCCCACATTTAGCCAGGTGGTAAGCAGTGTTAAGGTTGGCCTTATCTCGACTCACATGGTTCAGTGTGTGAACTGGAGAATGCGGCCACACAGCTTACTGATGTGCTGATCTCTTCCTAACATGACAGCAACATTGTCTCTTCCTTTCAGTCGCCGCGGAAAGTGCCTTGGTGGAACGACAGGTTAGTTGCAAGGCGTAGAGATGTTAGGAGTTTGTTCACAAAACATACCGGGGATTAGGATGAATATAGGTTTACCTTAACAGCCTACAACAATGAGTTGAGGAAACACTGTAAGAGCCTTCAGACTGTACCAGAGGCGCCTAGACTCTAAAAGCTACTTTCGAAAGACTTCTTCAACGGAGTGGGTCTTCTCAAAAGGAGGATGGCTCCAACACCTCTAACCATGAAGAAACCTTCAGGTACATGCTCAGCGAGAACTTTGTAGGGTCAATCCTCCAGACCGCTTATCCATTGGATGCTTGGTGTAGTCATAGGACCGTACCTGGCCGTTATTCCCGGAGTCTTTCTGGGAACATCTTCGACCGTGACAAGGTTAAATGGGCAGTGGCCTCTGTTCAACCCTATAAGTCCCTATGAGGAGATGGAATTTTTCCAGCATTCCTGGCTTAATCTGATTCTCGGTCTGTCTCTTTAGAGCCAGCTTCAACTGGGGATGCATCCTAACCATCTGGAGAAAAGTCGTGGTCGTTTTTATCCCCAAACCGAGCCACAGACCTATGAGCTGCCTAAATCGTACAGACCTATCAGCTTAACGATGGAAAGGCTGCTAACCTTTCACATTAGGCGCAAGCTGGAGCTGTCCTTCCTCTACATAGCTCGCAGTTCACTTACTCGAAGGGTAAGTCAACAGAAGTTGCTTTACAACACCTGGTCAGCAAAATCGTACAAGCCCTCCTCGCTGAAGAAACTGCTTTATGTGCGTTCCTTGACATCGAAGAGTTTTTCGTTAATACCGGCTATATTTCTATTTCTAGAGGACTGACTCTCAGAAACCTGGATCCTCATACGATTGAGTGGATAAAAGCCATGTTTGTAGGTCGTGACATTTTTTCCACTTTGGGTGTCTCCAACATTAGTGTTAAGGCTGTTAAGGGCTGCTCTAAAGGGGGAGTCTTAACACTTTTACTCTTGTCTCTAGTTGTGGATGAGCCAGCCGAACTAAGGTACGGAGAAAAATCACTCCCTGAAGAATTCTTTACCTGAAAGCGATACATGCAGTTCCTTCTTTAGACTTCATTCTTCACAAGGACTTAGAGACACGGAATGATGCAGCAAAACGCCCGTTACAACAATCATATAGCGAACCTTCTAAGCAATAATTTTAAAGACACCAAAACACTTTACTCTGCTTATAAGTATGTGGACAAAAGTAGGCGATTTCAGTGTGCAGAATTAAACCAGCGATCCTGGAGCAGACAGAGCCTGTTGTGGCGCAGCTACACAACAAGCAAATAATGAAAATTGCTCATTAATTAACTGGGGATTACCAGCTTTAGTAAGGGCGCCGGTGGATATTTGCCACAGATAGGGTTTAGATCGCAGGTTGGGGATTACCAAACTGCGCTGCGTTAGGAGTAGCACTCACTTTATTTTATTCAAATACCAATTCGAGCTGAAGTCCACAGATAGGGTTTAGCTTGCAGGTTGGGGATTACCAAACTGCATTCTGTTAGGTGTATTACACTTGTGATTTCAATTCGAATTGAAGGTAAAGACTATCAAAAGATATCATATTGTGTTATTGTTTACGTTGAGTTGATTTTTAATAAAAAGAATATAACATTTAAAAAACGTGTTTTTATTTCAATAAATGTGTTTCAAGCAGACGAGTTAATTTAACTGGCATTATTTACTCAATATCAAGGAAGGGATATTGAACATGGTCCTTCGAGCCGGATCGTTGTAGCCAAGCACATTTGTTGTTTCGAGATATTTAAGCATTTGCATTTCAAAAAAATTAAAAATATTGGTAGCCCCTAATAAACAACTTTTTTGCCTTTTGTGTTCTTAGATAATATAAGTTTATTATCCAATAGTGTTTATAGTGCTGGCTACAAGAAAATAAAGGTTTTTTCATACCCAAGTGGACTTGCCTCACTTTCAAAATGATTGGATTAATATAATCGTTAATTTAAGTGGATAATATTTCAGTTGTATCAGCCTTTTTATCCGCTTTACATTATTTTCACCTGAATGTATGTACATATGTATGAATGTATGGATGTATATAAGTATATATTTGCTTTATATAGCTTTCCCTGTATGTATGTATGTTTGTACGTTTATATGTTTGTTTGTTCTTTGTAAACAAATCTTGCAACTTGATTTGAACCCACTTCCATATAACCGATCAACTTCTAATTTTGCCCACATGCATAGTTTGCGTGACAATGCAATCTGACCAATTTGTAGATGGCGGTTCCAAGATGGCGGCCGAATTTTGCAATTGTGTACCGATTTTATTTAAAATCGGTACTGGGGGGTTTTTATGAGCACAAATGACGAATTTGTGGTCAAAATTTGAAAATTCAAAATGGCGGTCAACAGAAAATGGGTATCAAATGAAGCGTTATGTCAAGTAAACTACGATTAGCTTTCAAAATTCAAAATGGCGGCCAACACAAAACGAGGGATAACATTTTTTACAACGCCCTTGGTGTATGGGTATCTAATGAAAAGATATGACAATTAGAATACTATTAGCTGTGTCATTCAAGTGCGTCATTCCAAATTCAAAATTTCAGCCAACACAAAATTACAGTTTACCCTTTTCTTTACAACGTCCTCGGTATGGGTATCAAATGAAAGTATGTATATGACAGTAAGCTGTGTGACGTCATTTTAAATCTAATATTATTACACGATAAACCGACTGCTCTGCATTTTTTTCGTGTAACGATTCTATTGTCTATGTAGCTGTGCACAAAACAGCAAAATCGAAGATCGAAGTTATGTTTGTATTAATGTGGTGCTTCCGATTTATTGGAATTATTGGAAGTGTTTATGGAAGGAGTGATGGGCCGTGTAATTTGGCTAGTTCAGTTGTTCATATTGATTCCACGATTACTAAAATTTCCTGGTGTTGACGTTATTATCGAAACACAATATTGAGATATCTCTATTATTATTTATGAAATATTGTACAATTGGCGACTTCCAATATCAAAGATATGTAAATAGATAAAAACACCCTACATTTCAGACTGATGTTAAACCATTAGATTTGCTTCACCATACAGCAACCGGAGCTAAATTTTGCTGTATGGTTAAAAATATTTTCAATCTAAGATGGACTTGCACCACTTTCAAAATAAACATACTTACAACACTGTTAAGAGCTAAAACTTCCATCTCCTTTATTACTAGGATTCTGAATTTTTTGACCATAACGTGTTTACACATAAAAAGATCACACTAAGTTTTATCTAGAACTACCGTTATCTTCATTTTTTTAAAAATGGACTTACCCCACTTTCAAAATAAACGGCTCATTTATTGAATATTCGGGGGCCTCGGTAGCCTAGGGAGTAAGGCGTCTGGCTACTATCCCAGAGGTCCCAGGTTCGAATCCCGGCCAGCCCCACGGTCCTTCGCCTTTTCCACTTTCCCACCACATAACTTTCCTTCTTTCTTCTTCCCTCTTTACATTCCTGATTCCTTCTGTAATAGCCTTCCTTAGCCCTTCCCCGCTTCACCAAAAAGCGCATGTCATCGGTTGGTTGATGAGATTCAACTCGTTTCAGGAGGCATAACACTCCAGCGAGTTGTTTCTCGATGCCCCGATGACAAAGTCGCGACAGTAATGGTTGGGAAGTAGGTGGACTGCAAAATATCGCTGGTAGGTTGTGACAGTTCCTTTCTTCCCCGACTAGAGCTGCTGTTCGACATTATATGAAGAAAATAAATTGTCGACACCGTATAAAGGACGCTTCCTGTAACTCTAGTCTTTCACATAAAAAAAAACATACAGCCTCATTAAAGTATTAATAAAATTAACTTCCAATTACACAATATTCAAAGTATATTTAAAAATGAAGGCTCTGCTAAAATCGCAAAACACCTTGCAAGCAAATTTAGCCCAGGCTATTTCAAATTATAAGAAAACTGGCCAAGCCAGACGGACTGAAGGATATTTCAATTAGTCAACATTATCAAGTTCAGCCACAGCCACTGCCATCGGAAGTCACAGTTATGAGGGCTGCGGAGAAGAGACTACAACTAGACAAACAGAGCAAGCTATTAAAACTTGACCCATTTCTAGATGAATACCAAATTATACGAGTAGGTGGCAGACTCAGTAGGTCTAATTTGTCTTATGATGGTATCAAGCATCCTGTGTTATTACAACCTAGGACACATCTCACAGACATAATTATAGACAGGTTTCACCTAGAGAGCCTTCACGGTGGACCTCAGTTAGTGCTCAATATAATTAGAAAGGAATTTTGGATCATCAACGGATTAAATGCGGTAAAATATCGAATTCACCGATTTACTACCTGCACAAGGCATCGACCACATGTTCAGCAGCAAATTATGGGGGATCTTCCTATACCAAGGGTAACTCAAGCTCACCCATTCCAGAATAGTGGCGTTGATTATGCAGGACCTATCACCCTAAGGATGTCAAAACACAGAGGCGCTAAGCTTTATAAAGACTACATATGCATATTTGTGTGCATGGCAACGAAAGCAAATCAAATCAAAGCAGTATCCGACTTAACAACCGAAGCATTCATAGCTGCATGGTCGCAGGTTCATTGGAAGAAGAGGAATGTGCTCAAACATGTATTCCGATAATGGAGCAAATTTCATTGGAGCTGATAAGGCTGTCAAACGAATGTTTAAGGAAGTACTTAAAGCGGAAACAGAAGCTACAGCAAAAGAATATGCAGAACGAGGCTTAACTTGGCATTTCATTCCGCCATCAGCACCACACTTCGGAGGTCTGTGGGAAGTAACCTTCAAGTCCACTAAACATCGAAAGAACGGTAAAATCAAGCAATCTTACCTTTGAAGAATTAAATACGCTGCTGGTACAGACTGAAGCATGCCTAAATTCCAGGCCAATTCAAGCTTTATCGTCCGTCTGATCCTAACTGCATGGAAGCTTTAACGCAACGCCTGGGCATTTTTTGATTGGGAGACCATTTAGCTGGTGACATATACAAGCGTACATGCATTGCATTCAGAGGCTCCATGATATCCGGCGAATTTCCTCTGACACATTATTACATGGTTGCGTTCCGTGCCGGCTTTCACACATAGCCCGAAAATCTAAGTAACGTGTTCATGTGTTGGTGTGTTTATGCTTGTGTGTGCTATCTCGAATGCGGCAATGCAGAAAAAGTTGAAAGTAGCCCGACCTTTGCGTGGCATGCCTTCCATTCACGGAATATTCCGTCAGCTCGCATTTGAATACACACACTTCTATATTATCTGTCAACGAATGCAATGCATGTACGCTTGGATATGTCACCAGCTTTAGTTCAGCCAGCCGAACCACAGCAAAATGACAGAAACTTAGGAGTTGCAGATCGATGGAAGCAAATCCAAATACTAAAGGCCCCCCCACACGGTCAAATTGGATGTACATCGAAGGCCGGATGTACAACCAAAACTATCGATTGTGGGCCGGTCGGCCGACCAAAACTCATTGCGCTTAATGGGTTTGATGAAATTCTGGATGTACATCCAATTTGACCGTGTGTGGGGGCCTTAAGGCAGGTGTTTTGGAAACGATGGTCACAGGAGTATTTGCTTCAGCTCCAGCAACGGACAAAATGGAATACTCCATAACAAATCGTGAGGATTGGACAGATGGTCATTCTGAAGTAAGATAAACAGCTACCTGCCAGCTGGCAATTGGGGAGAACAGAGAAAACTCACCCAGGGGATGATAACAGAATTAGAGTGGTGACAGTAACAACTACCACAGCGATGATACAAAGGCCAATGCAAAAGGTTATACCATTGCTCACATAGTCATTGACTGTAAGTGAACAGTTGTAGTGGGCTTTGGAGAAAGGATTGCCTGACAATTCAAGATAAATTAATACAAAATAAAAAATTTTAAACAATAAAGCGGATTGCACGTTAATTGAAAATATAATAATATAAAGGAAAAAATTGTAAAACGAAGCGATACAATAATAAAAGGGGTGGTGCTCCTTCACGGGGTTTATTAAAAGTTTGTTACATAATTTAACTAATAAGTAATTGTTTGTTCACAGAAATGAAAGACATACTGATTTTAGACAGTGAGGACGATTGGGGGCTAGGGGCTGCTCTTGATATCCCGGTGACACCAGGTCGTTGGTTGGAGACAAGTCCAACACAAGTTGGTTCCGCGCAGTCAAGTCCAGCTCGAGCGCAGTCTAGTCCAGATCTATCCCAGAAAGCGGAAGTATCCGTCACCCCGGGAAAAGGGATCGACTGGGACGAAATTTACAAGCTACGGGAAGAACCGCGACGTAAGAAACTGGAAGGGGTAGCAACAGTCCCCGTTGATGAAGATACTAATAAAAAGCACCAAAAAAACAGCACCCAAGAAGTTGTTTCGACAATCCCCACGAACGAAGACACGAACAAAAGACATAAACAAATCTGCATTGTGACGACCCAGGAGGGAGAATATATTGACATACCTTTTACAATCATGGACACCATCCCGTGGGACGTGATAAAGGCCAGCAAACGGCGAAGACACACACTTTTTTGGGGAAAGGACGAACCCTAAGGATGAGATTTCGCGACAACAAGACCATTTGGTCTAGTTTTAAAATTAAAAAATAATAGTAAAAATAAGTTGTAGTTATATTGTTTGTCAAGTTCAGTTATATTGTTTGTCAAGTTCAGTTTTATTGTTTGTCAAGTTAAGTTCAGGTTTGTTAATTAAATATGATTGTTCCCGTTTTATTAGGTATGTTTTGTTGATGTTATATCAAGGGGCGGGAATATGTTGTGGCGCAGCTACACAACAAGAATTGATTGACAAGAATTGATTGCCTAAAAAGAAATTAATTATATACAAAAGATAATTTATAAAACTTGCGTCAAACTGACAGCCAACTTGGATGGCAGAATAATACAAGTATTTAGTACAAATTGTATAAAGTGTCAGGTGTGGCATGACTAAGTTTACAGGCAACAAGTAGAATAGGGCTTAAAAAGCTTTTGGCAATAAAAAGACATAGAAAGCAAGGCGTTTAAGCTTGCTTACTATAAATAGCCGATATAAATAATGAAAATTGCTCATTACTTAACTGGGGATTACCAGCTAAACAAGTAAGGGCCGGTGGATATTTGCCACAGATAGGGTTTAGATCGCAGGTTGGGGATTACCAAACTGCGCTGCGTTAGGAGTAGCACTCACTTTATTTTATTCAAATACCAATTCGAGTTGAAGTCCACAGATAGGTTTTAGCTTGCAGGTTGGGGATTACCAAACTGCATTCTGTTAGGTGTATTACACTTGTGGTTTCAATTCGAATTGAAGGTAAAGACTATGAAAAGATATCATATTGTGTTATTGTTTACGTTGAGTTGATTTTAAATAAAAAGAATATAACATTTAAAAAAAAGTGTTTTTATTTCAATAAATGTGTTTCAAGCAGACGAGTTAATTTAACTGGAATTATTTACTCAATATCAAGGAAGGGATATTGAACAGAGCCTGCAGGCGAAACAAACGTAAACAACAAACCCCAAACCAGTTTTGTTTTTTGGAATGAGGACGACAATAGAGAATTTATACTTTGTAAAGATTAACTTATTGCTGAAATAAAATATAAAAATAAAATTAACATAATCATTACAAGCTTTTGTGTGTTTTTAGAGTTTACTGTGACATTCCAATTCAAGCAAAAACATTTGGTCCTTCGAATCGGATATTTAAGGATATTTAAGGCATTAACGCTCCACGAAAGGTGAAATTGCAAAAGACAAAGATTAAAAAGAAGAACTAGAAGTGCGAATTTTATTTTTTTGCCTTTAGGGGATGAATTTGCCTTCATGTTCTATCGCTAATTTTTCGATTAACTAATATACAAAGCCTTCCTTTTATAATAAAAAAAGAATCAAAAATAGAACTTTAGAGAAATTTCAGCAATTAAGAGAAAATGTCATTTAAAAAACCCCCTACGAAAAAATATACACTACCACAAATTTTAAGCCCTGTATCATAGACCAATGAACTTATAATATAATACAAAATTATATAAGAATCAACATACCTTGCTTGATCACCGACATAATACACTTCCATAGATTTTATCGTTAAACGTTAGAAATTAATGTTTTAAATCGCGCATAAACTGGCATTCCTTTTTCGCAGAAGTATTATTTTGCCTAAACTATGAACTTTATGCTCATGCATGCGCTCGATGACTCATAGTAGTCAGCGACTTAATATTTTTACGTGTGATCGGATACATTATTACAACTAAAATTTTTTTGAAAAATTTCCACATTTTGAAAATTGAGTTTTGAGCAGAACCTTCTATGAGCGAGCCCCACTGTGCGCCGCGGCTATTACGTTCGCCTTGAGATATCGCAACAGATGCGGCGAACTCCGTAATCCCAGGCCCAATGTAAGCTTTGGCAACTTTTCAAATATATCTGCAGTAGTTGACAATGTGCAAAAGATTACGGAACAAAGGCAGCTGCTTGGCGAGTTGCAGCGTTCATATGCCAATTTAAAAAAAGCACCCAAAAAAAGACTTAACAGTATCGGCTACTTCCAAGGCCGTATGGACCCATTGAATAAATGCTACGAAAGGTTCATCGAGAACGACCGAAGCATTGTAGAGTCCACCCCATGTGAGAAACAGGAAAATCCACACATTACTGGCGAACTGAGTTCACAGAGATTTTTTTCCAAAATAAAGGAGAATATAAAGGCTTAATTATATCTTGTTAGCCATAACTGATTCATACCATCAGAAGATTCATACCAGGCAGAAGAGCTTGAGGTATGCTAAATAAATCGAAGAAAAAAACCTATCGCATCCATGTCTCTGGATAAAATGATGAAAACATACTCGCGAGGAGTCCGATTCAATTGCTTTGATTTATATATAGCAGTCAATTGCTTTTATTGAAGTCATACACAAACTCGACTTATTGTTCCAAACTTTGCAACCTCGGCCTCGGTAGCCTAGGGAATAAGGCGTCTGGCTACCATCCCAGAGGTCCCAGGTTCGTATCCCGGCCAGCCCTACGGTCCTTCGCCTTTTCCAATCTTTCCCTCTTTATCTTCCTGATTCTTCCTGCCATAGCCTTCCTTAGCCCTTCTCCGCTCCACCAAAGCGCATGTCATCGGTTGGTTGATGAGATTCAACCCGTTTCAGGAGGCATAACACTCCCGCGAGTTGTTTCTCTATGCCCCAACGTCAAAGTCGCGATAGTAATGGTTGGGAGTAGGTGGACTAAAAATATCGCGGGAAGGTTGTGGCAGTTCCTTCCTTCCCTGATTAGAGCTGCTGTTTGACATTGCACTCTCTATATGAAGAAAATAGATTGTCGACACCGTATAAAGGGCCTTTCCTGAGACTCTAGTCTTCACATAAAAAAACTGTAGATGCGAAATATTTTTACTTTTGGATTGAATATTTCACCTTACAAAATATAGCATGGCAAACTGTAGTGGGGATGTGTGACTTTAACATTCAAATTTTGCAAGACATTTTATCTTTAACGGTAGTAAAAAATTACGATAGTTGTTTGAGGTGGCAGATTTATTTCTCTTCATTTCAAATTCTTTTGGCTTAATCATTCGATAAAATTTGCGCTCATATCATACTTCATAACCTTCGTTTTCGTTTCAATACAATACAAACAAATTGACATTAATAAAGAATCAAGTCATTATTGGTTATATACAATAAAAGATGTGTAGGAAAAAGGCTACAGTCTAATCAGTATGTATGTACATAATCGCTGCTATGATTACCAAAGGATCACCTTGAGGCAAAACATCAAACAACATCAAACAAACTAAGTCCCATTCACTATCACTGATCCACGATGAAGATCGGCGCTGTATTTTCCTGATTTAATTTGCAATAATTGCCGCTGGGCAGAATGACAGAGGATGAACGCAAATTTCCTTTTCAAAGGACTGATCATAAAAGGATAAAAAGGAACCCGCAAATCGCAATCAAAGAGAACGATCGAGGAAAAAGGGTTGAGAGTGAGATCTTTTATGCGTTCATTCTTTTGTATACAGAATGGGTTTTTGCAATGGTCTATTTTTACTTCAATCTGTACCGCAAATAGAGAAAATAATGTTTCAATACGTTTATTGTAGTATTGCTTTTTGGAATATAATAGGAATTTTTCAAATCTTAAAAACAAACTTTGATTTTTTTATTCTGTACATGATGATTGCAGAGAGAGTCATGGGTATAGTATTGAATGTTCTAAAATTTGGTAGAGACTTATTTATGAAACTACACGAAGATACAAACAACCTAAATATTTAGGTGAGATTTATGTTATAATTAAGCGGGATGTTATGAAGTTAATATGCGGAATGACAAAAATGGTTTAAAAATATTTGAAAAGCGTGAAGAAATTAAAGTTTTATAAAAGAAAATACAAAGGAAAAGGAAAGGCCAAATGGGACGAAGAAAAGGAAGTCAGGCTAGAAGTAAAGAAAGGAAACGTAGGTATCTTTTGGTTAATTTATTTTTGAAGCGCTATCTAACGTGAACTAACAACACGCGCACTCGGTAGAAATTAGTCCAATCAAGCTAAAATAGCTCCTTGTAATTTTTGCGTTAATTGCTTTCAGGAAACAAAAAATATGGTCATATAGGAAAAAAAATCTAAAAAAGATAGTGTTTTTTTTGGATTTTGGAATGGCGAACCTAACCTAAAAAATCCCGGAAAGTGTAAAAAACGCTTTTTAGTGAATAAAAGAAAAGCGTGACCTCGGAAGGGCACAAAATATAGAGAAAAATGGGAAACACTGTCGAAAATCACGTTGTTTTAATTTGTTCATAACTTTTGTTTAACGTCACTTACATATTTGTTATTTGGTACAAATATTGCTTCTTGCTAGCTGAAAAAACGGTGTAATTTTTGTTGCGAAATATTGAACAGTTTCCTTGAAATTTCACTTTTTGAAAAAAGGCGTTCTTGCAAAAACAATCCTCTTGGTCCATGGATTTGTAGGGACATCGTCCTGCTACTTCCGGTCTTACTTAGCCAAGGAGACTGGTTATAAAAACCCAGTCGACTGGGACTAAGTTTAAAAAATAAAATCAACAAAATTTTCGGGACTTGTCAAAAGAAAATTTAATAAAATAGTTGACACTGAATTTTGACGTGATTCCAGGAAAAGTTTAGAAAATATGCTAAAATAATCAACCAGTTGTATTGTAACATTTTAATGTAAACAAGGAAGTGTTAAGTTGTTTGAAAAAGTAAATAGTTAATAAGTGCTATAAAATAAAAGCTAAAATAAATCAGTTAAAGACAAAACAGTGTTTGAAATTAATGTCAATAAGTGGATTGGAGCGTAGCCCAATAAGTGGTGACCCCGACTCCCTAGTGGGGAAAAGAAGAAAGAAAAAAAGAATAGAAAAAAGAAAAAGAATAGGAAATTTTTTCCAGTTATTAAAATTGGTTCTCAACAATCAATTCAATAGGACGAAAAACAAGATAAGAGTTTTGATTACATTATATTTAAAATATTAATTATATACCTATATATGTATATACATTTAAAACATTAGTTAATTTAATTGCACATAAATTAAATCTCACATTTATTTAAAATATTTAATTATTAATCAATTATTAATAGAATTTTAAAAAGACTTCTTATCTGTGTATTGATTGAATTTTAAAAGAATTTCTTATTTGTGTATCGGTTTACCGTTGAATTCAGAAACAATACTTATTTCTTTGCTGGTTTTATCATTTTGTTAAATGGAAAGGCAGAATTTTTTAGATAATTCTTTTGTGGTTGATATGGACGAGTCGTTGGCCAGCCTGGAGGAAGGGCTGCCGAGTCGACGCAGGGTCCGGGCAGAGGTTGACGTGGCCTCCACGGCAAGGTTCAACCTGCCCGAATTAAAGCAAAGTGACCCGGCAGTATGGTTCTACCAGGCTGAAGCACAGTTCGGACTGAACCAAATCACGTCCGACAAGACAAAGCTGTCACACATTGTGTCAACGCTGCCCACAGAAGCCGCGAGGATTCTGCTACACGCCTTCCCGGACCTCAACACCGCCAGCTATGCTGATGCTAAGAGGTTGTTGCTCGAGCGATACGGGTTATCAACGAGGAACCTCCTCGAGCAGCTGCTGGCGGCGCATGAGCCCGGTGATAGAAAACCCTCCGATTTTTTAAGGGGTTTACAGAGTCTGGCTGGGGACAGCCTTGGCGAGAGCGAGAGACTCATCAGGGGTCTTTGGGAACGGCGTCTTCCCAAAGACATACAGGTGGTGCTCGCTGCGTCCTCAGACCAGACTCTGGGGCAATTGTCTAAATTGGCAGACAAAGTGTGGAAGGTGACATCTCACCAACCCACACAAGCTCAGGTGTCAGAGGTGAGAAACTCGTCTTCCCTGGAGAGGGCCGTGCAGTTTCTCCAACGCGAGGTGCAGCAATTGCGGGCACTTGTGTTATGGAGAGGGCAAGGCCAGGGCCAGGAGGTGGCGAGAGGATCTGCTGGTCCACAACAATGGGGCCGCCCTCCGGTTCAACAACCGAAGGCTCCATTGGCGGGGACCAGGAATCCCACCAATCAAGGCGCGGTCCCTAAAGCGTCCGCAGCGCAAGCACTGCCGGGAACGCTCTGCTACTTCCACTACCGCTACGGTAGTGGGGCAGAGCGGTGCACCCCTCCTTGCGCGTTCAAAGGTCAGGGCTCAGCAGCCAAGAAAGACCGGAGGACAAAGGGCCCCAGTACTACAAAAAATTAAATCGGCGGGGAGTCCCCACATCCGCGGGCGTCTCTCAGAAGAGATTATTTGTCCGCGACCAGCACAACCAGCTTGATTTTTTAATCGAATCGGGCGCGGACATATCATTAGTTCCCAAGCACACATTTAGGGTACAAACAGCATGCCCTAATTTACTTCTGCGGGCCGCAAATGGATCCACGATCCAAACTTTTGGCGCGAAGTTGCTGGAACTGAACCTACGTCTTCGCCGACGGTTCATCCACAACTTCATCATAGTCAACACAAACAAAGCTATACTCGGTGCAGACGTTCTCACAAAGTTCGAACTCATACTCGATTTTAAACATCGAGAATTAGTTGACTCACAGACCAGTCTTCGGACTGACGTCTGTGCAACTGGTGAGTATTTACTCGAGAGCTTTGAATGCCAACATCTTGGCAAATATAAAGCATTGTTAATGAAGTATGCTTCATTAACACAGCCACCTAATTTTAACCAACCGGTTCAACACAATGTGCAACACCACATTGTTACTAATGGGCAATTACCTTTCGTGACCGCTCGTAGACTTCATCCTGAGAAGCTCAAGGTAGCGACATTGGAGTTTGAACATATGGTTCAACTAGGGATTTGTCGACCATCGTCGTCTCCCGCAGCATCTCCACTTCATCTGGTCCCTAAACGGGATACAAATGATTGAAGGCCATGCGGCGACTACCGTCGCCTTAATGCAGTCACAGTGCCGGATAGATATCCAATCCCGCACATTCACAATTTTTCTGTGAACCTTCACGGATGCACGATTTTTTCGAAGGTGGATTTGGTGCGTGCGTACCATAACATCCCCATTGCACAAGAAGACGTGCATAAGACCGCTTTAATAACATCTTTTGGTCTGTTTGAGTTTACTCGCATGCCATTTGGGTTAAGAAATGCAGCCCAGTCATTTCAAAGATTTATGAATGAAGTCCCAAGAGACTTAGACTTCATTTATGTCTATCTAGACGATATACTTATCGCTAGTAAATCCGAGGATGAGCATCTCACTCACCTCGAAGTACTGTTTAAACGCCTTGATAACTTTGGGTTAACCATAAAGTTATCAAAATGCTTTTTTGGAGTCAGTGAGATTATGTTTTTGGGACATAGTATCGGCAAGGATGGAATCCTTCCATCACCCAAACGTGTCCAAGCAATTAATGACCTCACAACTTCAACAACAGTTAAAAAAATTCAAAATTTTTTAGGAATGGTGAACTTTTATCACCGATTTATTCCTAAACTAGCACAAATGCTAGTGCCAATCAATGAACATTTGAGGGAACTCCTTACTTGTCCATCAACAACAAAAAATAAGGAACAACTTCCTTGGCCCGCAGAATGTCAACAAGCATTCCTCGACGTGAAAGCCGCAATGGCTGCAGCAGTGATGCTGATACACCCACTAGAGGATGCTAAATATAGCATCACAACTGATGCTTCCGATTTTGCGATCGGAGCTGTGCTGGAACAATTTAACGGTCACAGATGGCAACCATTAGCTTTCTTTTCCAAGAAACTATCATCTACTGAACGAAATTATTTGGCATTTGATCGCGAACTACTCGCAATCTTTGCAGCAATAAAACATTTTCGGTACTTTGTTGAAGGAAGAAATTTTGTGGTGGCTGACCACAAGCCTTTAATACACGCCCTTCACACAAAAACCGAAAGATCTCCCCGCCAAACAAGACACCTGAGCCTAATTTCCCAGTTCACAACAGACATCAGACATGTCTCTGGGAAACAAAACGTTGTCGCAGATTATTTATCTCGCTCATTAGCGGACGACAGCGTTGACACAATCACCTTCGATTTGCCACATCTGGCGAAAGCACAAGAAGGTGACAAAGAGTTACAACGACTCCAAGAGCATCCCAGTAGTAGCTCGAAGGTAAAACTAATACTCACACCAATCCCTTTCACAACTCATGAAGTTTGGTGTGAGATTAGCACGGGTTCATTACGCCCATATATACCTTCATCATTAAGAAAATTAGCATTCAATGCTGAACATAGCTTGTCGCATCCAGGCATACGCGCCACAAGACAAGCTATCACTAAAAAATATTTTTGGCCAGCGATCAACAAAGACTGTAACAACTGGTCTAGATCCTGTATAGGCTGCCAAAAATCTAAAGTTTTGCCCTTTGTTTTATTAGGTATTCGCTCGGCAATTAAAACCGATTTACAATGCTCACCAGCAGAGCTTGTCTATGGACAGAATCTGAGGCTTCCCAATTCAATTTCCATCCCAACGGATGAGAACCCAATAGAGCACTCAGAATTTCTAACACGTCTTCGCACACACATGAAGGGTCTGTCGGCAACACAGCCCCGACCGTCAGTTCAAAATGATGTGTACGTGCCGGACGCATTAGAGAACGCGGAGTACGTTTTCATACGTACCGATCGCGTCCGACGGCCTTTTGAAACACTATACGAAGGGCCATTCAAAGTAATCAAAAGATTACGTAAACATTTCGTCGTCAACATAAATGACACAAATAAGTCGATAACTATCGATCGACTGAAACCTGCCTTTGAGTGTGACCGAGACGTTGAAGCAGCATCAATTCGCTCGGTACACTTCTTGTAACGCTACGCTGGGAGGGGAGTATGTAGGGACATCGTCCTGCTACTTCCGGCCTTACTTAGCCAAGGAGACTGGTTATAAAAACCCAGTCGACTGGGACTAAGTTTAAAAAATAAAATCAACAAAATTTTCGGGACTTGTCAAAAGAAAATTTTAAATTTAATAAAATAGTTGACACTGAATTTTGACGTGATTCCAGGAAAAGTTTATAAAATATGCTAAAATAATCAACCAGTTGTATTGTAACATTTTAATGTAAACAAGGAAGTGTTAAGTTGTTTGAAAAAGTAAATAGTTAATAAGTGCTATAAAATAAAAGCTAAAATAAATCAGTTAAAGACAAAACAGTGTTTGAAATTAATGTCAATAAGTGGATTGGAGCGAAGCCCAATAGATTTCGCTGGATCAACGTTCGAGAGCTTAAACTTTTCTTCAAACCTTGTACTATCATGTACAAGTAAAAAATAGTGGATTTGAACTTTTAACAACCTCAGGATCATTTATCTATGCTATTATTTTTCGTCTTTAAAATTAAACTAATTTTATCTTTCCTGACCTGAACGATATAATAGAATGGTAGTAAAAAAGGTGGATTCCCAAGATTGATTGTCTTTTTACATAAAAACTAATGTGTGAAAGTACTTATGGACTTATGTTCGCAATAGGCTCCTGTACCGTGCAGCCGATCTTAAGGAAATTTTAACCACGTACTACTGTAACGGTCGGCTTTGGTAATTATCTTCCCCTAGCGGAAATTTGTAATGATTAACTGAAAATCACTTCCCGATATGAAAAATTATGAAAAAATAGGCGGCGAAACAAAAAATAAATAAAATTTCGATGGGAGAAAAAAATGAAAAAGTTTTTAGTTTTTCGATTTGGTCATGCAGAAGGACGGCCACTTTTGATGTGGAAATTTTTTTCGAATTTGGGTATTGATTCGTTCAGTTTAGTTAATTCGCGCAGTTAATTTATCCGGCCGGCAATCAAATCGTGCACATATCTGTTTTGTTCGTCGAAAAACATTTAAAAAGAATTATGGTGCAGTAATGGCTGGTATGCAGGAAATGGTATTGCTATGCTGATAAACCGGCAGTGATTGGCTGAGGTCCTTTTATTCGCATAATGAAGATTCAACCTACTATCTATCAAGCAGAAGCCTACATCAAATATTTGCAACCACAATCACAGGAAACCAAGCATCCAGCTGTATTGGCACTAAAAGGTGGTTAATCATTATATGTCCTTATAGCGCCCGTTTGACCACACTTGACCCGCGGCCAAATGAGGGGGGGGGGGGTTAGAATCCCGAAAACTCAAACTTAAGCTCACACTGACCCCCCCTACACATCCCAAAAATAAAACCTTGTCCTGCATTTTTGCAATGTTAAAGTACCATTTCCATGGACTATCCATCCAATGGCGCTACAGCCCAAAACGAGCCTTTGCCTCCTCTAGTTTCACATAAAAAACAAAAATATCTCTGGCAAAAGTATATTGAAGTTGAAACAACATATCCTAATAGGAAAGACAACTTCGTTTAAAGGGCGAAGGTAGTAATTTAACAAGAATATAATTAAGAAAACTAAATCTATCTTTCATATAACCTTAATTTGACCTTGTTTAAAATAATTCAATTCAAATTCTCTCACAAAAAAAAAAAAATACTAAAATTTTTTTATAGCTGATGCGAACCCAAGCTACTTTTTTACAGTAAATACATATCAAACATCACCCTTTAACCCTTGCCCTTAGGCAATTTTAGTCTATTTAATACCCATAGCAACTAGAGAACCTTGCCTCGCTCAGTAGTACATCACAAAATCAAAATTCTATCCTAATTCCTTAAATATGTACCAATCGGCCCTTATGTAAATTAAATAGAATCAACTCCACCCTATTTTTCAATGTATTTTCGCCTCTTGCTGTTTGGTTGTTGGTTTTTTTTTTTTTTTTTTTTATTTATTTCGTTTCATCTCAAAAGACAATGAAAAATGTATCTACTTGATGTAAATTTAACCTTTCGACAAGAATGAATGATTAAGGGCACGACAGCGTTAAGCACATTAAATTGATCCCTTTTTATTTTGATTTAAGCCCTATCAAAAATGCTTAATGGAAAACACTTAATTCAATAAAAGGGTTACAATATGAACAACACTGTGAAACATTGGCTTGTAAACAACATAAAGACGAACTGTTGTAAAACCGAATTAATTGTGTGTTTTTCTTTCTCCTTCTAAATGCAGCACACAACAACCCCTCTTGACTGAACTATTACCTCTCCAATAGGGTAGAATGTTCGCATATTATTATTATTCAAAAGCCATGCAACAATGGATACCAGAAGAGCATCTGCTTTTTGCCCAATGGTGAATCTCCGAATTGGAAACAATTTTTTTCTTCGTATTCATTGCACTTGAATGCGTGCGCAACTTAACAACATTGTATCGTTCCCCCTTCTTAAGGACATAACAAAACAAACCCTCAGAACCTCAAACAGGATAACTACAAAAGGATTCTAGTAATGCAACGGGAAAAAACTTATTGATTAGTTATGGCAATAAAAATTTCAAGTAGTTTCCACTTTGTCTCCAATTTTCAACACTTACTAAGCTGGGGTTCCGCAGGGCTCGCTCCTGCTACCAGTTGTGCTTCTTCGCTTCTCATAAAAGAGAACGATGGCTGAGGGGTAATAGCGACAGCCATTTACGCATTGATTTTTTTCGATTTTATGTGATAATTTGGTGTTAAATTTCTATTTAAAAGGTTTTCTTTGCTTTTTTGTTTGTGATAAATGATTTAAGGATGGGTTCGAGGGTATTGTACCAAAAAACCAAGCAGAGGGAACTCATTTCTTTTCTCTTCCTGTTTCGAGGATGAATGTGTGTAGCTAGACGGTGATTGGTGCAAAAAGGAAATTGATCAGATGTCTCGTCTTTTTTTGGGTGGTTTAGGGTAAGATTGATTAAAATTAAGGACCTTAACAAATTTCACACTTAATTAAACATGAAGCGATGATTTATATTCAAACCATATTCTTCTTTTCATTTTCATCGCAAGTAATGCAGCGAGTTCTATATATGTATATAATAAAAGTCCCATATATAATAAAAGCATCAAAAATTCATGATCCATTAGGAAATTTAACAAATATTGATTGGAAGTATATGCTCTTTTATTATTAAAAAAAAAACACACACACATATGGGGCTTCAGCGTCCCTTTTTGTGAATGATGAAGTTTTGTGCGGGTATATAATGTGAAAACACACATCGAGGAGAGGATGAATTTCATAACCGAGGGCAGCTGGTACGTCAATTTACACAAATTTAATATTCTATAACTGCCTGGTTACCAGCGAGTTAAAAGCTAATTAATTTTAGAAATAATGGCAGGATATGGTGCAGTTTCCAGGGTATATTGGTTGCATTTTTTTATAGTTTACAAAAGTGATTGCTTTTATAGTGGAAGGCAAACTTGTTTTGCGAAAATTAACATAAAATCTTAATTAGATCCATAATTGGTTGTAAACATCAACGGGAAGTTTTATATGTGAACGAATAGAGCTTCGAGGTATAGTCCTTTTGTATTGTCGATGGTATTGAGAGAAATGTCGGACAGGAAGTTCTAGTCGGAAACATTGTTCCTGTTGAATCTTAGTAATATTTTGTTTGGCTGTTCTGTAGTTCATTTAAATAGAAGGTAACTGTGCTATCTTCATTTCCATATCAGTTAAATTCGAAAGGGCTAGAACTTCGTACTTTTTGTTGGGGTATTATTTACCATTTGTCAAACTCGATCAATATCCTTTTACCATAAGTGTGGCTTCGCAATTGATAATTTGGTTAGGATTGTTATTAGGATGCGATTTATCCTTTCTATCTGACCGTTTCCCCTTGGGACGCCAGGAGTGATTAACAAATGTGGCATGTAAATACTACCTGCTATGCTTATCTCTTTTCCTAGTTACTTTAATGGGACTTGGGGCCTTCCTGGGACCTTGCTGTTTGCCAGTCTAGCCTTCTACCATTATGCATTCTGTGCATCTTTTGACTAACTGGAATACCTTAGTTTTCATTTCAATTTAATAAGAATTTATGGACCAAGACTTGCCGGCCACGTAATGTATATGGAGGAGAATCACATGCCAAAACGGTTTATGGTTATCAGAAATTTCGCGAAAAAGACCAGTTGAGAGGAGATGGATAGACTCTGTGACGGCCAACGCAGAAGCAATGTTTAACATCCGGAACTGGAGACTTGCGGCAAGGGACCTTTAAACTTGGAGAAATTCCCTAGAGGAGTTCAAAGCTTGATTAGGGCTATAGTGCTATTGGAAGGAATCAGAAATAATGCAGTCTAGTTAGTCTGCTTCGGTCTTAGCAGATAAAAAATTTCCATGCATGTGAGCGGATTTAATGATCTCCTCCTCCATTGATAAGGCAACTACAGTAAACTTTTCTCAATGATTCTTAAATAAAAAGTCATGTCTAAGGTAAAAATGTTCATGAGCGGAGGTCTTTAATATCTCTCTTATAGCTCTTAAGTATTGGTCTTCCTTCTGCGCTTGTATATTTCTGTAAGTTAACATAACAATTGGTAATGCAATTTGCTATGTGCCTCATTTTAGTAGGTACCTAAACGATGTTCGATCTGGTAATTTAAGTCTTTTGGAAATGTGGCCCATCTAGTCACTCCCAGTGGATCAACTCTTTTTTCCATTATCGTGGAGAAGGCATTGCAGTTGGTCCCAGGATGGTTCCCAGAACGCAAACCCCCCACTTCTTTAGGGCGTGCACTTCTAGCTCGTAAACGTGAAAGCGTTATTCAGCTGGGCTTGTCTTGAATCTCCATATGCGCCTCTTGTTCAAATAACTTCAACACTGATGCTTATTCCTTTTAAGGCTTAAAATGCGTTTTGCTGTTTGATTTCTAATTTAAAAATAGCGTTCTTTTTTAGCGATTCCCTGAAGGGCTTTGCTACGACTGTTTTGCTAAAAATCTTCTAAAGTAGGACTTTAGTCCCAGAAACCTTTGAAAATTTTTGTTATCATTTGATATAGGAAACTCAGTTACTACTTTTGTCCTCTCCTCTGATGGTCACATTTACAGCTGGACATCCCGTATATTTTCTTATGAAGAGGGACGCATTCTTTTTAGTAGCCCACGGGCGTCGAATATCTTAGGACGGCCCTGTTCAAGACGGAGTCGAATTTAGAATTTGAAAACTACAAGCCTGGCCACTGGTTAAAAGGGGAATTTTCATGTCTTAAGAATACTCTAGGGGTCCAAATGGTAGGTACGGCCTCAGGGACCCTTGGTGGTGCCGGTAGACTAAAGACATGTCTTTTGAGAAACACCATCTGCTAATAGGATCTAAGATCTACACCTAACCAAAATATAAGAAGTGAAAACTTAAAGAAAAGAGACGTCTACCAGTATGCAGTCGTGCAAAAACTTGGGAAAAGTAGTAGAAAAACAACCCAACCTCCAAAGACAAACAGGAGAAAATTAAAAGTAGTATAAAGGGGCAGTAGAAAAGACATTAGGATGGCCCCAGATAGACTAAAGTTGACGGGTTCGATCAGGACTGTAGATCCGCAATTCAAGCAAGAAACCGGAATCGCCGAGACTACATCGCAAGCCCACAAGAATAAGGATGGAAGTCTTGAAGCTAAAAAGGCGAACTGCATAGTCAAGCTGTGCAGAAAGAAGAAAAGAGAATATCTAAACAGGATCAGAAGAGACTTCGATGAAGGGAGAATAAGACATGCATACAAAGGAACATGCCAGATCAGCAATAACTTTAACTGTCTGCATAGACATAAATGGGAGCCTATAATAAGATAAAAGAAAGGTAAAGAGAATATTTTTAAATTTATCAAATCCGATCCCCATAAGTAAACAAGCATCCACAGATGGAGGCATTTGTAATTCTTCAAGACAATATTTCAATAGAACCACCGACCAACCAGCTGAGTTTCTAAAGGAAAGACCGCAACTCTTAAGGCCCTTGGAGACGCTAAAACATGGTACGATTAAACATGGTACAGGGACCATGTTCGAGGTGATGTTAGCCGTGTACGGGCCGGTACGCGTACCAGTTTTTTGGTCCGACCAACGGTCCGACTAAAATCAAAACTGGTTTGATTTCCGTCGATGTTCGTGGGCGGAGTTTCGTGTTGATGATACCATGTCCTACCATTTGCGGACTTGTTCGACCAAATTTACTGGTACACGAAATGTTTCAATTTACCAGTTGACAATTGAATGACAGATTAACATGAAATATGTTGACAAGAGAGCGGTGTTCAAGTAAATCGGTCTTAGCACATGTCTTACCGTCTGCGGGTTTTTGGTCGTACCATGTTTACTCGTACCATGTTTTAGCGTCTCCAAGGGCCTTTAGACTGGCTCCACACCGAAGCAAGCAAAGAGCTTTTGCTTTAGCAATCAAACATCTCTGCTCGCTATCAACCCACACTGGAGAAAGAAAAAGAGTGGCAAAGCAAGGACCCGACTAACATCACGAAGCACAGTTTTTTGTGATTGCAAAGAGAATTTGTTTTCTTTCTCTGGTGTGGGCTTCTCCATTTAAAATATATGCAATGAAGTACATACGGTTATCTTCGTAAACACAAAGCAAAGCACATCATTTTTGCTTGCATTTGGTGTGGGTAACACCGTATACTTCCTGCGTATCTAGTTCACGAAGCAAAATTTCTTTGCTTCTCTTTGTTAGCTTTTTCTCTGCTTGCTGGAGTGTGGGCTTTCTCACATTTATTACACATATTTTATATCACAGAGCAGAAAAAAGCACTTTTCTGTGTTTTGCTTGTTTCGGTGTGGAGCCAGCCTTAAGCGGCCCACACACCCTCGATTGAACGATCGACCTGTACGATAAACTGAGCTGAAAGTGTATGGGTTCTTCAGCTCGGGTTTTATGTTCAGTATCCTCAGTTTTTTTGATTTGAGTACATCCTTTTAATAATAGCAAATAGAAGAAACTGAGAGAGCTAAACGATAAACTGTTTGACCTGGGCGGTTTATCGGACCAAAAGAGGGTCCAGAACCACTGAGTGAAAATAGTTCAAAACTGTACAGTTCACACGGGTTTTCGCTCAGACATCAGGTCACACGTGATAAACTACGCAGTAAAGCTGAAAATGTGTACGCCGCTTTA
Source organism: Thereva unica (assembly GCA_949987705.1). Classification (NCBI taxonomy): domain Eukaryota; kingdom Metazoa; phylum Arthropoda; class Insecta; order Diptera; family Therevidae; genus Thereva; species Thereva unica. The sequence goes on along the minus strand of OX465282.1, from coordinate 32,061,263 downwards.
AGAACCTAATACAAACTCATATGCAGTAGCTGGGAGGAAGAAGTTATACCAGATGACTGGAAGAAAGACATTATATGACCATTATACAAGAAAGGAGATAAAATGGATAAAAAATAAAAGCAAAAAGTATTTCAACCATCCCCGGTCTCCCATACTTAACTATTTGGAGATTAGCCAACCAAACTCCATTTCGAATAATAATTGTTGATCGATTCGACCTTGAATTGGGAAGCGCTTTTAACTATTTAAAAAAATGACGCAACTACTTACTAGTTTTTCTGCCAAATTTATTAAATGGCCTCAATATCGACAAGAAATGAAAAATGTAATAGAGAGCTTCCAAAACGTTCCTGAAGGAAAGCCATTCCCAACGTCATCGGTTGCATTGAATCAACCAATGTTCAGACTCCAGCTCCTAAAGTGGACGGTATGATTTATTATAATCGAAAAGGAACACACCCTATAATTTTACAGGTATAACTAACACCTTCATACCATTTTTGACAGTTAGGCTGTTTGTGATCCGCAACTACGATTTATTGTTGCATTTTTTGGATGGCCGGGTAGAGCACATGGCGCGTTAGTATGGGATTCGAGACCCCTAAAAGAAAAAGTTCAAAGTGGTAGCAGATTTCTTCCAGAAGACAGTCACCTATTAGGGGACTCAGCATATCCTTTGAGCAAACATCTTATGGTTGCATTCCGAGATAATGGTTTTTCCTTACTTTGGAACAGAGAAGATTTAATTGTATCATAGCTTAACCAGAGTCTGTATTGAACAAGCATTTGGAGCTTTAAAGGGGAAATTTAGAATTCTAAAATAGTTGCCAATTTTTAAGATAATCGAAGCGAAAAACATCGTCATGGCTTGTATTGTTTTACACAATTTTATACTTGAGAAGGAAGCCAGTGATACCACCTTCAATTTCATTGATGATAATGAAAGTGGCTGTTGTGAAAATAGAGAAGCATCTTCCGGCGAAGGGAAACAAAAAAGAGATAATATATTGCAAATTCGATACGCCGGCACTCGCATAAAACGCAGTAAGCCTGCGTATATATTATATTTTTTAAATGTAGAACTCTACAGGCACGAACGGAATAGTCCAAACGAAGCAGGGTATGCTGTATGCTCACACTTTTTTATACTGAAGGGAGCAAAATTGCGCCAGGCAAGCATCATTGGACGTGGTCAGTGCTCATTTGGGGGACTGCTTGGTACCCTCCACCGATTCTGTATCGCTAACTTGGTCATCACGATATTTCCAGAACTTGGAATTTGACATACTAAGGGGAGTTGCGGGCGTATTATAGATAAAATCCCAGGTTTTGAACTATAACTTCTATAGGCCTAAAATTTTGTAGGAATATTTCTAATGTTATATTGTTACTGGTTTTCCTAAAATCGTCTTCTAAGTAGTGGAAAGTGTGGTATGGTGGTGTCAATAATTAATACATTCTAATTTTTAAACTATAGTTAACATAGCAATGCTCAACATCCGGAGCTAGTGATATGCGTCAAGTATATGTTCTCCTCTAGGTTTTGGGCTGTAGAGCTCTTGGATGGATGGATAGATTCTCTTGACCCATCGTGGGAACGTAGCAGCCCTTCAAAGAAAATTCGGTATTATCATTCAGACTGCTTCAAAGAAATTTACGCTCTCTTGTCTGAAAGACAGAAAATTTGAGCAATACAAAACTAAATGGTCACCAACTTTATTTCTGGAGATCTAGTGGCGATCTCGTTTGCGGTTCCCACCGCCAACGGTTTCCAAGAAATCGTCCTTGCGTTCGCCTACTTTCCGGGGATGTAGCAATAGTGCCACCCCAGGAAGCTCAAAAACTAATTGAGTTCTGTAGTAAGACGAACCGGCAATTCGTCATCGGCTGTGATGCAAAAGCCCACCACTCCAACTGGGGGACTACCGATGTTAAAAAAGAGGTGTCTTCTAGAATTTCTTGTTATGACTTATGACACTTTTGTCACTGGTAGTATAAAAGAGGTGCTGGACCTCACCTTCACGAGCAGGCTTCTCTCCAACAGGATTAAAAACTGGAGTGTTCTGGACGTGGCCTCACTGTCGCATCTGCACAATAAATTTGACAGTGGGGGCTTCCCACATATCTGCGTCTCTTCTTTGTGGCCTCGAAATCAGACCTGCTTGCTGCTTCTATCAGCTCAGTGTGTCAACTGGAGAATGCGGTCATGCAGCTTACTGATGTGCTTCCTACCATGACAGCAACACTGTCTCTTTCTTTTAGTCGTCACCTACAACGACAGGTTAGCTGCAATGCGTGGAACGACAGGTTAGCTGCAATGCGTAGAGATGTTAGGAGATGTTTCAATGGGGCAAAACATACTGGGCATAGATGAATATAGGTTCACCCTAACAGCCTACAAGAAGTTGAGACTTTCCAAAAGGATTGCCTGGAGGAAACACTGTGAGAGCCTTCACACTCTACCAGAGGCTACTCGATTCCAAAACCTATTTTCTAAAGATTCCTTCAACGGAGTGGGCCTTCTCAAAAAGTACGATGGCTCCTACACCTCTAACCATGAAGAAACCTTGATGTACCTGTTCAGAGAGCACTTTCCAAGGCCAAACATCCAGACCGCTTATCGATTGGATGCTGGGTGTAGTCATAGGACCAGTTCAGACCTTTATTCCCGGAGGGAACATGTTCGACCTTGACAAGGTTAAATGGGCAGTGGCTTCTTTTCAGCCCTATAAGTCCCCGGGAGAAGAAAAAGTTTTTCCGGCACTTCTTCAGATCTGATTCTCGACAACCTGGTCTGCCTCTTTAGAGCCAGCTTCAACAGGGAGTAGATTTCAACCATCTGGTGGAAATTCGTTGTTGTTTTTATCCCCAAACAGGGCAGCAGACCCCTGCAGCTGCCTAAATCATACAGACCTATCAGCTTAATCTCTTTTCTTTTGAAAACGACGGAAAGGCTGCTAGACCTTCATATTAGGTGCAGGTTGGAGCTCTCCCTTCCTCTACATAGCTCCCAGTTAGCTTACTCGCAGGGTAAGGACATAGATTGCTTTACACCACCTGGTCAGTAAAATCAAAAAAGCTTTGCTCGCTGAAGAAACTGCTTTATGTGCGTTCCTTGACATCGAAGGTGCTTTCGATAACACTGGCTATGATTCTATTTCTAAAGCAGGCTCTCAGAAACCTGGATCCTAACACGATTGAGTGGATAAATGCCATGCTTGTAGGTCGTGACATTTCTTCGACCTTAGGTGTCTCCAAAATTAGTGTTAAGGCTATTAAGGGCTGCCCTCAAGGTGGTGGTTACTCTGGTCACTAGTTGTGGATGAAAGTTTGACCAAACTATCTGAATCTGGTTTCGATTTCATCGGTTATGCAGATGATCTTGCCATCATTGCCTCTGGGAAATTTGATTCATGAGAACAGCACAGCGAAAAGTTCAAAGATGGAGTATACCACGGATGGTCTGGCAATCAACTCAAATAAGATTGCCCTGGTGTCTTTCTCCAAACGCTACAAAGTGGACTTATCGATTCTTATTTTTATCCAGGATACCACAGTTGAGAACTCAGACTCAGTCAAATATTTGGGAGTAAAGCTAGACAGGAGACTGAACTGGACAATTCAACTTGTGTACGTTATCAGCAACACTAAGGCCCTTAAAAAGGCAAAAGGCTTCTGTGTAAGACATGGGTCTTACACCACAAATGATCTACTGGATGTAAAATACGATTGTTAAACCTGTGGTCACTTATGCCGTTATAGTTTGGTGGCCGAAACTAAACAGTCTTCGTCGATCCTCAAGTGCAGCAAACTGCAACGGCTTGCTTGCCTCTCCAATACCGGAGCTATGCGGACCTGTCCCACCGGTGCAATCGAGGCACTCATTGGATTGGCCCTATAGCATAGCTTCATATGGAAACCCGCCAACATAAGTGCCTTGAGACTTCAGATCTCATCCAACTGGCCCTATACGGTCAATGACACATGAATATCCTAAACATTTCCATTTTCCGCGCATCCAACCATATGGTTGGTGGACTGCGGTTCCAAAGGAAATTCAAGGTCTCGTTCTGCTGGGTTATCGAGGCGAATGAGGCTACAGACAGCCTCGCGAGTGTGGGGTCTGACACGTTGGTCCAGGGCCCAGAACCGTTCTGTGGCATCTCTTAGTCCACCTCCAAGTCCCTGGTAGAGGAATGGATTAAGGGACTAAACTTAGCCTAGCGGCACTATCACTTTAAACAGAGTGGGCCTAAGGCTGCTGATGGGTTATTTGATTGGCTGCGGTATCCAGTCCACAACCTAGGACTGTCTCAACAGACAGAATGCGGGCTCTGCATGGAAAGAGAGGACTCTGCGAGGAAACTTCCACACATATTCTTTTTTTTTTCATGTGAAAGACTCAGAAAAGGCCCTTTATACTGTCGACAATCTATTTTTTTCGTATAGAGTGCAATGTCAAACAGCACCTCTAGTCGATAGCGAAGAGAGGGAGAAGTTCCACCTTCTTCCAACCATTATTATCGCGACTCTGACACAGGGGCATCGAGAAACAACTCGTTGAAGTGTTATGTCTCCAGAAGCGAATTGAATCTCATCAACCAAACGATTACATGCGCTCTGGAGGAACGGAGGCTAGGAAGGCTATGACAGGAGAAATAAGGAATGTAAAGAGGGAAGAAGAAGGAAGGGAAGGAAAGTTATGTAAGTCGAAAGTGGAAAAGGCGAAGTACCGTGGGGCTACCAGGATTCAGACCCGGGACCTCTGGGATGGTAGCCAGATGTCTTACTCCCTAAGAAGAACGTTTAACAGGAGAGGCGGTCTTCGTCAATTTAAGACCTTGCCTTCATCCGATGGCTGATAGTCTGTACCTCCAGTGGGGCACGTGTACAATAGGCCTAACTTGGCCGCAGTGTTTTTCAAATAAAAAATAAAATTCAATTATCAACCGCTTCCATTAGGTTTACTTTTGAATAAAAGTCATCTTTGGGCTTAATACAAAAAATTTAAAACTTTAAATTGTATTTAAAATAATCCAAAGTAAGTAATAAGTTAATTCAAGCTTACGGTTGGATATACATTGCCCACATTACAACCATTAAATGTTGAATATGTTGAAGAAAATTTAATTTGTTTTTCTTTCTGTACATAAATAATTAATTTAAGTTATACAATGTGACAAAGTCTTACAATTTGATCCTCTTACATACCTTAACAAGACGATTAACTTCTAACTTACTCTTTGTGTTACTATACCATAACCATTGTCACGTTGTAATCTTAAAGCCTTGGAAATTTGCGAAAAGGGCACCCTTAATGCTGGCATTATTCCCATTCATGTCGTAAGACATGTCCCAGACATAGGTACCACCCACGAGAATCTCAGAGTCCGGAAGTGCCTAATTTCCTGAAATTTTCAAAATCTAAATTACTCCTAGACGAAAAAGACTCTATCCCTAAAGACATTTAACGACATTTCACCACCTTCATGCTCGGCTCCTTCCGCTGCTACTTCGCCAAGAGACTTTGGTACGTGCCTTTGTATATCCCTTCATCTACAGGAACAACACCATGTATAAAAAAGGAGCGCAACCAGCGGCAAATCCAGTCGTTTACGGAAAGGAAATAAATTTTACGTTAATCCTATTACGGTAAAGAATATGACAACAAACAGGTGCCAAAAAAAGGAAAAAAGGAAACTGAGAATGGAGAATGTGTCCTTGTATAAAATTCGGTGTGGAGGAATTTGTTGTTCGGGTGATGACGAGTATTGTGTGTCGGATCCTGTAATTTCTGCAATAAGTGCGCCGTTGAAAAAAGGTAACAAACATGTCATAGAAGACGTGCGACAAAGTTAATAAAATATGAAGGAGGGCCTCATGGGCAACTGATTCAGAAATGAGATGACGGGAAACTGATGTTCATTTTTCAGGGATAATTGGATAATGCGCTTACTGAAGGGATTATGTCCTTTTTTCATGTTCGGTGCAATAATTACAAGAAGCTAATTTTTGGTAATCTTTTAAAGGATGAAAGATGGAACTGTGGTACATTTTAAAATACAATGTCAAATAGGTAGTTCACAGCCTTCTGTTTAGCATATGTAAAAAGAGGCGAAGTTCACTGAGGCGGCTTTTCATGACCTGGCCCTCAAACTGCAAAGTTCAACAAAGGAAGTGCACCATTGGCATTTATCGATATGGAGGAAGCCTTCGGCAACCTATCCTTTAAACTATAGTAAGGACTCCTAAATAGACGAGACTGAATCTTTTTCGACTCGATCGACTTTATCAAGAATTCGCAAATTCGCAAAGCTTTAGGATTCTCATAAGATCCCAAATGACACTACATAGATGCCAAACTATATTCGTACAAGTACATGGTCAATAGTATGACCCAGTCTTGTGGCGGATTACCATGGGGGCTTTCTTTATGTCACTTTTTGCACCGTACATCCAGACTTGGTGCAATGTTTAGTTATGAGTTTAGTTCGAAGGAGAAATAGAGGAAAGTATTAGATTAGCAGGAGTCTCCAGAGGGCTCGTAATGGAAATTGTTCCACAGTCTACTATGTACTTATATTTTTCAATGAGTTCTTAGAGTGTAGAGCGCTTTAATACAAGGGTTGAAAGTTGTGGGAGTGTACAAGCTTGTTTGTGATCAGCGCCGGCGTTAGCCCTTATTGAGGGTGCAGCGAAATTGTCTTTCGGCGCCCTTTGTTCAACGCTTTCACTTCACATAAATTGTATTTCCAATTGTCCTAGATAAAACTTTTTTCGAGTACTGACTGCCTGCCATTTTCTTACGGGACTATATTTCGCCTTTTGCAAGCCTTTATAGGCTGGGGGCCCGTAAGGATTTAGATGATGATTTTAGGGTCAGAGTTCCGCCTGTAGAGACAATAGTGGAAGTATGCGGGTTGCTTCCCCGACGTTTCGAAAACAGCACCACCTTATTTGGAGGCTATTTGTTGGGCATTAGGACTTACCCCAGCTAGTAAGGCTGAAATGGCGGAGAGAGCCCTTTCTCGTTAAAAGAGGCTTCTCCTGCCATCAGCCCAAAATTGCAGTGTTCACCATCCTGACAACGTCATCTCTGTCGACGATCTCTCTCGACGCTTAAGGCGGCCCATCGTACAGGGCGCACCGATTCTTACTGACCTGGACTGTTCTGAGCCCTAAGCCAATTCGGCTACCGCCTCCAGAAGACTTTCTTGCACGGTAACTAGTTGTTTCGTGGTCAGAAAAGTCTCCGGATTGTTAGTCGCAAGCACGCCGATTCTGAAGACTTTTCAAACCATATGGCCAAAGACTAGCTAGCTTCCAGACCACGGGACTAGCTAGCTTCCAGATATCGCATAAGACGGGCTGCGCCACCTCGTCTTCTGGAAGTGGTCGTTTTTTCGAGTCGCCTCTCCGATTAGGTGCCCCTACTTCCGCAGGAGATCTCCTAATGAAGCAGTGATCTCAACGTACTCCATCCCTGAAAAAGAATCCCGAAAACTTTCCTTCACTTCATTTGACAGGCTTAAGCATGGATCCAAAAATATCTAACTGGCCTTGTAGGTCGTTCTTTTGGGAGTTATCGGAGCCACAGAAATGTTTGGAGCGTTAAGAAGTGCTCCATCTTCAAAAGTTTTTTTACGGTAATTTCATATTGATACCACGAGCTGGACAAGAAAGGTCGGTCCGTATCACCAATGGAAGGCTAATTCAAACCGAAGTTCGCTTGGTATCCGCAATCCATCGTTAGTAGTACATTCACGCAGTACCATTCATAACTTCAGCACGATTGTTTACACATTAGGATTGCGGTTTTTTTTTGAGTGTGGATCCGCCGTTTTCAGTTTGCTCTATGGATCTCGAGCAGGATGTGGCCTAAGGCCATGTGCGATCGGTCTTGGAGTCAGTGCTCCCTGATGAGTACATAGACTTGGCTGGCTACAAACAACGCCTTCAAAAAATGCCATCAAAATTTTATTGTTTGGTCGAAATTGTTTTTCGCATTCATTTTGGCGCCCGTTAGCACCTGGGTCTGAGCGACCGCTGCACTCGCTCTACACTAGGGCCGGCGCTGTTTGTGATTTGGAACATGTGGTCATTCCAACGAGTATTTAAAGTCATGCCTAGTGTGGACGTTAAGAGATGGATGATTTTTAACGAAGAAATTTTACGATTGTAAATCGTTATGGAAGATATCCGAAAAGTGAGAAAGGTTGGGTGTGTGTGTTACACGGATAGCTCTAAAAGAAAGACAGGCGTAGGCGCCCAGATGTGCGATGGAGCATTTAGCTACTGTTTTTTAAGCAGAAGTGTTTGCTATAACATTCTATTAAAGGGATCTTTATCCAATGATATCACCGAGCTGGAATTAGAGAGATAAAGTGCCGTGGGAGCAGATCCACATATGTAAGTCCACAAACTGTATCAAGAAGAGAGTCCCTAAGTCTACAATTTTTGCGAAGCAACCAACAAGGAAATGAATCATGTCAATCTACTGCTGAAAAGTGTGACACTTAACCACCAGATAGGTATGAAATGAAGTCAGCTGCACACATTAACTAGTTACTACTTATTATTCTGCGCAGCACTGCAAAATTTGCCAACTCAGACTCAACTAAAGCATGCAAATATATCCAACACTTAAAGAAATCACGAAGGAACACACAAGGAAGCGTGCAACGACAGGAGAATACATAGGCCGTCACATGAGATTAAAAAGATTTATTTTAAGGACTACTAATTCTCGCACTAAAAACTAAAATTTTTTGTTTTATTAATGAACATACGATTTACAGGTTCAAATCTGCCGAAAGTCGTACGATGAGCTCCGCCGTCGTCTGGTCCCAAGTTCAGGGTGTGAAAGAAGGAGGGTGGTCGAAATGCCGAATTGACCGGAATAGGAACCGAAAAAACTAACTAGGAAAGAAACCGCATTTTTTAAAGGGGCACCGACAGCAGCGTATCCGTTGCGGGGACATCCCGCTAAGGACCGCCAACTAACGGATCAAAGAAGAAGAAGATGTGTGAGAGAGGTGATTCTCTCAGAGATTATAACGACTCTCACTAAACAACGCACGGCGACCTAGAAAACCTGAGTCGACCATTCCATTATGGAGTATGGTGGAATAACTTTTATGCCTTTTGTCTTAAGACTGTTTTTCATTCGTTGATATCCTCCTTTCGACATTCTATTATGGTCAAGTTTTTCAGGCACTCATGAGTATGCCCTTTTCCTAAAATCAGTTGCTTTAGATGTAACTTCTTTTACAACCTTTGAAGAAACGAAGTTTCCTGAAGCTCGAAGAACCGCAGCGATTGTTAATTCTTTGTCGGAATAATTCGCAAGAATATCTTCTTTTCTTCGCCTGTCTTAGCTGCAAGGAACGCGTGTTCTCATGACGATTTTCTCTTTTTTTCAGAATCAAAAGCTGAGGTTCAGGTGCAAGGTTTATTAGATCAAAGTATGGATCATATTTTATCACTGAAACGAAACCAATTTGCAGAAATGATCGACTCTGAACTAGAGAATGTGAAATTTATTTGCAAAAGGGAGTACCGTCGAAGCCCATCAGGTCAGAATATTTATTAAATGAAATTCAACGACCCAAACCTTTCTGATTTGGCTATATCATTCACATCACTTGTTCCGCTACAAGTTGCAGCTCGACCGTCGCTCGAGTTCGACCGCCGCTCACAGACAATTTAAATAATTTTCTAGCTTAATTTCAAATCTGTTAATTTCAAATGTGTACTACAAAATTTAGCAGAAGATGAAACATGAATTTAAAATTAAACAAGTATTTATTTTACTATTGTCGCTACCAATGACATTTTTTTGCAACAGTGTCCATGCCAGTTAAAAAATGTTTGCCACATATGGAACGAATTGGTCCCAGGAAAATCTTCTGGAGGTCGTTCAAAAACCTTACTATGTTAAACCACGAGGTAAGCTGTGGTTATGCTGCATTATTTCACTTAACCCCGAAAGTTTATGTTCAACCATGGACTTTTTGAACGCACCGTAGTTAAAGGAATTTGTTTTCCATGAAATAGTATCCGCTATTTCCTTCAATTATTTCGTATGTGTCCATTAATTATTTATTTACAATAATGTCATAAATCCCACTTTGATTTGTTCATGTGTCATGATTAAAACAACTGTCAAGGAGTTGTTTTTATTCTTCTTCTGCTTAACTATAGCTAACCATGCTCCCGACCATGGTTAAAATTTAACTACACCATGATTCACCAAGGGAGTTTTTGAACGCCTAAAAGTTTTGCTCGTGGTTATTTTGTAGTTAACCACGGAGTTTTTGAATGACAAAAGTTTACCATAGTTAACCATGGTTAACCATATTAAGGTTTTTGAACGCACTCCTGATGAGCAGCCCATTCTTACATGTAAGTTGTCGCTACTATGAGTGCATATGGCTTAGGACATGTTAACATAAGTTGCATACCGCGAGGCAAAGCTTCAATGTTCTCAGAATGGCCAGAAAAATATATCTGTCTTGACACGAGTTTTCTCTCTTACACGCTCTTGCTGCAAAAGTGTCATCTCTTGTTCATTCTGCAAAATCACGGAACTATCAAGTTCACTATGGCTCCTACATAATTGGGCGACTGAAGAAGAGTTGGTGTTACAAAAAGTATAAAAACTGAGGTGATTTTTAACAATAAGCAGACGAGCCCCATGGGAACGGTAGACGGTAGCGATGTAACAAATTTTTTGCGATGCAACAAAATTTTTAAAAACTGCACGAAGCCGAAATCGAGGTTTTGTCGTTCATTGCAGCTCATTCTTTCATGATCAACCGATTTTTGAATTTATTTCATATCCTTTTGGAGAATTCGATAACGAAGATAATTCATCAAATCTAGCTCATACTTTTCAATTGAATTCATCGCATCTACAGTTAGAAATTTTCACAATACAATCAGATATAATTCTGAAAGCACGAGCAAAAGAAAATTGTTTTTGGAATTTATTACCCGAAGAAAAATAACTAGAGATGCGCCGTATGTTCGGCCGAATATTCGTATTCGGTATATTCGGCGTATTTTTTAATGTTCGTATTCGGCCGAATATTCGGTTAGTTTGCCGAATAATTACCGAATATTTAAATAGTATTTAAGAGTTACATACATATGTTAAAGAGGCTTTATTCTGGAACCGTACATATGTAGGTAGTATTTCTCAATGAAACAGACCCTTCTTTAAGTAACCATATTTATTCAGGAAATCAAAAATTTAATGAGAATCCGCGCACGAGTCGACAGAAAAGAGACCGATTTGAAACTAGTTTTCAACTGCTTTTGTACGACTGTTCTTGCCAGTCGGAAGCAATATCAAGCTTATACTTGCATTGCATTCAACGGTTCCACGAAATGCGGCGAGTTTTCACCTTAACACTTATTTTCGTAGTTTCATTCCGTCCCGACATAACCCAAAAATCTAAGCAACTAGTGTATGATTGTGTGCGCTATTTCGAATGTGGCAATATAGAAAAAGTTGAAAGTAGACAGACATTTACGTTGCATGCATTCCATTCATGGAATATTCCGTCAAGTCGCATTTGAATACACACATTTCTGTATTGTCTGTCCACCGTATGCAACGCATGTACGCTTGGAAAGGTCACCAGTTTCAGTTGCGTTTAAGTTTATTCAACCAAAATTTTCGTGACCACAGAACACAGATTGATGTGAAAAATCAGTTGCGCTTGAGTGTGGACAAAGGTTTCCCTTTGGTTGCAAACTGGTTGGGTGCGTGATAATGGTGATTTTAATTTTGAGTTTGAAACTGGTATTGCAAATCCGTCAACCCATGTAACGTAGGGCATCAATGTTTATGGAATTCTTGCTTTAGTCCCTTATTTTTTGGCGATAATTCTATGACACGAGAAATTGCAATAAAAGAAAGAACGGGCGTATTGGGTGAGCGAGTCGAGCTAGCGCGAGGGTGGGTGAACGCTGCTACTCGCAGATCGCTTCGTCGACCTATATGAACTATGCAAAGATGAACCGAATAATTCGGCCGAATGTTCGGTTCGGTACATTTTTGACCGAATTTTCGGCCGAATATTCGTATTCGGTCGAACCCATATTCGGCGCATCTTTAAAAATAACCATTATTGATATTAGTGGCAATGAGGATATTGGCATTTTTTGATTCCACTTATTTATGTGAAGCAGCGTTTTCTCAAATGAAAAACATCAATTCGCAATTTAGGAGTTTTCTGACTGATGAGCACTTAATGGCATCTATTCGATTGTGCATCAGTGATTACAAACCTAACTTTACAAGACTTGTGGATGAAATGGAATGTCACGCATCTACATCACAAAATTATTCTAAAATAAATAAGTTCATAGCATAGAGTACAATAATAAAGTAGTTAATAAACTATTATCAAAAAAGACCTTAATTAAATTTTTAACCCATTTTTCGAAGTCAATTGCGCATAAATAAGAAAAATCAATGTCGATTCATACCAGTATTAAGTTTGCCCACCCCTGAGTTACAGCTTTTAATACAGAAAATAATTGGGAAAATATACAGTGGTCCTATTGTAAGCCTTTGTGAACTTAGTTCTGCAGGCCTTTGAAATTAGAATTCTAGATTAATTTAAGAAAGAGTCATCGATGGGAGAAAACTTTTGGTTGAATACGAATTAGCTATGACTATGGTGGACGGAAAAGTATGCAATGCTATTACTGGGGCTGAATCTGCTCTACGCTGTTAAATACAATGTTCAACGAAATTGGCGAAATGTTGAAGAGGCCAGTAATATTACAAATTTGATTTATCAACTCCTCATGCGTGGATTCGGTGCTTCTAATGATGTATTCACATAGCTTATAAAAGCGGCACAATCTGTGTGAAAAGAACACAAAACTGAGGACAAAAAGGCCAAGAACAAAAGAAAACTTGTGATTCTATATTAAAGAGATGACGTATACCAGGTGCGTTGGGTGGATCTGTTTAGAGTGAGTTTGGAATGAATTTCGAAAGATTTACATTGAAGTACGGACGTATTAAGATGAGGATCTAAAATACATTTAATGGAGTTTATCTGCTTTATTATGAAAACTTATTCATTGTTAATTAATCAAATGGTGCCAGTGCGTCTGACAAAGATAACGAGCTCTTTGTAGACACTAACATCCGTTAGTAGATGGATTTATAATTTTCCTTGGCATTTCAGGCTAAGCAGCCACAATATTTTTGATTTATTTTTCAGCCATCCAATATTTGTTGAGAAGTGAGTGTATTGCACACGAGCATAACTCTTGCTACAAACTGTTCAATTTCTCAAGTTTTAAATAAATACAATATTTAATAAAAAATTTTTGTAAATATATAAACCAGTTTTTCAATCCACACTTTTCAACAAAATCTAAATGAAAATTTCCCCAGCAACAATGCGTTACAACACCCAAGGAAATATAGCTATACCTATATCGACCAGCAACTTTGTCTTTTAAACGCCATAAAACTTAACATCTTCTCCAGCAATAGAACCGTCTAGTGTTCTAAGACAATAAATAAAACAATTATGTTAAAAGGTTAGGGGGTCGAAAACGTCACCAGCAATTTCCTTGCCATAACCCCAGAATAGCTTTTGTGAATGGCAGGATCAAAAGCCACCAAAAAGGAATTTCCATCATAATTTGACGAAACATTTCTGGGCACACGTCGTACCAAGGTTGCGTGCTGATGGCAATCTAGATAAGGCCGGCAAGTGATTACGGCTCCCCCTACTCCTCCCCCTCCTTTACGCGGCTGGGATATCCAATACAGACATTATAAATATTATTACATGATGGACTTGGTGCGGCATTGGTGGGGAGTGGTTATGATGGTAATTCCTTGGGTGTTAACTACGATTGCTAACATCTAATAAAACGTTTGACTTTATTGCGGCTTTTGAGTATTTTATAAGATTTTCGTCCTGATTCTTTCCGCATTTTAAGGATGAATTAAGTTTGAGGATTTCATTATGATTTTGGGGATGTGCTATGTCATGCAATGCGATTAGTCTGGAGGACCAGACCAATAAGTTGATGGCATTACCCAACAAAGTATTACTAAGGGTGAGAGGATAGCCGTCTAAGATATAGGTGGGATATAGTTTGTACATGTATCTATGTATTGTCATTTCGTTTTTAAGTGTCTTTTGTGCCATATTCCAATGGGTCTATGATAGCTTGCTGTATTTCTGGATGGATTCATACTCGAGATTACTAACTTAAGTTTCGGGACCTCTCTTTTACCTATTATAAATAGAAATCATTGGTAGTAAAACTTTCGAAACCATATCGGTATGAGTCCTGATACTCTCTGCCAACATCGGTTGACATTCTATCGAAATAATAATCCAACATTAGATCTATCTACCTTTAGTTGATAATGGGTGGTGTGAGTAAACACTGAGTGCAAGTGTTCATTCCATTTTTTGTGGGAGTGAACGCTTAGTTTGGCGTGAATGAAAATAGCCTGCTTTAATTTTCGTTAAATACTTCACTCAAATTTCTCCAAATAGAGTAAATATTTCATTTTGGTGTGAATAAAATTCAGTTTTTACGTTTATTTGTGAGTGAACGCTCGTAAAAGTTGAGACTAGTGGTGAGGAACTTTAAAATGTTAATTATAGACTATATAAGGTTTAACTTGAAAGCTTCTGCAATATCCTCGAAAGCATTAAGGATTCCACGGCAGACTGAATGAGAGGCCTATAGATAGCACAGCCCTCAGGCTAGAAATCAACCATGTTGATAATAGTCCCATCACTGAGGCCGGACTCGATTTTGTCTCAACGCAGCCTTCGAAAGTAGCGGCCCTGCGAAACCTCGAAGTACCAACCGAAAAGTTTCGTGGTGGAACAATGATATCTGTAGGCAAAGAAAAGAAGACAAAAAACTATTTAATAGGGCTAAGGTCTCGGGCAACTGGGACTTTTACAAGAAAGCCCTTACCAATAACAAAGATCTAAACGAAGATCATGGAAAGCCTTCCTGGAAAGAAATAGGCAGAGGTTACACAAAGTTTTGTCTACGGATCACAATAATGGTATCGCCTCTCTCAGAAATCCTAAAGGGTCCATAACGGAGAACACCAGGTATACCATGAAGCTATTAGTGAGCACTCATTCCCCGGGTTCAGGAAACTACCCTGGATTGGCCTTAGCACCTAACATTGGATTGGAGGTAATTCTTGCCCACCGGTCCTACATTAGGAACAAAGGCCTGCAAACAGGATTTTCACCGTGGGTAAGATTGAATGAGCCATTGGCACCTTTCAAGGCTGCTGAAAAGGACCACATCTTCCCGGCTCTCCTTCAGAGAGACTTGTAGGAGATATTACCAATCCTGCTACCACTATTACGGGGTAGCTTTGCGCTGGCCCATATTCCCATGTTATGTGTTGGAGAGAGGCTAGGATAGTCTTTATCCCTAAATCGGGGAGAAGATCATATAGGGAACCAATATTAACCCATCAGCCTCTCCTCCTTTCTCTTGAAAATGATGCATAAAGTTCTAGACAGGAATATTAGAGAGGGTCTGAAGACGAACCCCCTTCACTGCCTGCAATTTGCCTACAGGCCGGGCAGAGAGACTGCCATTCATGTGCTAGTGAGAGATATTGAGAAGTCCCTCAGGGGCAAGGAAATCTCGCTCTGCGCCTTTGCAGGCATTGATGGTGCGTTTGTCAACGTTAAAATCGACGCGATTGAAGCAGCATTAAAAAAGGCAGCTTCTCAGCAGCAGATTGATAACTGCTGAGATGAATGGTGAATCGATCACGGTAATGGCTGCTAAAAGCTGTCCTCAAGGGGGCGTCCTACTACCCTTCTTGCCGACCTGAATATCCGGGGATTTAAGGCACGGGCCTATGCAGACCATACCGTCATAACGATTAGCGGTGGTCATGATAGTCATATGTGCATAGCTGCTGCAATAGTGTGGGTATTAGCCCGCAAACAAATGTGATCGTACCTTTTACTAATATAAGGAAGCTAAATTTAAAAGCTCGCTCCTTAGATGGTAAAGAAATGGTTTTCTCAAAGGAGGCTAAATATCTAGGCATAATCCTGGATCAAAAGCTCTCCAGGAAACCCCAGATTCAGATAGTAACTGCCAAGGCATATTCTCGATGTGGATTCTGGGCCACAAGGGTCACATTGGTAATGAGATTGACATCCTGGCTAGAGTAGGGGCAAACTCATCACCTGTCGGCCCGGAACCTTTCTGTTGCTTAAAAAGCAGGGTGTTCATCCAAATCGATAAAGCTAAAGCGTGCAAACTTTTAAATCTCAAGAGGTGGAAGCTAAAAATAATATAATAGCAACGCTCCGCACGGGTCACTGTTCGTTTAACTATCATCTAAACAAAATAGGACTGGTAACCGATTAAAGCTGTTGGCTCTGCAGGCCAGCTCCCGAAACTGCGGAGCACTTGCTGTGCGACTGTGAGGCAACAGCGGGGAAGAGATTGACCCTCTCCATAGCGACTCATAGCGACTTCCTTACTCCCAGGGAGAATTGGGACAGGAACCCTAAATCAGTTTTAGGGTTTTTTAGAAGCCTTAACCTAGATGGTTTTTAAAGACGAGGATGGTACAATAGACCAAATAAAATAGGTCGCAGTGCCCGACAAGGCGTTCCTTAAAAAGAAATAGAAACCAAGTAGAATAGAACGTTAATTAAAAAAAAAAAAAAAAAAAATTTAAAATGTGTGATGAAAGTGGTTTTTTGGATGAAATAGATGAAGAGATGAATAGATGAATCGATGAAACAAAAAAGAAAAAGGACAATTTCCTCAATTTATTAAAATTATATCCATGATTGATGGATAAAAGTCAAAGGGCTGGCCTGAAGACGAAGAAAAAGAACGCGCTTCTTAATTAAGTGAGCCAGGGTGAGTAAAAAAAATAAAATTTGTAAACCCGCGTTCGGCAAAAGATCGACAGAGCAAAAACGGTAATATTAAAATAATATTGAAACCCGAGGAGAAGCAATTTTTAGAGTTCATAGATTGCAAAAAGGATTCGACTGTTAACAAAATACCAGACGGACACAGAGATACCGGTCGCCGAAAAAAAAGATACACAGATAGCGTAGAAGAAGATCTACAAACCCTAGGTATAAGAAATGGGAGACTTTAAGCCATGGACCGACAGCTCTAGAGGAGGATATTGCAGGAAGTCAAGGCCAAAACAGGCTGTGTGTGGATCTATTGATGATGAAGAATAACAAAAACCAACGAAGAAAATTATGAGGAAAGTTCAAATAGGAGACATCTGTCGGTCGATAAATTATTGCAAAAAGCTTGTTTTAGGCATTGTTCCAGGGTTTTAAAATATCAGCTGTTTTTGTTTTTAATTTTACTTGAAAATTAATAAAAAATATTACTTGTTTCCAAAATTAGCCGACAGATGGGCAACCAAGTACGAAGGGAATCAATTTTTTTATTTTTCGTTCACTGACATTCTTCACGGCACACTTACTATAACGTCGAACTTTACCATGTGTGACACCCTGAAATGACAATCGTCGTAATGACGAACTTTCGTCGTAAAGACGTTGTCGTGTGTCGAGAGTATTATATATCATCAAATAATAATTTGACTTTCTTGGTGATGAATCTTTTAAATTGATTCACCTCGGAAAAATGTTACGGTCTAAAGGAAGTTTGTTTAGTTTTAAATGACTTCATGAACTCCTGACTAAACCAACTGTTAAGCATATGCTTTCAGGATTTTATGGAGTGCCGTGCTGGAGGTGAGGAGAACGGATGAAAAATAAAGCAAGTTTTTGTTTTTTTTTTGTGGCGAAAGATTTGCTTATATACCAAGCTTGCGATCAACACCCGTTAGCAATTGAAGAGCAGTTCGAGTGACTAAATTGTCGAGTTGAACAACCCGCACGAAATACTTGGCCGCAGAAGTTGTGGCAACTATAGGTCTTACCAGTTAAACCGGCCTCAAGGGATTTTGCAGTAAGTAGAAAAAGACCGAACTCCTCATCAGGACAGGGACGACTTAACGAGGCCCGAAAATCGTTCCCGGCGATGAATTACGAAGTCAATCGCAACTAAATATGAGGACAAGGGTGTGGGAATCCTATCCAAAGAATACGAGGTTTAGTATTAACAAGCTCCAAGCATCATGAATTTCTGCTTGATACAGATAAGTATTCAAACCTTAATTTTCTTGAGTGATTACGTAAGAGAAGGGTATATGAGTAGCGTGATTGTACCACAAACAAACAAGTAAATAACATACATATGCCTTCATAGTTTAAATTATTTAAAGAAGATCGCAAGCCACCCGACTAAACGTTTGAATACAGGCGGGGTGAAGAATAGAGAGTAGGGAAACATAGTTGTTTTTGGCAGGTAATTTGTGTATATTAATTGTAATATTAGTTTAATATCACGAAAATGCATTTTAAGCTCATTCAAAGAAAAACTAAATAATAAATAATTGAGAGGATAAAATTGGAAAAGCATTTCAAAGGCTCTATAAAAAAAACGAAGTCTTCTTTGGGGAATAGTGCTTAACAATATACAAATATTATATAACAAATTTCATTATACAAGAGATGAAATCCAAAAAAAAAATTAATAATTTATTTACAAAAGAATAAAGTAAAGGAACAAGGAATCAGGCAAAAATGCAACTCTCTGGCCGCATTTTAATATGTGAATCTTCATACACTTTAAATCCGACAAAAGATACACTTATTGGAGTAATGAAAATAATGAAAGCTCATGTGAAGAAAGTACTCCTCTACCTGGAAAAGTAAATTAAATGAAAACAAATTATTAGAGTTTCTTAAAATGGCAGAGGAAAAAGACAATGAGCGTCACAAGGAATTTCTAAAAATTGAATTAAAAAATGCAAAAATTGAAGAACAGAAAGTACGAGAATTAACAGAATTATTGTTTTAACATGCCACTGCTCTATGCATACTCTTGTGGAGGACAGTGGCTTATTATATTTAATTTGTTTGATAGTTGAAATTCCATTATCGCGGTACCAGTTTGTAGGTAGAGTCGCCCGCAATGCAGACATCTAGTTCCTCTGCTTACTCTGCTTACGTTGTCACCTTACTAAAGCACTGATGACATCAAACTGTATAGGCTCATTAAGAGTGCCGAGGATTGCAAACTTTTGCAAATTGATCTTAACGCTTTCTATTCTTGGTGTTCTAATAACAATCTGGTTCTTAATATTAGCAAGTCCGAGGTTATGACGTTTTGTAGAAAACGTGGTCCGATAACTTATGACTATCTATACTTTTCTTCACAACATAATCTCTCGCGTAAAATCTGTAACTGATCTTGGGGTTAGGTTTGATTGTAAGCTGGATTTTTCCACTCACATCAAATACATCTCTTCCAAGGGCAGTTCACTTCTGGGATTTATAAAAAGATGGTCTAAGTAATTCAATGATCCCTCATCACTAAGCACTTGTACATATATTTAGTGAGGCCTTTACTCCAGCATGCCTTCCAGGTGTGGTCTCCTCACTACTCCTCAGTGTTGCCATATCAGGGGAATCTCCCCTAAGTTTAGGGGAATTTTAGCTCGCCAGGGGAATTTCAGAGGAAAAAAACCGACCGGGGAATTTCTAGGGGAAATTTTTTACGTATATTCTTTATTTAGTCGAGCTCAATTTAGAAAATACATAATAGTTCGAATCCGAAAATAATCGACAGAAACTCGTTCAGTGAATCCCGATTTCGCAATTACTTGCCGGTCGAATACATTGACAATGGATATGATATAAATCAATTTCGTAAAAATTCAGTATACAGGTAACCCCCGAAGAACACGGTACTTGAAGAACACGAGTTTCGAAGAACACGTATACCTTCCCCCGAATTACACGATTTCAAACTACACGATTTTCAAGTAATTCTTTTGGAAAAGAGTAAAAAACATACCGGTGTATACACTAAGTTTACAAAGTGCCTGGCTGGCGATTGGATTTGGTCAGACAAATAAAAAATTGTATGGGTGGAGGGATTCGTAACGGTTTAGCTGCTAAGGCCCGATGAAATTTGTTTGTTAATGTTTTACATATCACCTAATATTTTTGTAATCCTATAACAAATTTCCATGAATAAGACACCACTGTACACAGAACACTCCCACCTATCTATTGTTCTAAAAATGACGGTTCCATCTTACCAACTTCCAGAGTTGTGAGTCGTCAAAGTAAAAATGTTGTCTTTTTTAACAAAACTTTCAAGCAAAACTAACTTTTTCTCTAAAAAAATCGTAAGTACCTTATAATTTTTTCATAATTAGAAAGCTTTTTTTTTTTTTTTTTTATATGGCAGTGCTAAGCTTAGGAGTCACCCTTTGTACTACTAGTCCGTCATGTCATTTGTCACGTCATGGTGCAATGTCTAGCAGTAAGCTTAGTACGGGGGAGGGATGAGGGGGGGGGGGGGTATAGGTTAAGGATTAAAAGGTACGGGGGGGTATTGAAGAAGCTGGTGATGAACCCTGCGTTTGAACTCTTGGATGTTGTAGGAGTTCGGAAATACTGACTGCGAGAGGTTATTCCACAGTCGAGTTGTTCTATTAACAAACGAATTCATATCTTGTTGAGTGCGTGAAAGCGGTAGTTGCAGGTGAAGGGAATGAGACGAGTGGGCTAATCTGGTGTTGCGGGTATAAGATTGCCGTGGAGGCAGGAGAGCGTTTAACTCGGAGGAGGTAGCTGCTTGGAATATTTCTATATGAATAATGTTATAAGTAATTTTGATGTTAAAATTGGTCTTATTTGGTGCTTTCCGACATAGGCAAGTACTAAAAATGTACCAAATAAAGCCAATTTTAACATCAACATTGCTTATATCTTCAAATTTGCTTATAGCTTATATGGTTAGAAAAATACAGGGAGATATGTGTAGTCTAACAAAAAATTTCATCGGACCCTAGCTGGTAAACCGTTACGATTCAAATTTCGTTGCGAGTTTTCTTTGAAATTTCATCTTGTTTACTTTTACCCGTTATATTCTTTTGTGAAAATTAAGGGGAATACCCGTCGACCATCGTTGCGATATTTCTTTTGATAGATTTATTGAAATTTTCATTAAAGGGTAGTTTGAAGTTATTTGAGTATAAAGTGCAGAAGATCCTGAGTTTCGAATTTTTTATTATTTTCAACCAAGTTTTTATAGTGTTCAATTAATTTCTAGTGTTTTTTAAATCCTTAATTTACAAAATGTCTGCCGAAAATCAAAAGATAGTTAAAAAAAGGTGTACAATTTCAATTGAAACAAAAGTAAAAATTTTGGACCGACTAAAGAAAGGAGAAAAATTATCAGTTGTTGCAAAGACAGAGAACTTGAACGAAGCTTCTATTCGTACAATAAGAAAGAATAAGAAAAAATAAGAGAGTATGCATCAATAATACCTTTAGGTGTTAAACGAAGTTTTTGTTCAACAAATGTAAATATTATCAATACTGAGAAAGCCATTTCAATATGGATTGATGATTGTGTAAATAAAAGAGTGCCTTTGAGCGGGAACATTATCAAACAAAAAGCGCTTAAGATTTATAAACATTTACAAGAACACCAGGAAACTACCACAGACCAACAATCGCAATCATTTTGTGCAAGTAAAGGCTGGATGGAAAGGTTTAAAGCAAGGTACTCCCTACACAATATCAGGCTCCACGGAGAATGTGCTTCTGCAGATGTAGAGGCTGCTCGTCAATTTACAACAAAACTGCACACAATTGTTAAAGATGAATGTTATGCAGCGGACCAAATTTTTAATGCCGATGAGACTGGTTTAAACTGGAAAAAACTGCCATCTCGTACATATATTTCAAAAAACCAGAACTCTATGCCTGGATACAAAATATCTAAGGAAAGGATCACTCTTCTCTTATGCCGTAATGCATCAGGAGATTTTTGTATGAAACCATTATTTATAAACAAATCAATGAATCCTCGCTCGTTGAAAAACTTAGATAAAGAGCAGCTACCGGTTTATTGGCGAGCTAACAATAAAGCTTGGATCACTTCATCTATGTTTGCAGATTGGTTTCGCAACTGTTTTGTGCCTGATGTAGAAGGATATTTAAAAAAGAAAAATTTCAGTTTCAAAGTATTACTACTACTAGACAACGCCCCTGGACAACCGAAGGAGTTAGAACATCCAAATGTAAAGATTATATTTCTACCACCAAATACTACATCACTAATCCAGCCACTGGATCAAGGTGTAATATCAACATTTAAAGCATATTACATCCGAATTTCTTTTCAGTCCATTTTAGATAAGTTAGAAGCTGCAGAAAATAAGACACTTATCCAAGTTTGGAAAGAATTTTCAATCTTGGATTGCATTAATACTGTATCTTCAGCTATAAGTGATCTTAAAGTTTCAACATTGAATGCCAGTTGGAAAGCTCTTTTACCGAATATTGTTTGTGAAGACTCCAATATTCCATGTAAGCACACCGAGTACAATCAGATAATTAATATTGCACGTTCGATATCTGGTACAGGGTTTGATGATATGTCTGCTGAAGAGGTTGAGGAATTATTTTTAGAAAAAACATTGGATGAAGAAGATCTGGTAAGGCTTGTACAAGAATCCAATTCAAATTCAATGACTACAGAGGATACAGAGGATATGCATTACATTTGGCAAACAAATTGGAGATGTTCTTAACAGAAAGGGATCCTTCCAAGGTACGGAAGACAACATTTGCAGCACAACTCAGGAAATGTATTAAGCCGTATGAAAATTATTTAGAGGAATTGCAACACAGGAATAAACCATCATGTAGTATTGCTAGATATTCAGATGAAGACGAACCAAGCGATGTGGACATTCGGCCCCCTACAAGAAAATATCCTAGAATCATAACGTACCTAGATGACTCCAGTGATGATGACTAGAATTTTAATTGAAAAAAGTGATGCATTGGAAAATTTGTTTGTTTTATTTTTTATTTTTTTGTATTTTTCGTATTTTGATAAAAAAAATTTAAGATAAAATCAAAATTCATTTCAAAGTTAATTACTAATTAACTAATTTAAATTAATTTTTTTATGTAATACAAGATTCCTTAAAAGTGTTTATTACCAATATGAATTCAAAAAATAAAAATTTTTAGTTTTATATTTAACAAAAACAAATTTAAAAACTAACGTTTTTATCTTTTCACACTTGAAACGGATTCTCGTTTTTTACAGTCTCGAACAACACGGTTTCAAAGAACACGGAACCAATTAATCGTGTTCTTCGGGGGTTACCTGTACTTGGTTTTCAGTCAAACAACGATGCAGATTTTTTGATCAAACTAAAGGAAGTGGTATTTCTACTTCTTTCTCTTTCAAAAGGTACAAAAGAATAGCTACCATTTAGAGAAAATCAGCATTTTTACTCCCGCTGCTTCACCGTAGATAAAATCCGACATGAAATATTTGTTCACGAAGAGATACATGTGGAGTATTCGGAAAAAATCAGCAATTTGCGTTCATTGAGTCTTTTTGACAGCTCTTTTCTGCTCTCAATTGCCCTGCTGTGGCTTGAGAATTCTCATTTTTTCTGCTCCATCATCGTAGGAGCAGGCAGCGCAGCAAAATCCTTCTTCTTTTCTTTTGACAGTTTGGCAAATCGAAAATAGAAAAATCGGAAAATAGAACCAATCCGTTCCGTCCGTTTTGAAAGGTTGGATATTCGACATTTCCATAAACTTTCCATGAGACGAACGGAGTGGTAGCCACAATCAAGCAAATAGAACGTCAAAGAAAAACAAAGAAAAAACGAGCGGTGCGGAGGAAGCGGATTGATTGTGTTTGAGCCTTTAGTTGGATGCACATCGGCGAAGATGATGCTACGCCACAATAGGGCTGGGGTAGATGCAACAACGCCGATGTCCGGTGAACGTACTCCAGTGAAAATGAAACGCACCTGTTATAATATGGGTCATGACCCAACACAACTCATATCGGTTAGTAAGTATACGTTTCAAAAACTTAGCGGAGAAGTAACGAAATTTAGGGGAATATAGAGCTATTTGTAGGGCACTCAGGAGAGAAACGTAATAAGGATCTGGCAACACTGCTACTCCTATTTTTTTCTATATATGTATATGCTTTTAAGTTGGCATGCTCCAGCTGAGCCACAGAACAGTGGTAAATGTTTCTCAGCCCAGCTGAGAAGTACGCAGTATTTGTATGTGAGAATTAGGAGGCAATTATTTGTTTGAGCGTCGTGAGAACGACCTGGGCAACCAAAAAAGACGTCAAAAAATATGTTTCACTATCACATATAGCCTGAAATTAAGTTCTGAGTGAGTTTTTTTGATTTTACAGCAACTTATTTATTTAATTGTAGAATCATCATAATAATATCTAGATTTTTCCGTGGGGGCTCTTAAAGCTATATGGGTGCCGTCAATGCAACCAACCACAGAAGGAAAACCATTGCTCCTTAAATTGTCAAATTCGTTTTTAATAGTTATTAATTCCTCATTCGTCGGCCATTTTATAAAATATTCTTTATCTCTGCATATCATCTTTCATGTATTCATTACATTTTATAGGCATACCCCTCTGCAGGGACGGCGCTTGGGTTACATGTCAGTTTGTCAGTATGCTCCTCAATTTTTGATGGAAATGAATGGAAAAATTGTATCCCAGCTGAATTGCGCCCGGTGCAAGTGTACCATTTGCCAATATGAAAGCATCGTCCCTTTTGAAGTTCAATGGCCTTCTTGCCGCATAGGAGAAAGCGGAGAATATTTCCCAAGCCGCGATATCTTGAATTGGAATGTCTTTATAGTAGGTTTCAATTCCTCTTTTGTCATGATCTTATTAACCCAATTCGTTTCATCCTCGTTTTCACGTGATTTCGAATTATCGCAATGCGTACTCGAGAACAATCTTCCTGGAGAGTGGAGCTTCCATCATGATTTTGCTAGTTGTCTTAAGCTTCTCTGCCATCCTTCCCATTATTTCATGAACTTTGAGACTTTCCGATATATTGGGTATTCTGCCGAATTTCGCCGACCACGACAATTTTCTTCATCGACGTATAATTTATTTTTCATTTCTCTTTTCCTTTGGTTCTCCCAGGCAGATGAGTTTTAGCCCTTCATTACCTAGTTTAAGGCCCTTTTAATAACCCTTTTCCGAGAGCATGATCAAGGTTCTCTACTGGAATAGGAGGCAAGGCCGGCTTGGTTTTTTTGCGACCAATGCAGTATGTCATATTGCTCGTTCCTTTTTTGGTTGCAGTGAAGGACAATGGATAAAGGCACAAACGCTTAAATATTCATTCGTGTAACTTTTTCCGTCCCGATACACATGAGTTCGGGGACAGACAGACATACAGACTATTTTATCGAGATAATAATTTGTAAAAATAAATCATGGTAATAAAAATTAATTCTGAATGAATAGATGAAAATGAAGTCACTGGAGTCTATTTCTAGAATGGCGTTCTTGTCTAATTGCGCCCGGTGCAAGTGCACCATTTGCAGCTATGAAAGCACCGCTTCTGTCCCTCTGATATGGTAAACCGATCTGTAAGATCCCTGAAAGAAACTTCCAAACTGTTATTAAAAGTCCTTTCCTTACGTCCTTGTACACGGAATACTACCATAATTTTGGAAAACTTGGACTAGTTTCTATGAAAAAAAAACACAGTGTTGGAATAGAGTAATTAATAAAGAAGAATAACATATCTTACTTCTAATGATATACTGACCGGGTTAAATAACTTGGACCCGAAAAATGTCATGCAACTGAAAATCGGCCCCCTAGTTTTTTGCAACGATGCTCAAATCATAACTCATTCCCTCTGCACATTATCTTTAACATACATTTTGTTCTTCCACTTTGTGTTCGCGATGTAAACTCCACTTTACAAGAGTTGTAACGGCGGAAGTATCCCGTTTACGAAATCCACCTCGTAGTAACTATAGAATTTGAGTCGACTGACATTTCGACTTTTTTTGAAAAAAATTAGGGAATTTTCTGAGAGAAGAAGGCTATGAAAAACAAAAAAGTTGGAGATTGGAAAAAATTGGAAAAAGTTTTCAGTTGGTATTTGAAAAATGTGAAAAAAGGATGTGAGGTGGTGGAGAGGTTGTAAATAAGTTTTTTGAGGGCGGTTGATTTTGAAAAAGAAATTGCTTTAAAAAAAGTAGTAATTATGGGAACAACATTGACCGTTTTGGAAATATCTAATACCAAGATCATTTGAATTGAGAAAAAAAAGTTTATAATTCTTTAACAGAGAATCTACAAAGTTTTTGACCAGCAAGAAACTCCAGAGAGGAAGAAAAAAAAGTATGTAAATAAAAAAAAGCAGTAGCGGTATTGTTCAATGGTAGAGCAAAAATTTGAGGCTAAAGAGAATATCAGCATCGAGAGATATGTAAATAAAGAACAGGTGCATATGACGCAACCGAAGGAATAAAATTATGGCAACAATTTTCTGGTAAACAATACACGACTATTTTATTTGCAAGTGCATGTGGAATAACATTTAAAAACAAAAATGTGAATCGTGGCTGACTCTTCTTGAATGACACCATTGGGGGAATTTTGTGGGTCAAAACGGCATCCAGAAAGCAAAGATAAGTACTGTTTATGATATTATATTAGCACTTAGTTAATTTTTAAATAATACCAACAATTTGTTTGTGTTTGTAAACAATAATTGTAAACAATTTTTTACTATTGGACGATCAAACAAAAGTTGGTGTGGTCTTTGGTCTGAACTAACCATCGATCAGGTACTTATGAAAGTTTAAAGCATGATCGGAGAACTAATTTACAGTCACCGGATAACTGATACTACAGTACCCTGTATAGTTTTGACAGAAGTATCAAACAAGCTGGAAAAATACTGCAGCGCATCTTACGATACTTCCGAGCAGCATGACAGTAGAATGTCACGAATTTCAAGAGATAGGATCGACTTACAAAAATTAATTACTTTTTACGATTCGCACGATCCTTTTCCCGAAGCATCAGCTATAATGTTATTCTATTCGGGGCTCGTCCGAAATAAATTGCCATAAGGCTGTAAGTGTCGACAAAACAGTAATGGAATTTTTAATCGGCCAAAACTTTGAGTGTATGAAATCCAAAAAAAAAAAAAAAAAAAATACGCTCATTGGGATCCATTACGTCAAGGGTGAGAGTTGGACGACGATGTCATAACGATTAATCCGCTAATATTCTATGGGACCGAGGTAGGCTATCATATCAACTACCTGGTGTCCCGTAGTAAATAGTTTAATAGCAGGCTGGAGATATTTCCTTGTCTACTTTTAAGTAGGCGATGGAATATCTCCAGCCTTATATAAAGCGAACAATTAGACTTTAAGTTCAGTTGCAATTAGCAACTCACCCAATGTATGTACATATATATATCTATAATATAAAAATGAATCGCTAAATGTGTTGCTAAGCGCAAAACTCGAGAACGGCTGGACCTATTGGACTAATTTTTTTTTTCGAATATTCGTTGAAGTACGAGGATGGTTCTTACGGAGAGAAAAATTTAAAAAATTGCCTGAAAAAACAAAAAAATGGTAATTTTAGGAATTTTCACTTCATTTTAGTTTCAATAGCTTCATGGCCTACCTATTGTTTGACAAATGTAAAATTGTCATTAAATTGAATCATTACATTTTAATGAAAATTTCAAATTTACGCAGCTGTCAAACAATAGGTAGGCCATGACGCAATTGAAACTAAAATGATCCACAGCGGCCGTCTCAAGAGGGCGGTGTACCACTTTCTTCACAACCACCTCGACATGGGTATCAAATGAAAGGGTATGATAAGTAGAATACAATAAGCAATGTAGTATACAACATATATCTTTAGATCCATGGCGGCCGTCTCAAGAGGCCGGATTACCACTTTCTTCACAATCACCTCAACATGGGTATCAAATGAAAGGGTATGATAAGTAGAATATAATAAGCAATGTAGTATACAAAATATATCTTTCGATCCATGGCGGCCGTCTCAAGAGGCCGAATTACCACTTTCTTCACAACCACCTCGACATGGGTATCAAATGAAAGGGTATGATAAGTAGAATACAATAAGCAATGTAGTATACAAAATATATCTTTAGATCCATGGCGGCCGTCTCAAGAGGCCGAATTACCACTTTCTTCACAACCACCTCGACATGGGTATCAAATGAAAGGGTATGATAAGTAGAATACAATAAGCAATGTAGTATACAAAATATATCTTTAGATCCATGGCGGCCGTCTAAAGAGGCCGGATTACCACTTTCTTCACAATCCCCTCAACATGGGTATCAAATGAAAGGGTATGATAAGTAGAATACAATAAGCAATGTAGTAGACTCAATATACCGATTCATGGCGGCCGACGCAAGACC
Source organism: Thereva unica (assembly GCA_949987705.1). Classification (NCBI taxonomy): domain Eukaryota; kingdom Metazoa; phylum Arthropoda; class Insecta; order Diptera; family Therevidae; genus Thereva; species Thereva unica. Next base: position 32,032,837 of record OX465282.1, on the reverse strand, counting down.
CATGTTCTTTGAGGCATTTCATCTGTGTAAAATTCATATCTCGAAAAATATTAAGTCAATGGATGGTTTTTATTGTTTACTATTGACTTATGGGTGCAGCGTAGGCGCACCGGGTCCCAGCTAGTTGTAAATAAATTAGATTTACTTGAATATACATTTTTTTAATATTTAGTGGCCAACCGCTAAATATAGGTGGGCCACTACAATTCCAAAGAATTTCATTAAATATTTCAAAAAGAGAAGACATGGAATCATACTTACACACCTGGACAATAAAATAGTTACATTGTTCTAAAATAATCTTTCAGGTAAATATTAGCCGCAATTTCACTTATTTCTATAACGTTTTACTGTCAAAACAAAATAATTAATATGGCAACCCTATTCTAAAATGTACAAACCAAAATATTCCGAGAATTGTTGGAATTCTGAAAATTTCGTAACTGTTTTCGAATTTGATGTGGGCACTAAAATAGGTACAGCGTTATTTTGTTTGGAATAAAAAGTTAAAAGTGGTACAAAGGAGATTTTTAAGGTATTTATTATTGCATAATAACTATTCTTTTTAATTTTTGGATTATAATGGAGGATGTTTTAAAAATTCTTGTTATAAAAATGGGTAGAAAGCCACATTGCACCCAAGCGTCTTGTTCGGAGGTTAAGAGAGGAGGATGAAATGATTCGAGCTACTTACATATGTATAGCAAAATTATTGAGTCGGTGTGCTAATTTCGTTTGCAATGCTCTTAAGCCAGAAAAAGACCCATTTCGGTCTTCCAGGATTATTGCTGCGGATATTGGCAACGTGTTAAGTTACTGCATTATACGCCGAAGATTAGTGGATGCAAATCTACCCGGACGAGTAGCCAGGACAACTCCCCTGCTAATACAAAAAAACTTCAAGATGAGGATAAATTTTGCTATCCTGGTCCGGGCCAGAAGGTCAACGGAAATGGCGTAACGTTCTTTGGAGCGATGAAATAAAAATTAACTTGTTCTCCAATGACGCTCAACGGAATGTTCGTCGCCCCAAAGGAAAAGAATTCCATCGTTCTTACACAAGAAACACTATTAAGCATGGCGGCGGGAATATAATGGTTTGCGGTTGTTTTTCACGGGACGGGGTAGGTCCAATATATACAACGTATAACGGATACCATGACCAGATTCGAATTTTTAAACATAATGAGGAACGTCATGCTACCCTACTCAGAGGAAAACATGCCCCTAGTTTGGAAGTATCAGCAGGGTGACGATCCTAAGCATACTTCTAGACTAGTTAAAATTTGGTTTGTTCAAGAAAATGTTCCCATAATGTATTGGCCAAGTCAGTCTCCTGATTTGAACCCAATTGAAAATCTATGGGGACATTCAAAAAATAACCTGGAGAAATAAACTTGTCGTAACAAAGAGCAATTATGGGTTTCTGTACAAAAAATTTGCAACGAAATACCCATTGAGGAGAACGGACAAATTGGGCCCAATGGCCAATACACATGAGATATTATTTTTGTGATAGGTCTTAACACACAACTAACGAGAAAAATAATAAAAAAAATTAAATGTACCGGGTTCTTGTACAGCTACGTCGAAAAGTTTTATTTAATTATGTCAAATATTTTGCAATTATGTATTAAATGTTTTTCAATAGGAGTGAAAGAATATTACTTTAAAATATTACTAAAGTCACTAATTCTAACCACATAGAGCCACATGGAATTATAATAACACAATATACCTGTTACAAAAATAATAATAAGTGTATTTCGACTATAGGGCGTAATAAAAGTTCTATGTACCTATGCGAGAGTGAATTGCAACCCGGTACGTTTAAATTACAATATCTCATGTGTATTGGTCAGCAGGCCCAACTCCCATAATGTTTTGCCCATTGTCCTTTGCCTAAAACTTATTTCCTCCATGCCCAGAAGAGTGGAAGCTGTACTAAAAAATAAAGGTGGGTTCACTGGCTACTAAATTACAGGTTTAGTTCTATTAAAAAGTACTAAAATAAAAAACTAATTCAAGCTTTGTCAGTAGGTTCGGGATGTACATACCTATTTCATTGTATAGGTGATTTTTTGAAATATAACCATTGATACGTTATGTTTTTGGGCATTTTCATAATCGTCAATGATTTTGCGATCGCGTCAAAATTGAGATGTCATCAGCAAACGAATGCTCATCATGATTGCATTGTTGCGATAACAACTGTTGATGTAAATGAACGTTCAGTTGCTTTTCCTGTCATTTCAATTCATACGCTTGTGAACAATGTAGAACATCCAAAATTATAGTAAATACTAATAAATATATTTATATAATACAATATAAAAACAATTACAAAATGAATTCTCTTTTGCTGAATATAATTTTTAATGTACTTTTGGATAATAGAAAATGAAGAGCGAAGGAAAAAAGTTTATCGAAATATGTTACTTTTCAAGCATTTTAATTTTAAAACTAAAAGAAGGATTCCGAAAATTACGAGTTATGAAAAAATAATTAATCAATATCCTGATATATGCAAAGATCTACATTTAAAGTAAATTCCTCAAGTATCTCAGTTATTTTATATAAGTATATGTTATGGTTTTTAGAAACTTGTGCGATTGCTGGAACCTTACTGGAAAAATAAATGGATTGGTAGACCTAAAGTGAATATTGAAAAGGGTTTATATATTTGTATTTGGAGGCTAGCGAACCAAACCACAATAAGAGAAGTAGCAGATAGGTTTGATATAGCAGTAGGTTGTGCTTTTCAAACGTATAAAAAAATGACTCAAATACTCAGTATCATTGCCAAAAAATTTGTGAAATGGCCACAGTCCCGAGGAGAGATGGTAAAACTAATGGAGGATTTTCAAAATATGCGCCAAGAAAGACCTTTTCCCAATGTTATTGGATGCATTGACTCGACACATATAGAAATTTCCAGTCCAAAGATTGACAGTGTTAGTTATTATAACCGCAAGGGTACTCATTCAATGATTCTGCAGGTAACGCACATTAGAAATTGTAAAAATGTACACTTGCATTTAATTTGTTTTCATTTAGGCCGTATGTGTTTCTAATTTATTATTTATCGACATTTTCTTCGGATGGCCGGGTAGATCCCATGACGCGTCTGTCTGGAGCAGCTCTCCGTTAAAAAATAATATTGAAAATGGTACCATAGCTTTATTAGAAGACACTCACTTATTAGGGGACTCGGCGTATCCATTGAGTACATACCTTATGGTGCCATATCGTGATAATGGATATCTTACTTCTACAGAGAGAAACTTTAATTGGCATCTTAGCTCAACAAGGGTTTGCATTGAGCAGGCGTTTGGTGTCTTAAAAAGTAAATTCAGAATACTAAAATTCTTACCCATTTATAATACCAAACGAGCTAAGGACATTGTTATGTCATGTGTAGTTCTACACAACTTCATAATTCAAAATGAAGGAGTTCCCTCAGAGGGTATTGAAATTAGCGACGATAACAACGCATGTGAAATCGGAGGTGTTGAAACAAGTTCGTCTGAAGTTAAACAGAAGCAGGATTCAATTGCCCATTTGTTTGTCTGTTAAATTTAGTATAAAATCCCTTTGCAATGATGTTCATCTATAAAATTAAACCTAAAACATATATCTTTTTATAAAATAAAAGTCTTAAAAACGAAAACTCTTCATTTTATTTTTAAAACATAAAATAATAGTTTCTACAATATTGCCTCTTTCAATCCAGTCACTGGCTTAAAATTAAAAAAAAAAAAATAATGGCACAATATAAGTGAGTAAGTACTTTTAAGAGAATTAATTTGAAAAATCATTGGTTTCGTTTTTCTAATAAATTCTCCAACACATTTCTCAAAGATTTTAATTCCTGAACTCTTTCTCTTTCCACTTCTAAGACTTCTTTATGGCGTTTTTCCACTTGTTCAGCTTCTTCCTTTAAGAATTCTAGGACTTCATTTTTTTTCTTCTTTTTAGTAGCTGGTGTTTCTGTATCACTATTACCGTTCTCCTGATCGCTTTGTATGCCTTCGTTTAAGGTAGATATCAAACTTCCTTCTGGAGGCGTAATAAAGGAAGAACTCCCATAGACTGCATCAAAACAAAATCCGCATAAAATTCCCATATGGTTGCATTCCTCCCTGTTTGCGTGTTTCTCTTCTTAATCCTTTTATACGTCGTAAAAAGATTGGTGAATTTGGTTTTACACGCTTCTCTGCTAAAGGAGAAGTCTTCATCACTTTGTTTTTTCATCTCCTCTAGAACTAAGCCCCATAAAAAATTATTTTTCTTTTTCCCTTGGACGAAGTGATTTTCAAACGAAAGACGTGCAGAAATTAAACATTTAATTGTATTTCTTGTCCAGCAGTTTTGGTCTCCACTGAAAATCAGCCAAGTAAAGTTTCACCATTTTACAATATGTACATACATAAATATATAGGCATAATTAATTACCTCTGCATTTCGTCCATTTTCGTAATGAAATTTTCCACTTGACATTTGACAATTGCATTCGCTGAAAAGAGAATGCTTTGCTGCGCGGATTTTTGTCAGCAATTCCGCGCTCATTGTGTTTATGAATTCTTGACGCATGCATCACAAGCTTTATGAATTTGTGATTGACGTCAAAATCATGTCATTGACGTTTATGAAAATGCCCTTTCTTGTACTTTTGAAAAATCTAGTTGAAGTTTTTACAGTGATAAAATAAATTTGGTTTATTTAAAATAAAAATGAATTTGTTATACTTTACTCGGGAAAATGGTCAATTTTCATTTTTTCCCATTTCATTGAGCAATTTTTAAAATTTTGAACCCCCTTTACCTTACCTTTTAGTTTATGTATTATAAAGATGGTGGATATATTTTACACAGAGTGATATGTCAAAATGATAAGAGACTGAGAGAGAAAATAAAAACGTACATGAACCAACTGTTATCCAGATGATTTGACAAACAGCTTAATACCATGTTTCCATCGCACTCGAAATCTTCCGATTTCGGCAAAAATGAGGATTTCGGACGAAATCTCGTTTGAAATCTCATGTTTTAGCATATAAAATGAAATCGCCTTTCGGAGGAGATTTCAATGAAATCTCGATCGAAATCTTGGTAATGACTATTCAGCAAGTGGGAAATTTTGGGGAAATTTCTCAGCTGTAAAAAATTTTGACAGTACGAATTTGTCATTTTTAAATTTTCTATCTGTAACGTTTAAAATGGAGCTTAAATGAATGTTTATATTTTTTCCTTATTTTACAGCCTATTCTTTCCAAATTCCTCAGTTTTGTTGATATAATTAGGTTTTTAAAATTTGATGTGCAAGTTTGTTATGACAAGCGAAAACTGCCTGGTGCGATGGAAACACATTTGGATTTCGCCAAATCGTTTTATCAAAACCTGGGGATTTCAAGTGCGATGGAAACATGGTATAAAAAAATTTGAACGTATTCGTAGACAGGAGATAGGCGTGGATCGAGAAATAAACTTCGATTTAAATACTCCTTCTCGTTCGTTCATCTCAAATTATAAAATTAAACAGACATTAGTTCACTTGCTCGCGCTCTTGTAAAATCAGATTGTTCGACTCATTTGGCCGAAGAAGATGCTGGTGTACTGGACGTGGAATCTTCTATCGATCTAGTTGCAAATGGTAACAGCTTTGCTAATTCTTTCCACGAGAAATCACTAGCTTCGATTTTTAAAACCACCAGAAAACCATTAAAATATTTTCCTCTTCGCCAAAAGTCATTAGATAAATCTAAAGCTAATGTTTGAAGTCGACTTTACTAAATGCTATAAAATATCAATATTTTAATAATTGTTTTAACCAATATCATTATCATTATACCCTGGCTTCACTGGTCGAACTGCGTAAGATTGAACAAATTGGTAAACTGAACTTTAAAATAACCTGAGTCGCATACAATTTCCACATATTCAACTGTGGATAAAACAAACCTCAGTTCATCCAAGTGGACTCAGACTGAAGTTAAACGTAAAAGCTCGCTCAAAAGAGAGTATTCAACTGGAATAATGGAGTGCCATTCCAGTGAGCTTTAGCATTTCCAACTTTTGGCGAAAAAGGAACAACTATTTCAAGCACGAACTGAACAGGAAGTGGACTTTAGCCGATGAGGGCATTTATGTGGATTTAACTGAGGTAGACATTAGCTGGCACTCTAATAAGGCTCCTAGACTATCAATAATATTGTGCAATATTTTGATTTGCGCGATATGATTTCCTTAAGAGATGCAAGTTCCTCGTTCGGCCAGCTGCACTGGCTACAATCCACAAATCCTACCTTCATCCCTGCCTCGAATACACCTCGTAAATCTGGGCTGGCGACCAGACCAGACAAAAACCAATTTGGTGGTTTCGTTTAATTAATTTTCAGATTTCAGCAGAGGTCTGGTATTAGGGCGGTTTCATGATTATTGTTTTTTGTTATGTTTTTTCTGGACTCTCGAGACCTTAAAACAATTAAAGCTGCAATTCATAGACTAAACTAATTGTTTATTGTGGTGTTTTTTATAAGGTGCTAGTTTGGATTGTTAAGGTTGTTGTTTTTTGTGATAATGTGCTAAAATCAAGGATGGTTAAGTGGCGGGAGATGTAGCTCTCTTCGGAATTTCTTCTCAGGTGGCCCGATGGCTGGTAAGTGGTTGCATGACAGTAGGTGCGTAACAGCGGGCCTATCACCTTATGAGCAACCACCTCCCAAGTCGGTGGTCTGCAGTCGTGGTTCTAACCGAAGGCTGCGAACCCAAATTTCGTTCAGGTGAAATCGCCTAATGGAAGCAACCACCATCACTGAGGACTTTACCCCAAAAATTTTATTTATAACTTAAAGTTGTTTGGGGTCGGTTTAATGTTTGATTTTAATTTTTGGTAAAAGTTACCGGTTTGAAGGAAAATTTAAAATAGAAAGAAAAATGTCCGTTATCAGTCGGTTTCTGTTAATAACTATAAAAGATGTGTTAACAATTTCGGAAAAAAAAGACGAAATAAAGAAAAGCGTCCCGGGTCTGGACGAGAGCCATATTTGAGAAACAGGACAAACCAAGCAGGAATTAAGAAAGAAGTTAGAGCCATAATACCAGAACCAGAAGCAGGAGCCAGGTGGTATACCCACGAAGGTTATGGTTCCATGGAAAAAGGTTTAAAATACCCGTCTAAGTTATTATCACTAGATATATAAGAAGATAACATAAGAGGAAAACCATTCCTTATACCCCAATTTATTGTGAGGAAAAGCTTAGGTGAAGACAGCTGATTCAAAACAAGAACTTCAGTTCAATTTTGCACGTCGAAGGAGCTTCACAAACCTATCGTTTAGAGGGCAAGAATATTTGTCTTCTTTTCCTTACATGCTCAAGTTTGGAGAAGGATTGAAGTAAACTATCACCACAGTGAAGTAAGGAAAAGCCCCGATGGATGATATGGATTGCTACCCCGGTCCGGAGTAGTTTTGTGTTATAATTTTTTTTGTGTTGAGTTTTATCTAAGTTGATTTTTAGATTTTCATGTAGGATTAATTTTTTTAAAATAAATAATTTTTGTTCGAGGCCTAGTTAACACGAATTGTTGATTTTGTAAAAAAAAAAAAAAATTATAGTTTTGTGGTGTTTGAAAGCACGGCTATTTTGTAATAGATTTTTTTGTTCAACGCAGCATTGATAGAATTTAATACTGGAAAAAGCGGACTCGTACCAGGGCGTTTTTGATGATTTTTTAACTTAATTTCGAGTACCTAAGGGTAATTTTAAATCGTTTTGCGTTATAGTCATCGGACTAATTTTTTTGGTTCAAGTATACGTTAACTAATAATGCGATTGTACGATGGTATTGATGTAACGGCAGGCTTAAATAAATTATTAAAAAAAATTAAAAATAAAAAAATCACCCGTTAGTAATAATAAAGAAAAAAATCACCCTTTATCCACTGGATAATCAAATTTTTTCACTGGGAAAATTAAAAATAGCAGTAAGTCTAGAAAATCGGAAGAAAAACAAGGGAGTCGATTTTGATGAGAGATAGGAGTCAGAAGTAAAGTTTTTTTTTGAAATTTTTTTTAAGAAAAAAAAAAATAAGAAAATTTAAATTTAAAAAAAAAAAAAAAATAATAAAGAAAAAAAAAAAATATAAAGGGTGTTGAGTTTTTTTAAATAAAAAAAGAAAAAGGAAAAAAATATAAAAGTTTTTTTTGAAAATTATTTTTGAAAAAGAAAAAAAAAATTTGTGTTAAACCGAAACTGCAAAAAGAAAAACGCAGCTAATATGTGTTATATAATTTTGAAGAGATCCGAAGTTATTTACAATAACAAGAAAAAAAAAAAAAATTTTTTTTTAAAAAAAAAACCGACTTCAAAACTACATATACCTATGCATGCATATGTACAAACTTAAACTAAAAAGTAAAAAATAATATTTTAATTACCTCAAAGCAAGAGCCTTAAAGGACAGTTAAAAAAATTATTGATATTTATATATGTATGTATCTATTTAATATTTTTAAAAAGTTCATTTTGGAGTCGGTGCCAGCCAAAGAACAATTACGTTTATACATACCCTGAAAGCTTGGGTGCAAAAGAAAACTTACGTTAATACATACCTTTGGCTGGCACCGACTCCAAAATGAACATTTTAAAAATATTAAATAGATACATACATATATAAATATCAATAATTTTTTTAACTGTCCTTTAAGGCTCTTGCTTTGAGGTAATTAAAATATTATTTTTTACTTTTTAGTTTAAGTTTGTACATATGCATGCATAGGTATATGTAGTTTTGAAGTCGGTTTTTTTTTTTTTAAATTTTTTTATTTTTTACTTTTTAGTTTAAGTTTGTTTACAAAATTGTATTCTACTCGTCATACCCTTTCATTTGATATCCATGAAGGGGGTCGGGAAACAAAATTGCAAAATTCGGCCGCCATCTTGGAACCGACCGCCATTTTTTTACAAAATTTATATGGGACCACCTCTGAGGTATAACGTACCAAACAAAAAAAGAATCATCAAAATCGATTCATAATTGGCGGAGTAATCGCGTAACATACATAGAAAAAAAAAAAAACATACATTCGAATTGATAACCTCCTAAGGTTATAAAAAAAATATATTTTTCTGAAGAAGAAGGAAGCAGACGGAGTTATCATGAGGAGTTAATATAAAAAAACGGAAGCTAAATTTGTAATTGCTGCGCTAGGTGCAGGAGGAGGAAATAATGAGGTCTGGTTGAGGATAAGGTGGTCTTGTACATACCAAGACTATTAAGGTAAACTAGTTTTTAATTTACACCAGTGAAAAATCGACAAGAAAAGAGCTCGTTAAGAAGAGAGACCAACGGGTCCATTTCCAAGGAAATACCTGGATGCATAGGTTGACCGGATGGATTATTAAATTTATAGGCTGTTGTATGAAAATCTAAATAATTTTTTTTTGTTGGCGTAGTTCTTAATTTATAGGGGACTAACTAATTTTATTGAGTTAAATAAATTTTAGTGCATTTTGCAAAACTAAAGTGTGAATACATCCGGAAAATTGATTTTCGTGACCTTTGACCCTCCATAACTTTCAGGGGCGGATCCAGAAATAATTCTTGGGGGTGGAAAATGAAATTTCAAAACTGGAAATGATGTTATCTGAAATAGTATTGGGTGTACAGCTAAAATGATAGTAAAAAAAATTTTCGTTATACGTGCATGGAAAAGGCCACTTTTCCTCCCGGTAACACTTTCGTTATCACTCGAAAAGTGGCTTTTCCTGGACTTACAACGAAAAATATAGTTCGTTACAAGGGAGAAAACACAATTTTCACTCGTGTGACTTCATCCCTCGTCTTCGGGTCGGATTGAAAACGTCACACTCGTTCAAATTGCGTTTGGCCTCCCTAGTAACGAAATATACTATTACTCCCTAAGAATAAAATAATTCCCGGGTAAAACTAAAAGATGGCCTTACAACGGGCGAACACCGGCTGTGTTTGAAACACGATCCTAGGATATGTGCTGGGCATTAAAAGGATGTTTGTCGGACTGTACGGCTGTATATTTATTGAGAAAAAACATCATGAAATCTGGTTCTCATATCTTCGTATACGAATATTACAAAAAATTTATCAACGCACTGCAATTAAAGTTTTTTTCGATTGGTTTTTTTTCTTGAACCGCTTAAAATAACAATATTTATATAGTATAGTATAGTACAGTACCAGTACAATGTACAGTCACATAGTGAACGACTCATATGTTGCGATGCGGGTAGACTTATTGCGTTTGCGATTCATGTAGAAAAAGGGGATACAATAAATGATGAATGAATGAATGGGAATATTAAGTATCGTGCACGTGAATGTTAATTATAAAAATGCTATTTAAAATTTTTGTAAACTGTTTAAGAAAAAAAAACATATTTACAAATTTAAATTGAAACCCCGTAAAATTGAAAATAACCCATAAATATTTTATTTGTTATAGATAGAGATTTAAAAATAGTATCTGTGGCTCTTTGTTTTTTTCTATGTGTGAAAACCAAGCTTAGGAATCACCCTTTTTACTACCAGTCTGTCATGTCGTTCGGGTCATGGTTCAGTGTCTAGTAGCAAGCTTGATTTGAAAGATAGAAGATAGGATAAGGGGGTCAGGGGGTGTTGGAGCAGGTGGCGATGAGCCGTACGTTAGAACTCTTAGACATACAAGGAGGTCGCCAGTAGATCTTGGCTGTTGTACGAGTTCGGGAAAACTGACTGTGGAAGAATATTCCACAGTCGAGTTGTTCTATTCATAAACGAACTTCTAGAACATGTTGTGCGCGAAACGGGGCTGTAGGGTATGGAGGTGAGCCGAGCAGGCTAGTCTTGTGTTGCGGGAAAAATATTGCCGTGCAGGCAGAAGGTCCTGAATTTCAGCGGAACAGTCGCTGGGGAATTGCGATAAAGCATGGAGAGGGCTGCAACATTCCTACGGTGGCTCAGAGAGTCGATGGAGATGCAAAGGCTGTCATCTCCGATGATTCTGATGGCGCGGCTTTGCCCTTTGTCCAGCCACGCTAAGGCGGTTTTAGAGGCACCAGCCCAGACAAATGAGTTATATTCGAGCCGGGCCGAATGTAGGATTTGTAGATTGTAGCTCTAGCTGCTGGTGGGAGCAGAAATTTGTATCTCTTAAGAAATCCTAGGCATTTGGATGCTTGTTTAGCAATTTGGAATATGTGATCATTCCATCGCAAGTTCTCAGATAAAGTGTTACCTAAGATGTTAAGATAAGGATCAGCTGTAAGATTTGTTTTGCCCACTGAGACAGAAGGAAGGTCGGTGAAGGTTTTATGATTAATGAGACAGTACTTCGTTTTGGATTCTTGCGGCCCCAATCAAGTATGTGTTCGATGTCCTTGTTGATAAAGTTGGACATGAGTTCACGATGGTGAAGACAAGGTCTGGCACATGCTTGTCTAATATTGTCGAAAGCGTAAGAATAGCGCAGGGAACTGTCATCAACGAAGCTGAGCAATGGGTTGGAAGGGATTGAGAGCAGATCATTTATGAATACTAGGAAAAGTGCGGGTGAAAGAATTGATCCTCAAGGAACTTCGGCTGAGATGGTGTGGAGATTATATTCGATGCCATCCAATACTACCTTTATTGAACGGTCAGAAAGGAAGCTATTAATCCATTTTCTTAGGGCTGGGTGAATACCAATAGCTTGGAGTTTTGAACACAGAGCTGGGTGCCATACTCGGTCAAAGGCTTTGGACATATCTAGAGCAACCAGAGAAGATTCACCAAAGCGATGGATGCTTTGGTGAAGGTGCTCTGTTAGACATATCTACAAGGAGGTCGCCAGTAGATCTTTTGGATCTAAAGCCGTACTGTCTGTCAAGAATAATTTTGTTGGTTTCCAGATATTTCATTAGCTTTTTATTGATTAGGGTCTCCATGAGTTTGGAGAGAACAGAAGTAATTGCTATTGGGCGGGGATCGCTAGAGTCACATTTTTTCGGTATAAGCTGAACATGATCAAGTTTCCAGGACTCTGGATAGACTCCGGAGAAGTAAGAAAGGGCAACAAGTTTGCGCAGAGGTTTAGCCAAAGGAGATGCACATTTATTGAGAACCATAGGGGGTATTTTATCGGGGCCAGTGGATTTATTGACGTCAAGCTCTATGAGACATCGATATACAACCTCGGGTCCTGAAAAAAACTCCGTCCATTGAATGAGCTGTTCCCTCTCTTGTTGCCACTTAACTTTCCTTTCTTCTTTCTACCAGAACTTGACCCGCTTCAGAAAAGACGCGTTCAGAAGGCACAGAAGCTGCAACGCTGCTCAGTCTTTGTTTAAAAAGTTGATAGAGTCTAGAGTACTGACCTTTTCTCGTATACCACCACTTCGTAGGGTCTTTGCATCTAGGCAACAGTCGTTCTACAAGGTATTTATCTAACTGACTCAGAGTAGGTATGAAAGCAATGCCTCCAGAAACTATATTTATATTTTACAATCTCACATCGCCTAAAAAGAAGTAATAAATGTCTCTCAAGTACAAAACTTCACTCCCTCGAAAAATGTTAGAATTGTCTCTGTAGTACAAAATATCACTCCCTCCAAAAATGTAAGAAAATGTCTCTGCAATTCGTGTTTACAACCTTTAAGTATGATAATCGAAAGGCCGATTGTACATAGCGAAATGATCAAGTTCCCACATACCACACACAACAATAAATTGGTGCAGATTATCTTTTTTGGCTCAAATTTACCGTCCTATGCCCGTGTCTACAGCTCAGAACTCGGCCATTTAATTCTTTTGGACAAGTTTGGCCGTCGTGGGCGGTATGTGCTCCCATTAAAAATAGTTGAGAATTCTGCGGCCATCATATACCTCTTAAAAGCTGTAAGGCTGTCCTTTTGTTTTTACTCGGGTCACAAAAAAATATAGTGGGGCTCATTCTCCAATTCGGTTCACGTGAAAAATTGTTCACATTCCAAAAGTGCTATTCTGGCAATCGCCTGAGGTGAATACTTTCGTTGTGAAGTGATTAAGGGTTTCACCTAATTTTTCCAAGGGGAAGACCCTATTACGAAGTTGTATTTCGGCAGTTATTTACGAAATGGCAGCAAAGAATTGAGTATTTCATAGTTATAAAATTATTTACTCAAATTTTCAATTTTCCGATAATTTATTGTTTTTGTATGCAGAGAAATTACGAAGAGAAAACAGTTTGATGTTCTTTTGGGTGAAATGGAAAAGCACAAACAAAGGGTAGAAGTATTCCGAAAATTTTATGGCCAAAGAACGATACGCGGAAATATGGAAAGAGATTAAAAAGTCTTGAGGCCCAACTAGGAAACATACCGAATGGCAGAAGGTAAACTGCTATTCGTATAAGTTATATGAACTGAAAAAGCTTTGGCCCCTGTGCTGAATGTCGAGTCGTGATTTGTGACAAGTTTTTTGAGTTGAAGAAAGTGACGTTTTAATCGAATTACGATTTTCAGGATAGTGGCTTAGAGTGGAAGTGCTAAGTGCGAGTTTAGCCCCCTATGCTGAAAGTCGTAATTCGTCTGAAGCGCCACTTTCTTCAACGCAAAAAACTTGTCACAAATCACAACTCGACATTCAGCACAGGGGCCGTTGTCTCTTATTAGGCGACGTCGTAAGGATATTATTTCCAAGTCATCACTGCTATCACTATCACTATCACTATTACTACTGCTAAACCACAATTCTGCACGTCATGTTAAAACTATTAATATTTTAACAAATTACTCCAAAAATACAACTATTTTATTTTTGAATAAACTTTTTTGCTCCCCCGATTGTTGGAGAAATGCAACATTTCATTTAGAATGATGTTTTTAAGGGCTGTTACAATTTTTAGCTATTACCGATCGGTAGTTGAACGTCCATTTTGATTGGACTATGCCTGTCTATAAAAAACCAATCATGTATAAAGTGACTGGGCTACAGGTAAAATTGAAGACACTTTTTCAATTAAGATTTGTTCCTGAGATTAAAAAAAAAAAATAACAGAACCAAAAATTAAATGAGGTCGTTCACTAATTTGTGCGAGCCCATGTTTAGAATCATTATACGCACCATAACCGTAATAATACTGTTTGAAAATCATTACTCAAACATAATTCTCATGCGGCGCAATCATTTCTTCAGAAATTAGTTTAAGCATAAAAAATCCCCAACCAAACATTTAAATATTAACCTGTTCATTTTGCAATTACATCCCCGAAGGGATACTTTTTCCATTTCAAAATGAAGCACGGCGCACAACCACAAGAAGATCCTTAAAATTTTCTGCTTCCTATATACAGATTTGCTTGTGAAGAGCACTTTACTGCTAAAATTCTCAGCCGAAAGACCTCACTACTACCACATGCAAAATAAACGAATCATCGCCCTCGCGGGAGGGATACCAGAAAGTCGTTGTACCCTTTTAAGGTACATGAGCGGAATAAAATGTTCATCTTGAATTTTCCTCTGGTATCTCTGCCTTACAAAATAACCTAAGGACTTTCCAGGTGAATTTTATGGATTTATTTTTTTGTTGAAGGAGCTTGAGATGTCCTGGTTGTTTTGTGAATTTTAATGATTAACAATGACGAGTCTCTCTCGCCCGGTTGAGGGAAGGGTGTAAAGCTTAAGGTTAGCAGAGATAATAGGACACAATAACAGAGCCCCGAAAATACCCTCGCATATGTAGGTATATTTCGAATAGGATTTATTCGGTGGGGAGCTAAAGGACTAAAGGACTTATCAGGCAGACAAGTCATGTGCTCAGCGAAGGAGAAGGCGGGAGTGTTTACAACAAAGCCGACAGACAAGAAATCCCCAGTTTTTATGTGTGCTTTTTTTTGCTTATACATAGAAAAAGTCAACGATTGAAAAATCGAATTCGTGGAGAAAACATAGGAAAAAATTGTTTTCTAAAAATTTCTCTGTGCTCATTCACTAAGCTGCTACACTCTGTAGGACTGTAGGAGTCGTGTCCATGGAAACTGAAGCCCACCCAAGCAAAACATCTTTTTCTAAATTTTATCTAGAGCTAAATTTCTGCTGTATCAAGCCAAAACCTATACATATACAAACACACAGAAAAAAATAAGGCTTCGCATTATTAAGGTATGATGAACATGGACACAAGAAATGTCGTATAAAAAAAAAACACTCTAGAGAAATATCATAAGCGTTTTACTAAGAATATCACGTCCTTACTTAAAAACAAGGCAGAAAAATGAGTAGTCCTTTTATATCCTGTTATTATCGAGTGATACACGTTTCTAGAGATGTTGGAATCAAGCAAAAAAGGCTCCTTTTACGGTCGAGTTGGCACACTTCCACCTACTGGAAAATGGTTGTCATAGTAAAGTTAGATCCTTTTCACCTTGTTTTGTTTGTTAAGAAAATAATAAGGTGTAGGGACGGAAATGTCGATGCATGTTTTTTTGTTTTTGTTTTATTTAAGGTTAAGTTAATTTAAATGGAATGGCTGAGCAAACAAATAAATAATAATAGTAAACCTTTTTGGGTTTATTTCAAGTTCACATTTCAACCGACGTAGTAAAATAATATAATAAATAAATTTAATAAGGATTCGATTAAAAACATAATTTGCTCCACACTGTCCATTAATAAAATAAACCCCTCTTTTGTTGATAGTTTTGAACTATTTTATATTTATGGGTTGAAAATGGGTTTTTGACATCCTTTTGAGATTGGTACAAAGAGTACATTACCGTGATGTTCTTTACAAGTAAACGAAAGTGAACAAGGAATTCTGGGTATTATATTGTCTTTCACACGGCAGGACAGTAATCGAAATGGACAATATAATATTTTGGTGGTAGACCAGCAAGCGATTATTGCAAAGTGGTTTTGATTTCTGTGCGTATTCCTAGAAGGATGAAAGGCAAGTCTTACTCCAATCAGTGTCATTGATACCGTTCCAAGTGATTGATGGAACCGGTCGACAATCCAATTTGCTATCGGATGATAAGCAGCTTTGTCGATTGTTTAGCCGAAGAAAAAAACAAAAAAATTAAGGCGATTGGCCCACAACCAACTTAATTCCTATTAGAAAAGTTTTTGTTTGGATTTTTAAAACATTCCTGAGCTTTGTGTGTATTTTTCTTCTTGTGAAATTTCATTTTCATACTAAGAAGGTCAAATGGTAGTAACGGCCTCAGGATCTTTTGGTACAGTCCCAACGGGTTGGTAGGAGTTAACATTTACTCAAAATCGACTTTTATTTGAAAACCTGTGCTTAGGTAGAGAAGTATAACGTATCCTTAGGTATAACAATATAAAGTCCCCGTCGTGACCTCTGGGTAACTGTAGGTAACCTCAATGCAGGTAACTGTGGGTGGTAGCGAGTTTCCAGCGCGGAAAAACTGATCATACTGGTTGGGCACTAGGGTAACTATCTAGGCTCGGAAAAAACCGATGTTACGGAACCTTCATAAGTTTCTCGAAAGCAGAATGCGAAGCAGCATTAGAAGAAAGAATTAGGTGGGGAGGTCCTAAACTCTCAGCGTGCGGGCCATAGGGACAGTGGCCAGTCAGCACCTTTACTACATGGCTATCTCCTTTTTGTTCAACTGAACAAGAGATTTTGAACGCTTTCGTCCAAAGTTGGCCACATTACATGCAGAGTGTGGCACATCGTGGCTGTGGTCCATCTCAACCCAGCTCGAGCTAAGCTGATTTTCCTCACAGCTAGTTTGTAGGTGGCTAAGGGCATTCCCATCCGAGTTAAGTGGGGTGTCCTTTCCACTTCGATTCGCTGCCAAGCAAGCTCATCTGCTTTACAGTTTCGCCTAATCCCACTGTGTTCAGGAGCCCAAGACAGTGCTATATCAAACTGAGTGGCAGTCTCACACAGAGACAGGCGGCAGTTAGTCGTGGATGTTGTGACGACAGAATTAAGAGCCTTGAGGGCCGCCTGACTATCTGATAGAATACATATATTCTTATGAGGTATATTATTTATCTTCAGCCATTCGAGAGCCTACCAGATCGCAGTGACTTCCGCTTGGAAGTCGCTGTAGTGGTCGAGTGGACGAAGAGAGGTATCTATATTCAATGCCTCGAAGAAAATACCAGAGCCTATGCTGTTCCCAATCTTTGAGCCATCGGTGTAGATACATAATGACCCAGTTGGGATAAAACCATCTGTCATCTCAGTCATCTCTGGCTGGAATGATTGTATTGAAACCTTTCTCCAAGTCTAGGTTGTCCGCAGCGGTGGCAAACCTCCTAAGGA
The DNA here is from genome assembly GCA_949987705.1 of Thereva unica. Taxonomy (NCBI): domain Eukaryota; kingdom Metazoa; phylum Arthropoda; class Insecta; order Diptera; family Therevidae; genus Thereva; species Thereva unica. The sequence continues at coordinate 32,015,561 of OX465282.1, read as the reverse complement.
TGGATGAGTGACCATATGAATATGGAATCCATCCAAAAGAAGCCTTTGTCCTGGCGGCCGTTTAGCCTATGCTTCCTTGTAAAGAGAACTAATTCAGTCTTGGCTGGTTTAACGCCGTGGTAGCCCAATGAACAAGTCTCCAATGCTCGTAGCATTATATACCTTATTGTTGAGACTTCTTACCGGTCACCAGTAGCACAATATCATCAGCATAGGCCACCTTGGTGCACCGAGACTTCCTCGAACCATCAGCACTTCATTGACTCTTATATTCCAAAGGAGTGGAGATAAGGACCCCACCTTGCGCTGTGCCTTTCCCAATCCGTCTGACTTCTTCCGAAAGCCCCAGACCAGATTTTATGACCCTGCACTTCAGTAGCTGATCAATAAAGGACCTGGAGCACTTATCAACACCCCAACGCCGCAGTGCCCCTGTGACCACAGAGGATTCAACATTGTTGAAAGCACCTTCAATATCTAAGAAAGCAGCCAGAGTGAGCTCCTTGAGTTCAAGGGATTTTTCAATGACCGCTACTTGCGAGTGGAGAGCAGTATCTACTGCGAAGGAGAAAACAGTTCTCTATCAATGCTATGAATTTCCACAAGTCTTTCTAGAATCTTGAGGAGAAAGGATGTGAGACATGTAGGTCTCAACTCTTTTGGATTGTGGTGGAAGATTGTACACGCTTTTGGAAGAAAGCCACCTTCGCTCCTCTCCAGGGCGTTAGAATGTAACTTAGGCGACGGGATCTCCTATGGATGGTTGCAAGCCAGTCTAAAATTAGGTCACTTGCTATCTGAATTTCAAAAGGATAAATTCCGTCCAACCTAGGTGTTTTATAAGGCGGAAAGCCTTCAATGGCCCATAGGAGTAAATTTTTGTTTATCAGTTTGTCAATAGTGCCTAAATTATATTCATTAGTTGGTCTCTCAAAACCTGTTTCTGCGGATGCAGCAAGTGCTCTTGAGCCAGGAAATTGGGTAGCGAGCAGGAGTTTCAGTGATTCTTGACTGCTTGTGGTCCATGTACCGTCTGCTTGTTGCAGCAATTCTTGGCACCTTGGGCTTTTAGAGAGAATCTTTCTAAGTCTTGTGATAACCGAAAAACCCTCTATTGTCTCACCAAAGGCCTTCCAACGTTTCTTATTTGACTTACGCAGTACATACTTGAGACGCCCTTCATAGCTGTACCAGACCGAATTTAAGTTAGACCGTTTGGCCTTATTATAGGCCTTTCTACTTTCAGACCTTAGTTTGAAGAGCTTGCTGTTCCACCAAGGGGGTTTGGTTTTACCCCTGTAAGTGGGGAAACAGGCTGCTTCTAAAACATTATTTAGTTTAGTTGGGTGTTGAGCGGCACCAGGGACGTCGCGCTCGGACCGCCAGCTAACGGATCAAAGAAGAAGAAGAAGTTGGATGTTGATCTGAATGTTCTCAAGAATCTTCCGGTGCCGTCTGAGTGCCGTACGGCGCCCGCCTCCAAACCCAAACTCTCCGCCAGTTCCCCCACATTCTGAGATTCCTCCTCTGGCGAAAGGCTTTTAAAAATTTTCAGTTAGCCGGCTTAAATTCTTCTCCAAGTTCTCGAGGGACTCATCTTTGATGAGGAGAAAGAATGAAATGCTATTCTTCATCGTTCCGCTGCTTTGATGACCACCATAGGAATCGCCGGATTTTGTGCCTGGAGACTTCTAAATTAACGACGATCAAGAATTTCTATTATCCCGTAGTGCAGTTTTTCATAGGAATCGCCGGATTTTGTGCCTGGAGACATCTAAATTAACGACGATCAAGATTTTCTATTATGCCGTAGTGCAGTTTTTCCTCAACAGAGTCATTATTAGTGATGAGCAAACGCAAGAACAAGACAAGACTAATCTAGCCTTGTTCTTGTTCAGTCTGTCTTGTTCTTGTTCTTGTAAGCATAATTAAGTCTTGTTCTTGTTCTTGGTCTTGCTAAATGTGCAAGAACAAGACAAGATTGCAAGAACAAAACGATTTTTGCGCATCACTAGTTGGCGCACAATGCATCCAAAGTCATTATGTACTTATGTATAAATGCTTTTACAATTATCATACTAAAAAGTAAATATACACACATGTATTTATATCATAATTACTTGAACATCATAATCAATTTTATACTTTTTGTTTTCAAAAGAATGAATTTCGGCGAAAATTTTGCAAGAATCTTGCTAAAGTCTTGCTCTGGAACTTGTTTTTGCACAGTTAGTCTTGTTCTTGCTAAATGTGCAAGAACAAGACAAGACTGCAAGAACAAGACCATTTTTGCCCATCACTAGTCGTTATTAACCTCTTTCATGAAGGAGCTATTAAATTTATTTGATTTATCACCCCTGGGCAAAGTGACCAGTCAAGTTTAAGATAAGAAATATAAATAGTCTCTTTCGAGAAAACTCTTTACCCAAGACTAATGTCAATAATTCCAATATTTTTTTACTTCAACTTGAATGGCGTCGACAATAATTTACAATAAAATTGAAAATGCCCACGCACTACTCTTTATAATGGCATCGAGCCATTCCTTCTGTATAGGTAAACACAAAAGACCGAAGTCCTTCTAGTCCGATTCTAATCATTTGAAAAACTTTAAAGTCGGCCGCACATATCCTTTTCTCTGTGGTACAATTTCGTTATGTTCTCGTATAAACGATGTCGGATCAGGTTTGTGATTTATGTTGGTATATAAACTCATATTCCCTGGAACCACCGATGCCCAGAGATCAGACAATCGTTTTAGAGAAAAGAAGGATGTGTGTGGCCGGCCTAAAATGAAAGCTATAATTTTCCAGTAGAAAGATTTTGAACAGTTTAAAAAGGATCAAAAGGATGAGCAACTCGAGAGAAGAACCAGCTACAAACAACAAACAGGAGTTATCTAGATTTAGTTTGGACGAACAAAATACGAGGATGGATTTAGTAAGTTAAGTAACATAACTAAAAGTCAACAGGATCACAAAGTCAATGTTCAGGTTTTAGGGGCAGTTGCAGTATACCTCTTGATAATGTTCAAGGACATAGACTTCTAAGTAGCACAAATTCATAACACTCGTTCTACTCTTATTGCAATTATGTCTCATATTTTGAGTCCATTAAAATCGATTTTTGGTTCATTTTGTTTCTTCTCCCGCACTTTAGAGCCAGCGATTTATCAATTTTCATCTTTCAGAAACATTGGATCCCTTCTACACACACACATTTAATATAAGACACAACCTTCACCCTAAATGTACATGATAAATATCCAATTCACTACCTGGGGCAAAGGCGTAGTCTCCTCAGTTCGGTGTGTTATTAATTGTGACAAATTACTTCCATACCTTTCTTTATTTGTGATCCTGTTGCACACGATAAAATTGCCATCATCGTCCTGAAAGATATCGGAAACTACAAGAGATATACAGTTCTCCCTTCCCCTTTTCGTAGAGGATTCGCAAAAGGATACTTTTGCTCCGACAACCTTCTAGACTCCTGGCAATTTCTGTGTTGACACAAAAATGGAGCATTGTATTGAAGGATATTTTTCAATTGAAGTTATTTTCGTATATGTAGTTCGCACGTTTCGTCCTTTTTTATGCTCTGGATAAATTACAAGGTGAAATTGTAGGAGCAGATGTTGGATTTGATTATGTATGAGCAGAAGAGGGATGTGCTACAAAAGGAAGCCTCGTAATTGGCATTTTTCTTTTTGAAAAATAATAGAAATAAGGATTTGTGAGATGTGGAAATTTATGTTGCTTGGGTTTTAAGACGTTGAGTTTCATATTTTTGCTAAATTGGTGATTATTAAGATTTTTAAAGGTCTCTTTGTGTTCCTTTGCCTAGAGTCATCTCAGTTAGGGTGTGGTGAATTGTCTAACTCTGTCCTTAGTACGATTTCTTGGGTTATCGCAAAAATCTGTTTAAAACGAATCCGCCTCATATCATCCCACCAATAGGGTCTCCCGGTAGCATCCCCTTGGATAAAGAGATTTCTTCCCAAGTTCCCCATGACAATCCCTCAAAAAAAACAGTGATATTGAATTTAAGTATGCGTTGTCATTTTCTCATAAGGGTCCTATGAGGCAAACCTCACTGCAAAGGATCCTTGCCAACCCCACAATTTGCCTAAGGGGTCGTCTATAAATTACGAGAGGTGATTTTTGCGATTTTTCGATCCCCCTCCCCTCCCCCTTGGTGAGATTTCGTGAGATTTGGCCCGAGCACCTCCCTCCCACCCTAATCTTACGTGAGATTTTTCAAATTTTGATGGAATGTTATCAGCTGCTGAGAATTCGGAGTGAAAGAGATAATTGATAATTTGGACTCCTTGCCCTCCTCTATTCCACTCGATTTTCCGTTTGCGGTGGACACACAACTACCAAAACGTAAGCACTCACTCAACAAGCATTTCATTACGCTAAAATTCGGCGTTTGCCTTCTTGTAGTTCTAAATTCTAATTTCGCTGGTCAAGGTTACTTAGTTCGTTCTCTGCAGCATTCGACGAGTCGCGCGTTTGGCTAGTCGGTGGAGGCTAAACAATCGAGTTAAAAATTTGGAGTTGGATTTACTCATATCTCAAGGCATCAATTTACACACAGTTCGCCTGCAAGCCGCTGCCTGAAAGTTTCCGCCTTGAGGCCAAGTATCACCCTACATTCACCGGCCGCCAACTGTATGAGGCCTGCAGTTCAAGAAAGCTGACAAAAAAAAGTTCAAAAAAGCTGACATTTATCGTCAGTTCGTGCCTGAAGATCTGAACTTCTATTCACTCTCAAGCCGTGAATTGACCGCAAGAATTCACGCCGTATCCACTCGGAACGGAAAGCAAGTCGCGAGCTAGGCGTAAAAACCATCCACACTCGCGTTCGCGTTGGTTCGCGGGCGCTCACGACTTGAGTCTGGAGCCGCCTTGAAGTTTTCGTTGAGGCCATGAACATTTCTGCACTTTAATTAATAACCGCCTGGGTGTCTGTAGGGAATCATGACTTCACTTGCATGCCACGGCCTGTCAGGCGGATACCTGTAGTAGCATCCCTCAGTTAGACTGAGTCAAGCTTATTCGTGCCGGCCGACCTGGTTTGGCAGGCCACTGCCCACCGGCGGCCTGTAAGTAAATGGGGGTCTTTAGTGGAAAAACATGTTTTACTCAATTTAACCCAATTTTCTCGCAATTTTACACGGTTTCTCTAAAAAAATAATTACGGGATATTTGCCGAGACCCCCTCTCCCCCTCGTGAGATTCGGCTCGACCACCTCCTCCTTAAACGCCTCACGTAAGTAATGGACGACCCCTTGCGGTCTGGGCAAGCTTTATTGACGTGACAACGTCTATTAAAACGATAAACGCCGGCTGCATGCACGAAAAATGATGACTCATTGTCCCGTTATGACCCGTAGTAATTTTAAAAATTTGATTGTAGTAATCTTAAAAATTTGATTAAAATTGTCAAACGAAAACGGTGAAATGCAAACGAAAACAGTTTCCTTGCGTTCCTGCTTGTGCTATTACCATTCACAAGTCGCAAGGTGGGACGTTTACTGTTATTGTTTATAAATACTCCTCGGAGCAACCACAACAGTTGGTGTACGTGGCGCTGAGTCGGGTAACGAATATAGACGGCTTGCACATCATCACGGAAAAAGATGCGCTTTTTATCTTCAAACACGGACGGGATGGGAACGACTCACAGACTACGCGAGATGTCCGTAACGAATCCATTCGACTCCGTGGACACGCCCTTCAAACAATCACTTCGAAAGCAGTGAAATTTTGTGATGACGGTAACAACGCTGGGCAAACTGTAGTGACAAACCTTAATGTTCAGAGTTTGTCTGCGCACTTCGCCGATATTGAAACGGATCCCGTGATACCAAGATCGGATTATTTGGTATTGACTGAAACGTGGATGCGTGACAATTTTGATCCAGTTCCAATCAATAATTATGAATGTATAACCAGGCAGAATAATCGATCGGATTCTGATATAAACGCAGCTGGTGGAGTGGCAATCTATCGAAAATTAACATCAACATCCACGGCCAAAGTTCTCCACGTTGAATTGTCGGACACAACTCGTCTCATCAGAAACACAGGCGAGGTCTGCTTGGCTGAAATTACATGCTTCACTGCTGATACAACGTTTAAAATTGTACTTGGCGCAGTGTATATTCATCCTGGAGCAAGTGTCTCAAACATTAGTGTATTGCTGCACCAAGCACTCTTTCCGTACGTGCATACCTAACAGGCAGTATGTGCATCCGATCATGCAAGTTGATAACAATGTACCAATTCTTCTTTGTGGCTACTTCAACACAAACGTGAAAAATGATGATACATTCCTCAAACTCATGAAGATGTACAATCTCGAATGCACATCAGATGTTACTAAGTCAACAACGCTGAACCCTCGATTTGACTTTTTCAAGGCACATTACACTTGAAACACTCCCATTCATTTCATACTTTTCCTATCATCTACTACGTTTATAAGCGGAGTTTCACTCCCGGATCTTCAATCCAAAGTAAAACTCCCGATGCGTTTATAAGCAATGGGAGTGTAAATCCAAAATACTTTCTGGTTTGAGATGACAGCTCCAAGCTCAAATTCAAAATCATAGCAAAGACATATATAAACCCAATGTTTAATTTAATTTATTTAAAAATATCAATAAACAAAAAAAAAACTATTGTAGCAAAATAAAACACCCAGCTTCTTCTTTACAAAGTTTTTCCCCTTCGGAAAAAATTCTCACTCCCAGTCAGCGTTTATAAGCACAACATAAACCGGGATCGAAGTTTCACTCCAGCTTATTCTTCGGGAGCGAAAATCCAAGTTCTGGATTTTCACTCCCGGTTTATAAGCGGTGTTTCACTCCGGATCGAAACTTCCATCCGGAGGGAAACTCCGCTTATAAACGTAGTAATCGACCTATCCTTAACAGAATAACACAGATTGCAAGAAGTTAAATATCAGACATGTATAAAAGCTGTAAATGAATTTGTTACTACACATTGTTACTTGTAAATAATCTGTTCATTAAAGTAATAAACATATTTGAATTCATTAGTGCAAATGAAAGCTAATTTATCAATCAAAATGAATATATTTCATTTCACTCCTTTTTGTATCCATACAAAATAATGATAATTTAATATAAATGATTCAATTTTATTCATAAAAGTATGCAATCATTTCATCAATGTTTTCTCATGACGTTGTCACGTTAAACTATCCTCCGTAAACCCTCTTTACAGACAACAAACATTTTTTTTTCATACAAAGCTTTATAGTAGAGATGCGCCGAATGTTCGGCCGAATATTCGTATTCGGTATATTCGGCGTATTTTTTAATGTTCGTATTCGGCCGAATATGCGCTTAGTTTGCCGAATAATTGCCGAATATTTAAATAGTATTTTTTAAGAGGCTCTCTTCAGGAACCTTACATAGGTACCTAGTATTTGTAAATGAAACAGACACTTCTTTATGTAACTGTATTTATTCACAAAATCAAAAATTAAAATATTGATAATCCACACACGAATCGACAGAAACGAGGCCCAGTGTAAGTTAGACAGTAAGGGCCTTTTCGTAAACGCATACGTATGCTTTGCAACGATGCAACGAGTTCGTAAACGCAGATGATGCAAAGTCATTCGTTCGGAAGCGTACAAGATTCAATTTTGTTGCGCAACTGTCAAAGCAACAGCGCAGCTATTTTCGAATGTATGCTTTTGAGTAGTGGATGGAAGTTTTTCTTACTAAGTACAAATGTTGGCTTTAGTTGTTTATAATGTATATTTTTTTATATTTTTCGTTTTCACTCTTATTAAAAGCTTTGCGTTTAGGAACGGACTGATGTACCGCATACGTATGCGAAAAGAAGTTTGCGCTGCTTTGTTGCCGATGCGTTGTTGCTCAGTTGCTCTGTTGCTTTGACGTTTACGAAAAGACTCTTAACTTGCAACTGCATGCGTGCAACGGTTCTTGCCGGTCGGAAGCAATAACAAACTGGTGACAGACATGCGCACCTGCGTTGCATTCAGCGGTTCCACAACTAATTGCGTAGTTGCATTCCGCCCCGGCTCTTAAACATAACCCAAAAGTCTAAGTAACGAGTGTATGATTGTGTGTACTATGTCCAATGCGACAAAACAGAAAAAGTTGCAAGTAGACCGACATTTGCGCTGCACGAATCACGGAATATTTCGCAAATCGCATTTGAATACACACACTTCTATATTGTCTGTCAACGAATGCAACGCATGTACGCTTGGAAATGTCACCAGTTTCAGTTTCGTGGTTGCATTTGTACGTATCAAAGTTTATTCGACAAAATCTTTGTGAGCACAGAACAAATTTCCATCCTTGTGTGTGGACAAAGGTTTCAATTAGGTTGCAAACTGGTTTCAAGCGTGATAATGGTGATACCAGTTTGAAACTGGGATCGGAAATTAGTCGACTCATATGTGTAGGGCCTCAATCTTTATGGAGTTGTAATTTTCCCACATTCTTGCTTTAGTCCTTTTTTTGGCGATTACTTTATCATGCGGGATATCGGAATAAAAAAAGAGCGGCGAATTGAGTGAGTGAGCCGAGCTAGCACGAGAGCGCTTCCTCGACTTAATATGAACTGCGCAAAAATGAACCGAATAATTCGGCCGAATATTCGTATTCGGTTGAACCCATATTCGGCGCATCTCTACTTTATAGTCTAAGAGCTAGCGAACCATCTGACTAACCCGTTTCCCACAAAGCTAGAAAATTTTTGAATGATGTTTTATTATCAGTCGACTAAGAAAGAACCGTTCTGGCAGACATCTAGCGGTTGCGTCATCATTTCTTAAATTTTTGAAAATGTAAAAAAAATTATACTTAACCTACTCCCACAAGGCTACAATTTTAATATGTTGTAATTTGCATATGTTTAAGTGTAAAAAAAATGACAACCTATTTTGAGGGTTGCAAGTTGTCATCGGGATAGTATATTAGTAAATGTGAAGTCACTACCTTTGGTAGGGATCATATAATTTTTAACTACAACTTTTCTAATGAGGGTATCCCACGTGTTAAGATTTCGGGATTAGTTTTGATAGTATGCTGGAGTTTTCCACTCACAACTATATTTCTTCCAGAGGTAGTTTAGTCCTGGGTTTTATAAAAAGGTGGTTCAAAGAATTTAATAACCCTTTGATCACTAAACACCTTTACATTTCTTTTGTCAGACCATTACTCGAATATGCGACCCAGGTTTTTTCTCCTCATTACAATTCGCATGTTAGAACTATTGAATCGGTTCAACGAAGGTTTGGTCGATTCGCACTGAATTATCTTCCTTGGGAAAACCCATTAGTTCTTCGCTCATATAAATCTCGGCTTAAGTAACTTAACTTAAGCTTTCTTCACAAGCGTCGTGAGGTGGCCGATGTTGAATTTATTCATCAGCTCCTTAATGGAAAGTTTGACTCTGGTTTTCTAAGTCGCCGTGCGTCGTTTAGAGATAATCTGAGAGGACCACCTCTTGTACAAATCAACTCTTCTAACACGAATTACGGCAGATTTGAACCTGTCAATGTCAATCGCAGGTTCATTAACGTGAACAACAATATTAATATGTTTTAGCATGAATATTAGTAAAGATGTCCTTAAAAGGAGTCTTTTTAATCTCTTGTGACCGTTTAGATATGTTTCCTTTTGGTTGCGTGGTTACATGTAATTTGGATGTTTTTTAACTTTAGTATTGCATGCTTAGTTGTCCTCATCAGAGCCTCATCTCAGCGCTTGGTTGTGCTGAGTAGGTAAATTTTTCTTGGCTCAGCTGAGAAGTGCGCCTTCTGTTCTAGAAGGGTTTACTCTATTTTGAAATTGTTTAAAAAACAATTTATTGAAAGGGATTGGAAAGGGAGTCTGGGAAAATGATGATGCTAACAAAAATATTCAATTTGAGGGCCTGGTGATACTTAGCCGAAGACTTTATTTAAACAAAAAAGTGCTTGACCGAATGTTATGAAATTTTTTTCCGGAGAATGTTTCCGTTAATTTGCTACGATCCGTACTTCAACGGTATCGTCGGTATCGTATTTGACTCGCGCAATATCGTGCAGGTACAAAAATCACGAACGGTTCGACTGACCTTTATGAAAAGCTTTTCTGATGATTATAACTTCGATAATACGCTATAAAAGGCACCTCAACGAAGTCGGTATCATTATTGGTTCGCGCTAGTGATGAGCAAACACAAGAACAAGACAAGACTAATCTAGTCTTGTTCCTGCCTTGTTCTTGTTCAGTCTGTCTTGTTCTTGTTCTTGCAAGCATAACTACATAAGTATTGTTCTTGTTCTTGCTCTTGCAAAATGTGCAAGAACAAGACCATTTTTTCTCATCACTAGCTCGCACCATATCGTGCAGGTACAAAAGCGAAGCGCATCACCTCTGACCGTTGATCCTAGCTTTATAGGATGCTCTGGAATTAGCGAAATATCCAGTTTGGACTGACAAAAGCCTGTCATTATTGCAGATGTAGCAGTACGGCATCTCTAAATTGAGCTGAAAAGCCCTGAAATATTTTTTGACACAACTTTGTTATGTACATATTTTGAAGCAATTGCTTTTTTCCGACATGATTGATAAACACATTTTTTATGAGAATTATAAAATTCCAAATTGAACCAACTAAAGCAATTCTTGAAGTAAACCCTTTTCCGTGTTATAATGAAATTCATAATCTCAACAAATCTCTTCATACAATCTCACAACAAAGCGCATACTTTATTACATGTCAACTAACGCTTCATCTGTTTGGAAACTTAATTCCATCACCTCGTTGTCCTGGCCATCCCAGAATATTAAAGGATCCATTCAGAAAGATAAAACAAATCTATCCCATTTTTTTCCTGATGCTGTTGGTGTGTGTGGAAAACAGATCCCAAATTAAGATAAAGTTTTCCTCAGCTGAATATTTAATCTCTATGACGCAAGTATGGCTGTGTAAATGTACGTAAAGTTTTTGTTGAATTTTTTATGATCTTCATTAAAAGTTTTAAGTTTGTGTTATGATCAAATTGAAAAGAGAGAAAAATCGTTAAATTTTAATGAAACCCCTTTCGCCAATCTTATGTTTTACGACGACGTGGGTCTTTACCCCTGGGTCAAGTAGATGCAACGCAACATAATTGTGTTTGTAGAGATTTTGAGTTAACGTTTTGATTTAAAATTATTATATCTTAATTTTTTGGGGGATTTGTTAGCAATCTTTGTGGCTCACAATGAAAATCGTCCACCTTCCGACGAAGAGAAATTTAGTCATTTTTTCCAGCTAGTTTTCAACAAACCCAATTAAAAATGAATGTAACTAAGTTTTTCATTTTTTCTCTTCAAAATAATAACGAAAAATTATAAAATTCAACAATAACAAAAACGGGAAAAATTAAAATCGCTTAGAAGGTCCTATTTATATCTCACAGTGAAAATCATCCAAAACACTCAATACGGGGAAATGTCGTTAAAAAAGCAATGTGCCCTCCCTTTTACACTTTCTGTTACATACTATATTGCAAATTCCCGTTAGTTTTAGCATTTGCTGTGGACTTTAAGGATAATTATCTATCTTAGTTACATATCAGTGAACGTGATCGCAATGAATAAACAAACGAGTATTGAAATTCGTTCTTTAATAATCTCTCATTATAAGGCGGGCAAAAGTCAAAGAGAAATAGCCGAGATTGTTAAGAAAAGTCGAACAACTGTATATTATTAAAAGGTTTAAAGAAAGTGGTAGAATAGCAAACAAGCCAAAAAATAGTACCAGAAAAGTGTTTACCACAGCCAATGAACGTTTTATTCTAAGGAGAATTCGGGAAAATCCTGCACTTTCCGCCCGAAAGTTAACGGCTCAGGTAAAATCTCTTTTAAATATCGATGTAAATCCGGAAACCGTTAGAAGAGTTTTGGGGAAAAATGGTTTCAATGGCAGAGTTGCCAGGCGAAAGCCACTAATTAGCGACAAGAATAAAAAAAAGAGGCTCCAGTTCGCTTTAAAATATATTGGCAAAGACAGTAGTTTTTGGACGAAGGTAATATTGTACAAAATATTTAAAACTTACTTAAAACCACTGAAGTTATGTTTATGCAGGTAATGTTTTCTGACGAAAGTAAATTTAATGTTTTTGGTTCCGATGGTAGGCGAATGGTTTGGCGACAAAAAAATACTGAGCTGAATATGAAATGGTATGGGGGTGTATGGCAGAAAACGGCACTGGCAACCTTGAGCTCATCCGAGGAATAATGGATAAAATGGTTTACTTGGATATTTTAAAAAGAAATGTAAAGCAGAGTGCGCAACGTCTAGGCATTGCTGATGGGTTTGCGTTCTACCAGGATAATGATCCTAAGCATACCTCAGACGTTGCACGCCGTTGGCTAATATTCAATTGCAAAACAGTTTTGGCCGTTTCTCCTCAATCCCCTGATTTAAATGTTATAGAGCATTTATGGAAAACACTTGACAGGAACATTCGGCAACATAATGTTACCTGCCCGAAATATCTTGAAAATGTACCTAAACAGGAATGGGCTAAAATTACTCCTGACTATACTAAAAAGTTCAATGCCGAACAGGCTTCGAGCAGTAATTAATGCTAAGAGAGGACCAACGAAATACTAAGTTTAGTTTTTTAACGATATTCTTACATATGGGCGATTCTCACTGTGAGATATAAATAGGACCTTTTAAGATAATTTAATTTTTCCTTTTTTTGTTATTGTTGAATTTTATAATTTTTCGTTATTATTTTGAAGACAGTTAATAAAAAACTTAATTACATACATTTTTATTTGACTTTGTTGAGAACTAGCTGGAAAAAATGACTCAATTTCTCTTAGTCGTAAGGTGGACGATTTTCATTGTGAGCCACTGTAGATATTTGTTTGATCAAGAGGAAATGAGAATGGAAATATTCGGTGATGACTCTTTGATTAGTATATCCACACCTACTTAACTTACTACCAGAGGTGGAGCTGCACCTAAGTATAAACATTACAGAAATAGATTATGCAGCCAAGTTGTTAATACTGCTAACAGACCCGTCAGTTATCCTTCGGAGCTTTCACTGATAAGCGTTGATGAAATATTTTTTCACATACAAAATTTAAAAGTAGGTAAATCGCCTGGAAGTGATGGGTTGCGCATACAGCATATCAAACATCCCCTTCCCCATATTTTCATTTTGTCTAAGGAAGAGGGTATTTTCCCCGACAAGTTGAAATGTGTTGTTAAGATCTCGTGGTAACAAATTCGAGGCTAATAACTATAGACCAATAAGTCTCCTGTCCAATATTTCTAAAATCTTTGAAAAGTAAAGAGTGATATAGGTGAAATTTTTATATGATAACAACATCCTAACAAATAACCAATATAGGTTTAGATTGAACACATCTACAGACCATGCTTTATTAATGTTAATGGAGATAAAAATGAGAAAGTCTTGACTATTTTCCTTGATTAAGGATATTAGAATCTATCATGGAACTGATAATTTTAAGTAGAAATCAGAGGAAACTTTCCTTATTCCAATGCTACATTTATGGACAATCTTGTCACGTTAAAAACTATACGGCCATCATATGCGCCTTAAAAACCCAGCGGCCCGTGTTCGCCCGCTGTAGTATATGTAGTATGAGAAATACTGTAATAAAACTTGATTTGACAATTGTTAGCTACTGTGTTACAAGTAGATTTTATATAGGGGTAATTATGTAACGTATAATTTTTTAACCGAAGCAGTGAATATAAATAGCCGTAAGAGTTCTGTTATGTTGAATTGACGCCGCCTCCGAGCGATTCAAGCAATAGCTTGCTAGAAATAACAAAAAATAAGTATTAATGCATATTTGTATTGGTGAATAAGTTGTTCATTATTATACTAAAGTACGGTTCACTAGACGCCAATAGAGGCTGGTTGGCTAGTTTAAGTACCCGTAAAGAGAAGAAGGAATCTATCCACCACACCGTTGTAAGGCCTCTTGCTACTTTTACTCGGGCTAGCATCTCTCGATACACTCTAGTATCGTTCAAGAAGATCCTGAAAGTCTGCCAGACAATCAAATTTGAGCCTACACAAGATATAGCATCGGAATTTTCTTAGATAGCCAATCTTCTATAAAATCTCTGAATTCAGTAACGATGTGCTCCAGTGGAGCGTAAAATGAGTGAAGCGATGCAGAGCTAGGATAGATAAGCTTGCTAGAAAGCTCAATGTGCGCCTTGTCTGAGTCCCCGGACTAGAATCATATGTAAATAGGAGCAAGAAAGCCGACAGCGAACAATGCTTCGGAACCCTACGACGACCTTTGCTTTTCGTCACGAATCGGATCATGGAATGTGAAAACACTGCTTGCTGAATGACGGCTGGATGAAGCCTTCAACAAGATGAATCGACATAAATTCAAGATGATGGAACTTAGCGAGACCAGATGACCTTATGCGGGGTAACATATCTGCCCAAACGCTAAGTCCTTCTTATATTCTGGCGGAAACGAAACTGAAAGCCGTATGAGTAGCGTCTGACGCCAGATCCAGCCTCATTTGCTGGTCATCAGTTTCTAAGAGGATTATTACCGTGCACCTGCTTACCAGACTAAGAAGTACTACGGTGTCCAATGCTACGCTCCAGATGAAGACACAGAAGATGATATCAAAGACGAGTTCTATGTGCGACTGGAGGGCAACCGTTTCCGCCCTATGTCCCATGAGGGACTAAAGGAGCACATGTATGGTAAGTATCTTAATATAAACTTTCCATGAGAGTTTAGTGCTAAGACCCGTCGTTCTCAGCGTTTTTAGTGGCTGCGACCCCCGAAAACCCAAAAAATGAAGTAAAAAATCTAGCGATCCCCTCACTGTTGTATTGCTTGAAAGCAAGCATTTGGATCGATTTTCTTAGTAAGAAACCAAAAATTGAGTCTGATGAAGACGACTGGAAAAACAAACATGTTTTATCGGGTTCTATATTCTTCCGTCAAATCGGACGTAAAATTCAGTTACTAAGGTCGATCCACACATTTCCCTGACGGCACCCCATCATCGATGCTTTCCGTGTCAGAGGCTTCTCTGATGAATTTTTCATCGATATTCACACAGCACCGCCTTTTCCGTAGCAATGCTCACAATGTTCAATGGCATCTTTTTAGTTGTGAAATTTGGACAGTGATCGCCAGTGCATCATGGAATTTAGCGTTTAATATCTTGCTGCAATTGTATTCCTCGCAGAGGAAAAGTATAAAAAAGAGAGCGGGTTCATCTCATGTGGACTCCGGAAAGTGGAAGGATACTTGATAGCTTTATATAGAGGATTGGTGAATCAGGAAACCAAATTCTACGAATAATTTAGAATGGGCCAAAACCAAATGAGCCAATTTATTGATTTGCTTAAAAAAATCGAGTAGTTGTTATAGGAGATATATAATTAAACGCGTTTCCCTTCACTGTAACTTTAGCATAAGGGTGGTGATGACGCCATTTTGAATTTAAGCTCATAAAAATAAATAAAATAATTTGGTAAAAAAAATCGCGTGCGGTATTTTTCGCAAAGAAAAAGTACCTATTTATTGGACTATTGAGGGAATCGAGTCGCCGAGAAAAAATTAGATGAGACGATTTTTTTTTCTAATTATAAAACAAACCGTCACGATTTTGCAGGAAAAAAAATATTTTTTACGGGAACAAGTTTTGATTAATCCGGCCTTATCGGTGTATTTTAGTAACGGAGAAGGATACGGACGCATTTCCCGTTGGAAAAAAAAATAAAAAGGCAATATTTTTAATACTCCGAGATTGTCGGTGACGGTGAGACCATCAGATCCGGCCCAGATTGAGATAAGTGGAGCAGTGAAAGATACATCAGATCCGGCCAACAGTTTTGTCTGACGGACGCAGCCCTCAAGGATTTGGGAAGCGGAAGACAACCGCATACTGGTGATTGTATCCTAGGGGGTGCAATAACACTGAAGATTCGCAGTGACGAGGTACGTCCCGAAGAGTAATGTGCAGAACCTAAAGGTCAAGCAGGTATTTGAGGTCAGGCCCGATCGGCAGCTATTTTCTTAACCAAACTGTAAGTTCCAGTAGTAAATTTGTTTTGGCGACGCCGTTAGTGAAAGTGGTAAAAGGCCCAGCAGTAATAAGAAGTCGCCCGGTATAGAAGGAAGTCCGCCAGAATAGTGGCAACGGTAGCCTACATTAAGCGATTTGGAGAAAGAGACGGTGCATTTGAAGGCGCACAGAACATCGAACAGAATTTAGTCATAGTGGATGACTACGACGAAGTTTTCCAGAATGCAGATGCTCCTTTTGGGTTTTTATTGATTGACATTGTCACATTGACATTGTATCAAAGTTTATATCTTGTTTAGATTAATCATTGCATATTGATTTGTTTTGTTAGATGACATTTGTTCTTTCCTATTAGTTTACTAGACACATTACACTTTAATTTAGCAGGTTATTGCAATCCTTTGATTTTTTAGTATCTAGGTAATTGTTTGCTTTTTTTCGTAGGGATTAGGAAATTACAAATCTCCTACATACAACCAAGGGGTTTTTAGGAGGCATAATACTCCAGCGAGTTGTTTCTCGATGCCCCGATGTCAAAGGCGCAATAGTAATGGTTGGGAGTAGGTGGACTAAAAACATCGCGGCTAGGTTTTGGCAGTTCCTTCCTCCTCAACTAGGTATAAAGGGCTTTCCTGAGACTCTAGTCTTTCACATAAAAAAACTTAGCAAGTAATAATCTTGGCCTGTAAGATATCGTATGTAAAAAGGAAAGCTGATCAGCGGGTCTTCGAAAGTTGTTCGAATTACTGTTGTTGTTGGATATAAATAATTTATGTAATAACGTTGTTTAGTTCGTGGAGGTTGAGTGTTGTTTGTGCATATGATGAGATAATCATTAAATATTAACATAAAAGTATTTTTCTTTGTCATAACCGGTGCACCTTGTTCATCGTTGGTAACGATTTTTTCTTTGGAGTCTTCAGCATGATGGACTAGGGTTCGACAGCAGCGGGCGATTCCCTTCGCCCTGAATTCGAGTTTTCAGGTACCTTACCTTGGCAAATGGGTCTTCTGCGTGTGCCCTGATGGGGGACGCTCACAACAAGGCAAGTGGTGGTGCATTAGGATAGGTGGTATCTCCGCGGTCGCCACACCATGACTCCCCCGGCGAGCAGCGTTTCTCGGGAGGCCCAGGATACCGCTTTGGTGTGACCTTTTTGGAGAATATATGTAATTATTAAATTGTTAGTTTTTGTGTGAAAGTCGGAGGTGTGTCTCTTCAGGCACCCAATCCGAGGCTTCATTACATAGCATCCCGGTATTTTCGAAATAGGGGATTCCGGTTTGTAACCCCTACTACCAACTGCTGCTTACCAGCCAGTTGGTACACCAATTATGGCAACAAAAGATGTGCCAAAGCGTTGAAAGACGTTTGAAGCCAATTGCGAACAGAAAAGAAAGCTCGTTAAAATAGTTGAAGGTTATACCTGAATCAGCCTACCAAAAATCTATGGAAGATCTTGTTATGTGCTGACATCCTAGTACTGCACTCGATATGGCCTACTTTACAAACGATAAAATCAATTGGTATAACTTGTAGATTATAGCTCTTGAATTTAAGCAATTTTTGTTATGCAACAAGTGATTGCAAACACTCTACATTGTTTCAAACGCGTTAAAAATGTCTACGCAAACATAAATTAAAAAAATAATTATTTCATCCACAAACAGAAATTTACAAACACTAATCACCTTAAATAAACTTTCAAATCATTCAAATTAATCCCCACTTTTTCATTCATTAAAAATTATTTCCTTTCGCTCATCATCCCCCTCCATCCACAATCAGACGACAGACAGGCATTAAGAAATCCGTCCAGAGGAGAAGAGGGGATAAAATAGCATTGGAAGACGCTCATTCGAACCGAGAATTAAAAAAAGGAAGAAAAGCAAGAAAAAATATTTTTCCATAGAAGCAATTAAGATTCCTGCCAGCATTGCCATCTTTCCCATCGGAAGGATAAAGGACAGGACATGCCCTAGCATAGCCGGGATAATGTGTGCAAGCATATATACAGAGTACGTATATGTGTAGATATTTATACACAAGGACATAAAACCAATCTCCTATTTATTTGCGCTAAAACTTTCTTAAATGTAATTAAATACACTCAAGTGAGTATTCAACAAGTTTTGTTACACTAACACACTTGCAGGCATTGAAAGTTTATTTATTTTTATTTATTTTTGTTTTTATCCTTTTTCTACAGTGTCGAAGTGTGCGTGAAAAGGACGACTGTTACACGTCGTATTGCCCCATAACCGTCGTTATCACACGTTCTTCCAACTTTCAATCCGGGTGGTGGTGCCCCTATTGTTGCAGCCAAAGCTAACATTTACCTATCCCGCACCAAAGTCCACCACCCACCGCCGCCATCCACCCCCCAAAATGAAAAGACACCCTCGACTTCCACCGCTGGCGCACTCCTGGGTAGGAAATTTCCTCTCCGTTTTGCGGCGAAGTTTCTTGGGCTTTTTACCTCCAAACATTTCTTCCTTCTCAGCCACAAGTGTTTGTAAATGAAAAATTTTCTTGTCATAGAAAGTGGTTTTCTTGGAGCCGGGCGTTCTCTCTCCCCCGGGGGATCACAAAAGGGGATCGGAGCGAATAAAAGGGGTTGTTCGAGCATTTCATTTTATTCATACACAATAAAAAAAGAGGAATAGAAACTTTTGGACGTCGATAAATTTGTGCCGGCGGATGGGGGTTTTCGGTGATGACAAGGACATAAAAAGGATGGGAAAATCTTAATAAATGCTAGAAGGAAACACGGAATAAATATTATGTTTTGTTTTTGAAATTCAATTTCTTATCTTCAATCATGGTGCTCGGATATACGAGTATCAAGAAGGGTTTATGCTCTATATATGCTGTTGCTTCTGCGAAAGGGTTGATGCGGAATGTGGCCACGGAAGACAGACACAAGAAGAAAATTGTGGAAAAACTTTTTCAGCTCTCATTGTAGGCGGTAATAAATTAGGTTAAGTAGTCGGGCGGTTGTTGCGGGGTTGTTTTATTCTTATCCTTGGCCCAGATTTAAGAAAGTTAATTTTAATTATGAATTTTCTTATGACAAAAAAGTCAATCTAAGGAATAACCCTTTGTAGTTCCAGTCCTTAATGTCGTCGGACATGTCATGGTGCAATGTCTAGCTTAGTTCAAGGTTTGAGGTTATGAGGAGTCAGGATAGTCTTGAAGGATATTTGAAGGATAGAAGAGAACATAACAAGTTAGGAGGCGTCTGGGAGTTATTGAATAGATATCGATGAACCTTGAGCTTGAACTCTAGAATGCTGTACTGTTTAGAAGATACTTAAAAGACTCTTCATTAAACTGGCATTTCAGTCTACTAGCTGCGTCACACTTTGCAGCTTTATAGGAGCAGAGCCGGCGCTTGGGGTTTTAGCGCCCGGTGCACTATGCCATATTGCGCCCCATAAGGTATTCATTTAGTTTGCGCAAAATTTAAGATTGCAATAATGCGTATAACATAAAAAAAGATTACATCGATAGGAAATTTCACATGGGTCAATATCCAACCAACCAAAATCTACTGGAAACGTCGTTTGCGGAGAAGAGATTAAACGAGAACGATGGGCGGCAGATTTTCACGGAATTTTTAACTCAACTTTTTGATAGATGTGTAGTTGTTGTTGTTTTTTATCTCCCTTTTGCTAGGAAAAGGAATTGCAGAAGGGAGAATTAATATTTAAATGCAACAACAAGCTAAAGCATTCTAACGTATTGTTTGTGGGAAAAGTTGGCTCTTGTGAAAACCCAAAGGAGTGGAGGATTACAGCCATTTTTGGTTGGCCCGTGAAAAACTGGCCATATTAATATGTTAGACGGTAATAACCCGGTTTCACCGGCCGAACTGCGCAAGTTGGAGCAAATTAGTGAACTGACCTTCAATTTATCCCATACATTTTCACAAATTGAACTCAGGAAAAATTTTTGAAATTGCGCCCCCGACAAACTGCGCCCGGTGCAAGTGCATCATTCGCACCTATAAAAGCGCCGCCCCTGTATACGAGGCCAGTGTAAAGTTCATCAAATACCACATTGAGGCCACTGGAAAACTCCACCAATAAGCTTGAAGAATTCACAGTTGTTCTCAATCAAATCTGTTGACCAATATGTGATGAATCTAGTAAGACTGAGGAGGAGAACCTCTAACTGCTGCTCATTTTCTTAATACTAGTATTACCTAAACCAGGAGCAAGAATTAGCAACGCTTCACTCAACTTAAGGTGGCAGCACACAAAGAACATGAAGCACTTACACTTACCAGAATCAACTTCAGCATAGACCTACCTAAGTAGCAACAAAAAAAAGCAACCTGCCGTTAGGACAAGTCATGCTGTTGAAGGGCGACACGACACCGCTTCTTGGAGTAATTAAAGAAATCTTTCCAAAGAACGACGGACTGAAAAACCTGTTTGGCGCCATTTTTGCGAACATTTTAAAGTTAGGGTAAAAATGGTACAGACAAAAGCTGTAGATCTTTTTACTTCCTACAACTTTTACATTTAACTTTTTTCGAAAACTGTCTTCAATCCCTAAAAGGCCAGGTTCGATTTATTTTTCCCTCTTTTACAAGAGCTTGCTCGACAATATCTCGTTGTCAGATTGTTGTTAAGAATAGTCTAAGTAGCACTTTCTGCGACTGGATCAACTTGCTGAGACCTTGCAAACTTATGGTCTCTCATCTTGATAGACAAAGAATATCTACAGGGAAGAGTCTTATCTCCCCTTCTGTATTGCCTTGTTGTAGATAAACTCCTAGAGCTTGTTAATGGCCGTAACTTTTTCGCCCAAATTTACGCAGAGTCATCGTGCTAACAACTGAAACTGACGGCGCTTGATTTGGTCTCCAGTGTCTTCACCAACATAGGACTTAATGCCAATCCCGATAAAACGATTCTGGTTCCGTTTACCAGAAGACGAACATTGCCAGTACTTGCAGAACCTTTAAGGCAAATATGTAGGAGTGACGCTGGATGCGAAACTCATTTGGAACTACCACATGGATACTCTGTTTCGTGGTTCAGAACGGCACTTAAAACATTCATAACTAATTTAAGCAAAATTCAAAAAATGGCCTGGCCTACCTTTCCATCACCGAGGCCGTGGGCACTTCTCGACGGCATCGCTGTCAACTTTCTCAATTTGAAGGGCTATGGCTTGTTATTTGGATGCTGGTCTTGGGCGAGGACTTTCTATAATAATCAACATTATTGACGATTTTGGAAGCAGGGATGACATTCAAGGTCTCGAAATTTGAGCAACCTGCCGTGCACATACTGGAATTTTATTGAAGAATCCTATCATATGGGTGATTCCAAAACTGAGACAGGTGCGGGCGTCGGAATCTGAAGGGAAAGCTCGCGATTCAGTAGAGAAATCAGCCTGCGCACACTAGCAACTGTCTTTCAAGCAGAAGTTTAAGATGGACCCAGTACCTCACACAAGAAAAAAACCGTGCCTTGATCGTATATTTTTAAAGTGTTCTTTTCTAATTTAGTCTGGTTGTACATTATGTATATTTGTCTCCTAAAACTCAGAAGTTTTTAAGAATAATGAATCATCTATTTCTTATGATTTTGCAAATAGCCACACTCAAGTATTATCTAATTGTACATTTAAGGGCCTGTGTGAACTCAGTGAATAAAATTTAGTGTCGATAATGCAGTATGTATTTAGTCTTTTGGCGAGGAGACTAAATTTTTTGACTGTTGAATTTGTTTCAAAATAATTCAATGCAATGGAAAATAAAGCGAAGAACCAGTTGCCTGTTGTCAATAATGATATCTTCTACATCCATATATTTGGTTGCTTACTGTATAAAATGCATATACTATAAATAATAAAAGTAAAAATGATTGTCAATTGAATTTAGTCATCAAAAGAATTCTCACAGCAATTCCCTACATTAACGACAAAAACTGCAAAATCAATCTACTCAAAATTCCAATTTGACCGTGTATGGGGGCCTTAATATATTTTTGTTGACACGAGTCTTATTTGGATTCTATTGAAAGTTTTATGGCTGTGCCATTTTTCTCAAAAATTACCCCGTATCCCCTGAATCTCCGGGTCCCGGTATACCCCGAAATGGTTATACACTTGATTCGGTTCACCCGTCATCCGTGTATGATGCGAATAGTGCTACTCTTTTACAAACTACAATCCCCAATAAGTAATATAAAAATCAAGCCACCTAGCAATATCTGGAAAAATTAAATTTTACTACTTCAATTAGTTAGAATAGACCTGTTCACTAATTGGGCGCATCCAGCGCACTCAGCGGAAAATCCGCTTAGCTGAACAGCACAGCGTAAAAAGTTTACTCAGCGGTGTGTGTCGGCTGGATGAGATAGCTAAGTTAGAATTTATTTTGACAACCCCACAAACAGTTATAACTGCCAAATGAAATATGGATGCAATAATTTTAAATTCAATTATAAACATCATCAGTGAAGAAGAAAATGATGAAATTTTAGATGTTTTTACGGAGCGGTGTGATGCTAAGTTAAAATTTTTTAAAGTAAAAGAAAAACATGTAAGAAGCGAGAATTTTTATTAAGTTGTAATACCTTCATATAGCTTCGAAGATTTTCAAAAGCATTTTCGTATGACGAGAACAACCTTCAATGTTCGTACAAATATATCCAATACTTAATATTTTAACTGAATTTAATAAGAAATAATTACATTTGTTTTGTAAATGTTAGGAACTTTCACTGATTGTATGTGGGAAGCTGCGAAATTTTTCGTTGATACCAAAAGAAAAGAAATTACTGTTGACGGTTTGGCTTTTGGCTCATCCGGAAACGTTTTTAGCGGCAGGAGACAGATTTGTTGTATCACACAGCAGTGCTCATTCCATATTTTTGGAAATAGTGAACACTTTAGCTAACATTCTTCCTGACTATGTTAACTTTCCTAATCAGCAAAGACAAATGCAAATTTCTTCTATAAATTTTAAAATGTAACCTTTCATATATTATAAACGGCTTATTTAATCAATAGATCTTTGAAGAAAAAAGTAGAATCCCAGGTATTTTAGGGGCTATTGATGGTTGCCATATTCAAATAAAGCAATTACCGAGGAACGCACACGATCTCTATAACAGAAAGGACTTTAACTCCATCATTTTACAAGGTTTTGACATGCATTGTTTTGGTATATACCCTGTATATCAAAATAAAATCACATTTCAGGTTTGTGCGACGACACATTACGTTTCATCGACATTTTTATTGGTATGCCCGGCAGGATGCATGATGCCCGTGTATTTAAAAATAGCCCAATTTATAAAAAATTACAGGACAGAGAAATTGTATCTCCGCAATACCACGTTATTGGAGATAATGCATACCCTAATTCTAAATATGTTATAACACCATATCGTGATAATGGCCATCTTACAAACGCTCAAATACAATTTAATATATGTACATTTAAGTAGTGTTCGGCAAGTTATAGAAAGGGCGTTCGGGCTTCTTAAAGGGAAATTTAGAAGATTAAAGTACATATTTAGATATAGGGGAGATAAATACTGGCAACCAGATAATAGCAGCATGTTGTGTACTACACAATTACTTAATTGACAAAGAAGCTGATAGCAGCAATTATCTAGAAATGTCGACTACACCAACAGCGGAAGAAGATGAAGATGATGCTGATGATGAAGAAATCATCAATACTGATATCGTATTTTGAATAAATAAAATGCACATCATTTAATTGCTTTTATTAGAGAGAATTTCTGCCAAATTTTTTAAAATTTCGTTTCTCTCTTTCACAGAATCTGCAATTTCCGATAATTTGGCTACTTTAACTTTTTCCAGCTCGATCAGTTCTCTTCTGTCTTCACTGACCTTAGTCCTTCTTTTTCTAGTTGTGCTTGTGTTCTAGAAATAACTAGAATTTTCATTTATTAATTCAACATCAGGGCAGGATTGTTGTGATATTGATGAAATTACTTCTCCAACATTAACACATTTATCTGCTTGAAAAATTTCCCCAAAAGTGTTATAATACTCCCATTTTACCCGATCGTTTATTTTTATCTTTAACGCTTAAATATGACTGCTTCAAATTTCGAAATTTATTATTTAACAAATAAATTTTACCGTCTTCATTATTTGTTACATTAAGAATACCTTGCTCCATTTTAATTTTTTTTCTCGCTTTTAACGTTCATTCACTACCGCTGAGCTACTTAGCATAAAATTTTTACGCTGAGAAATTTGTCAGCCGCTGAGCTAAGCTGCTTAGTTCAGCTAACCATCCAAGGAGCTCAGCGCTTAGCCGCTGCTCAGCGGCTGAGTGCGCTGGATGCGCCCATTGTTTAGTGGATTCATGAGCTACTAAAGTAAATAGTGAAATTTCCACTAATTCACTTTTAGAGAGTAAGGTGCTGAACAAAATCACTAAACAGATCTCCGGAAAGCACTCTACTAAAAAGCATGTCATAAAGAGTGCGGAAGTGAGTAGGAGGAAGATTTCCAATAATGGGAAGTTAACAAGTTTTTCTGTACCTGTTGTTTTTTAGTTCGCTCATTACAGAAAAACTTGATGCTCCACTATTAATTAAATCACAAATCAACGACTTTGTTACCAACATAGCACCTTAATAACCCCTACCATTATACTTCGAAACCTGAAACTCAAATTGACCATCAAAATTGGAAAATACCTAACAAAATTCAACCAGCAGATCCAACATTCTATAAACCGCAAAGAATAGATGTTTTGCAAGGAGCTGAAACTTTCTATCAACTTCTTGGGGTAGGTCGGATTCAGTTAAACGATAAATTACGAATACTTCAGGAAACCGTATTTGGCTGGATCATAGCCGATAAACTATATTTGGGGGGGGCGAACGGCTAACAAAGATATCGGAAAGTGATGGCACCCGATTTGTCACTTCTGTCAAGATTCGAGGAAAGTCACTGCAGACGAACACCTAGCAGACCTGTTAGCAAGTCCTAATCCCACCTCCCCGCGGTGCCCTCTGGGGTACTTCTTCGGAAGGAGCTAACGGGAGACGGGCGAATGGCGATCTCTCTGCGCCACAAAACAGAGTTTTAAGTCGGTTGGGCTGAGGGTTAGCAACCCGCTCCCATAAAAAACACCATTGCTACGAATCGGCAAACAATGCCTCGGAACCGGACGGACAACACGACGACGACCTTTGCTTTTCGAACAAGGACACGAATCGGATCATGGAATGTGAGAACACTGCTGGCTGAGGGACGGCTGGATGAAGTCCTCAACGAGATGAATCGATATAAAATCAAGATCATGGGACTTAGCGAGACCAGATGGCCCGATGCGGGGGAACATATCTGCCAAAACGGTGAGTCCTTCTTATATTCTGGTAGAAACGAAACTGAAAGCCGTAGGAGTGGCGTTGGCGTAATACTCACCAAAGAAGCCAGGTCCAGCCTCATTAGCTGGTCACCGGTTTCTGAGAGGATTATTACCGTGCGCCTGCGTACCAGACTAAGAAGTACTACGGTAGTCCAATGCTATGCTCCAACTGAAGACGCAGAAGATGACATCAAGGACGAGTTCTATATGCGACTGAATGAGGTTTTTCGCTCTATTCCAAGGGGAGACATCATTGTTTTAATG
Source organism: Thereva unica (assembly GCA_949987705.1). Lineage (NCBI taxonomy): Eukaryota > Metazoa > Arthropoda > Insecta > Diptera > Therevidae > Thereva > Thereva unica. Next base: position 31,989,799 of record OX465282.1, on the reverse strand, counting down.
GGTGACTTAAACGCTCAGATCGGCCGTGACAACACCGGCCTTGAACACACAATTGGAAACCAAGGCCTAAGCCAAGTTACCAATAACAATGGTGAGCTTTTCGTTGACTTTTGTAGTTCCCACCAACTCATGGTAGGTGGAACTTACTTTTGTCACAAGAAGACACACAAAGAGACCTGGGTATCGCCCGATGGTAGAACGAGAAATCAGATAGATCACGTGGCCGTTAGCCGCAGATGGCGAACTATTCTTGAGGATGTCAGGAGTTTCAGGGGAGCGGATACTGGAAGCGACCACCATTTGGTTGTAGCAACTATTCGCCTTAAAATCGCAGCAATCAGAAACGTGCAACATGATGCTATAACCCGTAGACGGTTTAACGTAGACCTTCTGCGGGAGAGCGTTAAAAAGCGGGAATTCGCTGGAAACTTTTTAGAATTATTAAACCAGCAAAACGTTTCTGACGACACAAATATTGAGGAATTGTGGAGTACGACAAAGGGCGCGATATTGACGGCTGCGGAAACAAGCATCGGTTATGTCCAAAGAAACCAGCAACACTGGATCTCGGACACAACCTGGCAAAAAAATAGAACGCAGAAGGGCCCTCAAAAATAGCGTAAACTCCACAAACGACCCGGAAAGACGTCACCAATTAGAACGGGAATACTCCCAATTACACCGGGAGGTTAAGAGAAGTGTCCGGCGTGATAAAAGGCAGCAGATAAACGAGCTCGCAGAAAAAGCGGAAAACGCGGCAAACACAGGCAATAGTAAGGTGCTGTACCAAATCACTAAACAGCTCTCGGGAAAGCACTCTACTAAAAAGCATGCCGTTAAGAGTGCGGATGGAAGGCTGCTGTGCAGCGACGAAGAGCAACTCCAAAGATGGAGAGATTACTTCTTCGCGGCCTGAATGGTACACTTAAACAGGAACCTCAACAATGCAACAATGCACAGCCAATAAGAATCACCACCCGGGCCCCATCCAAGACGGAAATAGTAACCGCAATTCATGCGATGGCCAATGGTAAAGCAGCTGGGAAAGATGGCATCCCGCCAGAATTGTTGAAAGCCGACTCAAGCCTCATAGCAGATGCGCTTCAGCCAATCCTAGAAATAGCATGGAACACCTGTACCTTTCCGGAGGATTGGACGGAAGGTATCATAGTCAAAATGCCAAAAAAGGGGGACCTAACAATATGCGACAACTGGAGAGGCATCTGTTTACTATCTACAGTGGGCAAAATTTTGTCCCATATATTACTATCTAGGATAAGTGAGGCAGTTGACCGAACGCTTAGGAGGCAGCAGGCCGGATTCAGGAAGGGCCGCTCCTGTATTGATCATATTAACACCTTGAGAATAATAGTGGAGCAGTCTACTGAATTCCGATCCCCCCTTTACATTGCTTTCGTAGATTATGAGAAAGCGTTCGACTCGGTCAATAGGAGCTTTATATGGCAGGCACTACGGCGACGTGGATTGCCTGATAAAATAATAGAATTGATAAAAGCCCTATATAACAATTCCAAATGCAGAGTTCTTCATAATGGAAAATTATCCGACAGCTTCGAGGTGAGCTCAGGAGTACGACAAGGATGCCTACTCTCGCCTTTACTATTTCTTATAGTAATAAATGACATCCTTGTCGGCGCTCTAGATAATCGAACAGGCGGCATACAATGGGGTTTGTTAGACCGCCTTAAGGATCTCGACTACGCAGATGATATCTGTTTGCTGGCCCACAGACACCAGGACCTCAAAAACATGATTAACAATTTGGCAACAGAAAGTAGTCCAGCAGGCTTAAGGCTAAATCCGACTAAAACTAAAGAAATGCGGATAAATGCAAACACCATTGAACGAACAGCGCTGAATAACCGTGACGTGGAACTGGTAAATAAATTCTGCTACCTCGGTAGTATTATTACCGAAAATGGCGGTGCAGAAGAAGATGTCAGTTCCAGAATAAATAAAGCACGAGGCGCAAATGCATGCCTGTCCCGCATATGGAGATCAACGGAGATCTCAACTAACACCAAATTGCGGCTGTTCAACTCCAACGTTAAGGCAGTTCTTTTGTACGGTTGCGAAACATGGAAAGTCACCCAATTCATCACAGGGCGCCTACAAGTCTTCATCAACAGATGCCTTCGTCGTATCCTAAAAATCCGCTGGCAAGATAGAATTTCAAACGAAGAACTTTGGCGCCGTACCGGCCAAGAAAGGATAGACGACCAAATCAGGCTAAGGAAATGGAATTGGGTTGGCCACACCTTGCGACGCGAAAACGAAAACCTAGCCAAACAGGCCCTTGACTGGAATCCGCAAGGTTCCCGTCGAGTAGGAAGACCTAGAACAACGTGGAGGAGAACCCTACTAGAAGAAGCCGCAACAACTGGGAGATCCTGGTCGGAGCTGAGAGCTGTCGCGCAAAACAGAGTCCGCTGGAGGGCAACTGTTTCCGCCCTATGTCCCATGAGGGATTAAAGGAGTTTAAAGAAGAAAAGAAGAAGAAAGATAGCCGATAAGCTCCTAACTTGCAAATCGAAACATCGAGCAATTAGCAACGTAATAGCAAGGACGTAGCCAGGGGAGGGGTTTTGGGGGTTCAAACCCCCCCCGAATGAAAAAAGACATCGCAGATAGCATGAAAAATTAAATAATAATAAATAGTTTTTCTTCAATTGTATACTAAATTTGAGATAGGCAGAACACAATTCAAATCGCATCTTTTCTTCTTAAGGCCGCCATACACGGTCAAATTGGATGTACATCCAGAATTTCATCAAACCCATAAGCGCAATGAGTTTTGATCGGCCGACCGGCCCACAATCGATAGTTTTGGTTGTACATCAGCCCTTCGATGTACATCCAATTTGACCGTGTATGGCGGCCTTTAGAAATACGTTTGGCGACAGCTATGTATAGCGCGAACCAAACGAGATGAGGTTTCCCAAAAGGCTATTTTCCATGCGCAGTAGCATTCTTGGTACATTTCGAAGCGGAAATTTGAAAATACATAAGCGAATGTCTTATTCATATGTGCGCAATGTTTATTGGTGTGTAATTTGCATTTCCGAAGAAAGGAAAAAATATCTAGATGACTATGTATAAAAAAAGTAAAAAAGTATAGAGGGAAGGGGAGGTCTCATTTACACAGATCATTATTATGATTCTTACAAAAACCCATTCTGCCGTCACAACATCCACGACTGTTCTGAACTGTCGCGGGTCTCTTGTGAGATTGCCATTCAGTTTCATATAAAACTTTGTTGGATTCCTAGGGGAACCGTAGGGTAGATGAGCTTGCTAGACAGGGAACCGAAGTGGAAAGGACACCCCACTTAACCCGGATAGGTATGACCTACAAACTAGCTTGGAGGAAAATCAGCTTAGCTCGAGATGGGTTGAGATGGACCACAGCAACGGTGTTCCGCACTCTTCATGCAATCTGGCCAACTTTGGACGCAAAGCGTTCAAATTTTCTAGTTTTGTTAAACATAAAGGAGATAACCCATGTAGTAAATGCTCCGATCGGTCACTGCCCCTTTGGCCGGCACGCCGAAAGATTAAGACTTCCCCACAACGACTTATGCTGATGTTGTGGTAAAGAAGAAGAGGAAGAAACTGTCTCCCATCTTCTCTGGACATGTCCCGCCCTCGCAAGGAAAGAGGGACCTTGATGCATTGAGCGAGCTGCAAAATACAGGGGTCCCTGAACTCTGTCGCTTTATCAAAAGCTCCAAATGGTTTGCAATGGCCTGCACTTTGTTCCAACACTAGAATGGCTAATGGCATCACAATGGGCCCAATAGCGTGCCATTTCAACCTAACCTACAAAAACCCCTCCCGAAGCAAAATCCTGGCTACGTCCTTGCGTAATAGTGTGCACAGAATCGGGAAATCACGGAAATACACAATCGCAACAACTGGAACAATTTTGAACCCTGGAAAAAGTTGAACCAGCAGCTCCTGATTGGGTACAAGAACAGATCATGTGCGAACGTTACATCATAAATACTACGAAGAAGGAAAAATTGTAATTCAACTTCATATTCAAGCATATTCATAATGGTTTAGGTGAGTCTCGTACTAGCGCACTTCGAAGTCTAGCACGCGTGCAGATTTGCAAATTGGACAAGATGATACCCTGAAAAAGCAATATAAAGATTTCATGCAAGAATATGAAGATTTAGGGCACATGAGCAAAGCAAATATTCCCGATTCACAAATAAAGTATTTGATCCCCCACAGAGGTGTTTTACGACCCGAGTCCTACAAGCAACAGGAACGAACGATCTGAACAATAAGCTGATGGTCGGTCCAACAATTCACCCGCACTCAAGTCATCGGTTGCTTGAAAGAACTAGGCTCTAATGTGCTGATGAGCTCCTCATTGCTTCAGATGTTTTACGTTGAAGGCATGATAGCAGGAATAAATACACTAGGGAAACTCGTTAAGTTAAAGACTCAAGCTCAGGAAGCTTGTTTTTCAGCAGGATTCCATTTGAGAATGTAGACATCAAACAACTTCGAATCCATTAGGTAAATCAAGTCCGGAAGATGAAAGAGAAGAATACACAAAATTCGACAAGTCAGAAATCGTAAAGACATTGGGGATGATTCGAGATCCACTTGAGGATGAATTTTGATTTACGTGCAATTTAAGTGCCATTTCGGCTAAATTTACTAAGCGGGCAATAATAGCGATAAATAATACAATGTGCAGAACCAAGCATTCCAGGAAGGAATCAGAGCGTTGAATTAGAATCTACAGATTAGTTAAAAGAGTCCAGTCAAATCACTTAGCCCATTGTTAGGAAGATGAAAAACTACCATTGCTGCAATTTTGGGGTCAATTAGCTCATTCCAACTTTCAAATTGCAGCAGTTATGTGCAGAAAATAAAATCATCTTTCGTTTCACACCACCCAGGTCACAACATTTCAACGGCCCATGTGATGCCACAGTCAAGGTTGCTAAGTTTCACTTATATCGTGTAGTTCATAAATCCAAGCTCATCTTGGAAGAACTTCCTACATTGACTGCACAGATAGAAACGATCCTGAATTCCAGACCCTCAGATGCTTTATCAGAGGATCCAAATGATGACGAAGTTCTAACGACAGGGCACTTCCTGATTGGGCGAATGCTCATTATAGTTCCAGAACCAGATTGGAAACGATGGCTAAAAGAATATATCGTTCAGCTACGGCAACGTCACAAATGGAACTCTAAATCACTTAATCTTAAAGAGAATATGCTTGTACTTAGGGGTCGTCCATAAATTACGTGAGGCGTTTAGGGGAGGGAGGGGGTCGAGCCAAATCTCACCAAATCTCACGTGGGGGAGAGGGGGGTCTCGGCAAATATCACGTAAATTTTTTTTAAAGAAACGGTGTAAAATGCCGAGAAAACTGGGTTAAATTAAGTAAAACATGTTTCTCCACTAAAGACCTCCATTCACTTACAGGCCGCCGGTAGGCAGTGGCCTGTCAGACCAGGTCGACCAGCACGACTAAGCTTGACTCAGTCTAACTGAGGGATGATACTTCAGGTACCCGGCATACAGGCCGTGGCATGCAGATGAAATCATGATTGTCTACAGACACACAGGTGAAAACGACTGCTTAGCATAGCAGGTTATTAATTCAAGCGCAAAAATATTCATGGCCTCAACGAAAGCTTCAAGGCGTCTCCAGCCTCACGCCGCGCCGTGAACACCCGCAAACAAGTGCGAACGCCAGTGTGGATGGTTTTCACGCTTAGCTCGCCCCTTGCTTTCTGTTACGAGTAGATACAGCGTGAATCCTTCCCGTCAATTCACGGCTCAAGTGTGAATAGAAGCTCAGATCTTCAGGCCCGAACTGACGATAAATTCGATTTTTGTCAGCTTTCTTGAGCTGTAGGCATTCTTGAACTTCAGGCCATACAGTTGGCGGCCGGGAGTGTATGGTAATACTTGGCCTCAAGGCTAAAACTTTCAGGCCACGGCCTGCCGGCGAACTGTGTGTAAATTGGATCCTTAAGATGTGGGTAAGTCCTACACAAAAAAATTACTCGATTGTTTCGCGCGACTCGTCGAATGCTGCAGAGTACGAGCCAAGTAACACTGAACCGCGAAAAGGCCATTAGAATTTAGTGCTACAAGAAAGTACATGCCGTATTTTAGCGTTATATACGCGAGGGCCTTTCCTGCAGTTCTACATTCAAACTCTGTGGTTACGACCGTAATTTTGTATTTTTAATGTAAATACTATGGATTTTATAAAATTTGCAAAATCTCACGTGAGACTAGGGGGGGAGGGAGGGGGTCGGAACAAATCTCACGATATCTCACCAAGGGAGGAGGGGGGTGGTCGAAAAATCACAAAAATCACCTCACGTAATTTATGGACGACCCCTTATCGCTGATAAGTCCAAAACGTCAGATTTCGGTACGTTAACGTTTATATTAAAGAATTTTTTGAAATTTATGAATTTTTCATTGATTATTGGGCCCATGATTTTGGAGATAATAAAAGTAATTGCTATACCTCGCCAGTCCCGAAGAAAACCTGATATAATCTTGATGAAATGACTCATTATAGAACGTCTGTACGCTCTAAAGACTGATTCTTTAGCTTTGATTGCGTTCATACATTGCCCTTCAATAACAGGCCTGCGATGGTTTTCTACTAAAAAAATTGAGTAAACATTTCTGTTGCTAAAAGTTAGTGAACTATGAAAAAAATATTAAAAATATTCCATCACGTCAATTTTCTGAGAAAAAGGCTTTTTTCAAATTTCTTAGTGTTACTAGAGTTAGCGTTCCAATTCCTTTGTTTACGAAACGAATGGTTTAATAGTACTCCCGAGTAAAAATAAAAAATGGGCTTATGACGGGCAAATCACGGCCGCATGGCTTTTTCAGGGGGAAATGACGGCCGTAGAATTTTTATCCATTTTTAATGGGGGCACATTCGGCCTTTCGACGGCCAAAGTTGACCAAAAGATTTAAATGGCCACGGGCAAATTTGGGCCAAAAAAGAATATGCCTCAAATGTATTGTTGAATTTATTTTATGGGAACTTGGACATTTTCGTTATGTACAATGAATAGACCTTTCGATTTATCATACAAGATTATCGATGCACAAGAGAGACGAGCTCGCCAGGGACTCCAGTCAGTTTTTTGTAAGGAAGTGTGTAGTGCGTGTTGATTTATATTTTAGTGGAAAATTTTGTTATTAAATCGCTAAAGGAAAAAAGTACTGTGTTGATGATGTTTTTCTCAATAAATACGCGGTGATTTTTGTATCTACATAGATGATTTTTTTTAATCGCATTATATACAAACGTATACCCGTGTACTGTCCTGCAACGAGCTTTCTAATGCCCATCATATGGCCGAGGATTTTGTTTAAGCACTATTGTTGTTCGTTCGTTGAAAGGCTTTATTTTATTTTTACTCGGGCTAGGATTTTAGAGTAAAGCGAATATCCACTTCGCTGCCACTGTACCACCGTCGTATGACCTTAATAGGAACCATACGGCCGCCGTACCACCGTGGTATGTGCTAATAGATTTTTGTGTGGTTTTACGAAAGGCGAAAATGTGTTAATTCACCAGGTAATGTCTGCTACATACATATGTGGAAATTATGCAATACGGAAACAACAACAAACTATTTCTAAATCTATCGAACAACAGAAAGATATTTAACATAAAAAACCAAGACAAGAAATGGGTGCCTTATATAATGTGTTCAACCAGTGAACGTGGACTTCGTAAATTGTCATACGAAGAAACACATTCTTTTAGTTTGATCTGGATGTAGCCAAAAAATCATATCGACGATTATTTCTTTTAGTCCAGGAAGAATAGCAAAAAAGTTGAAATAAATCTACCCTGCGATTTCTTGACTCTATAATTAAGAGAAAAATCGTAGGAATTCAATGAATGTGTTTTGGATAAAATTGGTCCAGGGCAACTGGTGGTAAAAAGCTAATAATAGTAGCGAAAACACGTTTTTCCACGTTTTGGGTACGAAAAAAATGTTGTTTTGGAAAACAAAAAATACTACATCATAGTGCTTAAAAAGACGAAAATTATGAGTTTTGGGCCATTGAAATCGATCAACAGGTTTTTGCAGAAAAATTCAAAAACCATTAAAAATGACCGTTTTTTGACATTTAATTATAGGGAGTATAATTATCGTAGAACCTTGTGTCAGGGCCACTGATGGTGCCTACCTACAATAAAAATTTCATGAAAAAATAATGGTAACTTTTCGAGTAAATCTCTAAAATGTAAAGACACCTGTTTCACAAAAAAAGGTTGAACAAGGCCCACAATGGTCCTAGAAATTTTTTTATGAGCCCAATTTATTCCCAAAGAGTGGCTCTACAACCCCATTTTCATGAAATGTAAGTAAAGTTTGATTTAACACCTTAGACATTTCAGACTCTGACGATGAGTATGAGCTTTCTTAATATGAATTAAATAATTTAGTAAGAGATCTCTCCGAAATATACCGCAGAACTACTCGGTTCAAAATTAAAAGAAAAAAAGACTTGCTAAGCCCTAGAGCGAGCTTTTATTGGTGGACTATATGGGGTTATCTAAAGATGTTGACTATGATTCTGGGTCAGCAAAGAGGGTATACAAAATACCCCTGCTTCCTGTGTGAATCGGATAGTAGAAATATAGCCCAACATTGGCCAAAGAGAGCAGTATTAAGCCTTTGAAGCAAAAATTTTGTAAGAGAGGCGCTCGCTCTCTTTTAGATCGCTCTAAAATTCTGCTACCTCCATTTCATATTAAATTAGGAACTATGAATCAATTTGTAAATGTAGATCTAAAGACGGTCCTTGTTTCAAATACTTATATGATAAATTTAAGGATTTATCGGAAGCAAAGAAGGTATTTTTGTTGGCCCTGATATAAGGAAGTTAATGCAAGAAGCTAACTTTGAAAAAAAAAAAAGCTTGCTTGGAAATCATTAAATGAGATCGTGAAACATTTTTTAGGAAACAGAAAAAGCCAGCATTATTCATAATTTCAATAAACTGGATTACAATATGAGTATAAAGTTGAATTTTCTGCAATCACCTATTAACTTCTTTCCACAGAACCTTGGTGATGAAAAAGAAGAGCAGGGGAGCGATTTCAACAAGCTATTAAGATTATGGAACACAGATACCCAGGAAGGTGGGACGTTAGCATGCTGGCAGATTATTGATAGATGTTAAAGAGAGATGAACCAAATCGGATCTACAAGAGAAAAAGATTGAACAGGAGTTTTAAAGAAAGCAGAAAAAGATATAATAAATGTTCTTGATTTATGTAAATATCTAATTTCCTTAGTCTTGTTTAAAACTAATGCCAATAATTTTGTAACTAAACAGCTCTCTCATTCTATTATAGTTCTTAAACTAAAGAAATTAGGCTTTCCACATGCCCTTGGTTCCAGCCCTACTTAGCTGACAGGCCCTACCAGAATTCTATTCCGCGGAGTCAAATCTAAAAACATTGAAGCGTCCTCTGGTGCCCCACAAGGTAGTCGTCTTGGTCCTCTCCTTTTTATTTTATCAATTGACGATATTGTTACCCTGCTAAGGCATTTAAGCTGATGACATCAAACTGTATCGCCACACAAGGAGTGCAGAGGATTGCAAACTACTGCAAGCAGACCTAAACACCTTCTACTCGGTGTTTAATATTAGTAAATGTGAGATCATGACTTTTGTAGGAAACTTGGTGTTATAACTTATAACTGCACTTTTCTCGACAACAAGGAATCCCGCGCTAACTGTGGTAATCGATCTAGGGGTAAGGTTAGAGAGTAAGTTGAATTTCTCCACCCACATTAATTAGGTCTGCGCCAAGGGCAATTCAGTTCGGGGATTTATAAAAAGATGGCCCAATGAATTCAATAACCCCCCCCCCCCATCACTTAACTCTTGTACGTATCTTTAGTTAGGCCTTTGCTTGAATACGCCTCCGAGGTATGGTCTCCTTACTACTCCTCCCATGTTGGTAGAATCGATTAGGTTCAAAGGAAGTTCGTCCGATTTGCACTCAGCCACCTCTCGTGGGATGATGTATTTACTCTTCCGCCTTATGAGAGCAGACTTAAATTGCTCAACTTAAGCTCTCTCCATAACGTGAGGACGCTGACGTTATATTCGTCCATCGGCTGATGAATTACAAGGTGGACTCTGGTTTCTTAAGAAGCCGCACGTTATTTAGAGTGAATAACTACAACCTGAAAGGTGAACCTCCCTTGTACATTTATTTCTTAATACTAATTATGGCTTGTTCGAACCGGTTAATCGCATGCTTATAAATACTAACAAAACTAGGAGTGTGATTAGCTTGCTAACTAGATAAGTTTAATATTTTATGTCTGCATGTCTCAGCTGAGCCACTGAGCAGTGGTAAATGTTTCTCAGCTCAGCAGAGAAGTTCACCTTCTGTGTTGAAGGGTAACTCTATTATTATTAATATACATTTCTTCAATCAAAATAAATCTCGATGTGCTATTAACAAACCAGCGGTGTATTTTAATTTTACTTACCTAAATAATTAACAGGTTCGGCCTAGGGCTTATAGATTTAGTAGAGTGAGCAATGAACAAACGCATTCCCGCCCGTATGAATTTCGTGACACCGAGTCCGCATTGGCACTACGGAAACACAAATTCCAGTAAGAAGAAGCAGATAATACCCAACCAATCGGATTTCTCATAGTACGATATAAATAGTTTTTATCGGAACTGTGTAAAGGCCCAATTATAATGAACGGATCTGAGCGGATTGGAATGTCAAAAAAACGCATTTGATCGGATGGGAAATTGACTGGTTATAATCACGCATCTGCTCGGATTCAAACGTCAAAGTCTGTTGTAAACAAAAGTGCAAAAAATTTCTTCATTTTGTTGTTTTTATAGCCACTTTTCGCTTTTTATAAATAGTTTCATAATTTTTAACGTTGTTGACGAGCTGGTCGCCGGTAAACATTTTTGCATTTCAACTTTTAACGTTATGTTTATCAAATTTTTGACAGTTCAATGCGGCAATTTCTAATCTTTTAAAAACGAATGCGCTCAAATCCGACCGAATCCGGTTGAATGCGTTCATTATAATCGGTCAGGTCTAAAATGTATGCTGGGAAAACCAATTTGACAGTTCAATCCGTTTTGTTGCGCTCAAATCCGGTCATTGTAATTGGGCCTTAAGTGGGGGTAGAGGAACGACATTGGAAATTAGCGGTGACTAGACAGAGCGAAAGTAAAAATTGGATCAAGAAGATGGGCTCCGTGACCTGCAAAGCCAGGGACTCGAGTAGCACAGTAGCAATTTCATGAAAATTAGTAATTTAGACAATGAACACGATTTACATCATCCACTGAGGCCGTACTAAGGTCTGGGCATGTTGATTAGAGTTCAGACAGGTAATTAGAAAAGATAATTTGTAAAGATTAGAAAGAAAATTGTAATGCAAACAAGCTGGAAGCTAGTCGAAGCGTACCACTTAACATTCCTATACAAAATAAAAATCTGCGTGGAGTTATGAAAAATATATTTTTTTTTGTATTTTTAAGTTTTTGTGATTATTGTTTTTGTAAAAATATCTTATTTCTATGGGTTTCATATAGATAGCTAAATTTTAAATTTGTGAAAAGTTTCCTTTTGTTTTTTATTTTTTTTTTTTATAATAATTTATCCACAAACACATGTATTTTATTTACTTGAAATTTCTGATAATTTTCCTGAATTTTAAAAATGCTGTAAAAATTCATCATAGCAGGTGGTTACAATGCGAAAATTAGTGGTTAAAAGAATTACGACATTTTTAATGCTTATTCCGTTTTTAAGAAAAAACGAACGTTATCATCTTGTTTACTCCACATATGAAAATAAAATAATGGCGCAATAAATTAAAAAAAATATATATTTAAGGGTATATTTAAGCTCCCATATGAAAAAGAGTAAGATATAACTGATTTCACTCGATATTAATCATAATGAAATATGTAGTTCGATAGGTAATTATCCAGTTTTTCCAGGGAATTAAAATTAAGTACTTTTTTACGGTAGCCATAAATGTAATGTTAAAACTAACATTAAAATTTATTCCAAACATTACCGAATGATGATTAACACAAATTTTCATGCATATTGCATTTATATATCGTCAAAATTAGGTATATTGTTGTTTTAAAATCAATATTTCATATTAATGTATGTTTTCTTTGTAATTTTTAACAATTTTTATTAAGTTAATTTATATTTATTATACTCACAAAAATGTTTCTTTGTTTATTGAATGAAAAAAATTTGCATTAGACCAATTTGATGCATTTTAACAATTATTTTATATTAAATCCAGATAAAATATTAAATAAACAAAACTAGATTGGAAAGAATTATTAAAAATTAAAAAAAAAAAACACTTGAAAAAATTAATAAATTTAATATTCACTTTTTCACCAATTAATTTCATTTAAAACACTTCAGTTATCATAGGTGGATAAAATTAATGATTGAATAAAAATGAAACAAAAAATAAATAAAACTCTCAATATATTATTTTTCTTCTCCTTCTAACTATACTACATTTATATGTATTTTCCCTTCTTTGATGCCGAAAATCGATTGAATTTTAAATTGATTTTGGAAAAGTATTTATTGATAGGAAAAGCAACAACAATACAACAAAAAAAAAGAGAAAGGAAAATCAAATAACGTAGAGAAGAAGAAAAAAAAATCGGAGATGAGGAGACCATTGTGAGGGGATGAAAGCATAAAATCAATTTCAATCAATTATTATTTAGAATACACAATTGATTAAAAAAACAATAATAATTTATAAAAAAAAATTTGCAAAACAAACCAACACCAACTCACTTTTTTACAATTATTTGTTTTATGCTATTAAATTTTTAAAATGGGGAAAATGTGGACAAATGGCAAAGGATATTAGGGGGTAGCTATGTGATTTTTTTTAGGGTGGAACACACTTTTGTTAATTTTTTTTATATTTCGATAAAAAATGATCTTTTTATATTTTAGTTTTAGTTTTAGTTTTTGTTTTACAATATATTATATTTTACAAAATATGTTTTTCTTTATCACACTATTTTTGTAGTTGTTGATTAATTTTTTTTATATGTATTGCGATTTGAATAAACTCTTTTGTTTATAAATATTTTTTTCAAACTCATTTAAACTTTAAATTAAAACTATACTTTTTCAATTGAACCAGAAAACAGAAAATTTTAACAAAACAAAAAAAAATTAAAACAAAAATGGAAGTTGGTTGAGAATACAAAATATTTTCTCTATTATAACGGGCGAATTACTTTCACGGACCTTGGGGGATGCTTAAAGTTCAATTTTCCAAGTTATACTACGTCTAAGTTCTTTTGGTACTTTGAGATATGGGAGTGTTGCTGTTCCACAAGTGCACACTCAACGTAACTTCGCCACCACCCTCTTTTATCCACCTACCACCCTCTGATCCTCTTTCACCAATATCCTTGCACCCCACACTCTACCACCGCCCCCCCCAACCCCTCCCAACATCATCATGTATTTCTCATCCCTTTCTCCAACTAATATCATCCATGACTGTATGTTTCGTTTGTATTATTCCAATAACAATTTTTGGAGAGGTTAGGTATATATATCAAAATATCATTACCGAACCACTAATACATTTACATTATGTGACATACTTGAATAAAGGTATTAAGTTATCCTGATGGGATCCCTTGGCGACTCATTCAACATCTGCACATAACTTTTCTCTATCCTATCTCCCAGTATTATAACCAAACTTTTTTTTTCGAGAATTTTTGGGGAACAATTGTTAAGGAGGGTACAGTGCTGCACGGAGATGATATTTTCAAATTCTATACTAGCAACAATTGATTTGCACTATACGTATAAAATCTACTCACTAATACACTAAACCATTAAAAAGCTTCACAGGACTATAAGAACACACTTCCACAAACATACACGCATGTATAGACTTACCAAAGTACGAAAGGAAAATCTATAAACACCATAAACACTACAGGAAGAAAGCTTTCGCTCCTCCTAGGACTTTTCTTTTTTGTAATACACTATGTACGACACCATCTATATCTATAATAATGAAATTGTTTACTTGTGTTAGTGTAAACTTGCATACACTTTTATATCAGACCAAATTTTGTCACAACCATATTTGTACCCAACTGATATTTTCTATTTGCCCTAAAGCTCGCCCCCTTTTTCACACTCTACCACACTTGTACGTGTTTCTTTTAGCTCCCTTTTCCTTTTTTTTTTATAAACGAAATATTGAGTTTTCAGACTGTTGGATATATTCAACAAGTTGGAGAAAACGATAAAAAGTAACAGTCCTTAACAGATAAATAAATATGCAGGTTGAGTTTCAGTGTCATACCTCGAATACATATACATAGAAATATATACAGGTACAGGTAAGATACCCAAAAGCTTCGACTTTGTCCTTTTTTTATCCCTGATTAAAAACCAAACTTATATTTCTATAACCTTGTAGCATATTTAGTTCCTTTTTTCCTAGAATTTTTTATCGGTGAATAGTTTCGTTATAATCTTATAATGACGGCTATCGATTATTTGACGGGGAAGGGGTGTAATGGATCAGGTTAAGATTTTGAATGAAATTGAAAAAGAAGTAAGATACTTCGGCAAGGCGTGTTGTGGGAATTATTTTATTTAAAAAGGAATTAATACAGGGTGTCCTTAAGAATGATTTCAAATGCAAATATCAAGACTTAATCTGCCTTTGGTTGGTATTTCAAACCGATACAACCTTAAATTTTAATATGAGAGCGATCGAAAGACAACTTTTTCGTGTCTTTTTCACCCCTTCACGGAAGAGCGGTGATTGCCTACGAAAACGCCAGTATCCTATGAAAAGTATACGACCTAGACCATTTTTGTTCAGATGCAAAATATCGAGTTGAGCTACATATCTTCTTTTTGTTTATCTACCTGAACCGAGGCTATCGTACGTTGTGCTAAGATTATCAGTATAAGAGGAGGAGTTCTGGAAGCACCCCTTAAAGGATAACCATTTAATAAAAAACACGCTGTATAATATTCCACTGTATAAAAATATTTTAATATAAATTTATATAAACATCATGCTCGAATAAAATTTTGTATAAAGTATTTATGTAGTTTCTACACATTTTGTTCTCACTTAAAAAATGTGGTATCATATTATCATGAGTGAATTTAAACCGCGAAATCTGGATGAAAGTAATTTCACTGTCTTCGAAATTTTCTATTTGATAAATTAAAGGCTACATTTACCGAGAATGAAGGTCAGAAGATGAGATACCGGGTGAAGGATCGTCAGTCACAGTGGCGGTTCCTCTTTGGAAGCAAAGAAAGCGCTGCTTCCCTTGACCAAATAGCCAACGTCATAAAAATAGATTTAAATATATCAAGATTAAAATCTCAATATTTTTCCTCCTCTGGAAACACTAAGGATGCAATGTACAGATTTTTTTTATATAAAATACAATACAATTCAAATTTATCATCCTACTGTAAAGAAAGAGTAAAACCTTAGCCACAATACGAGTGGTAAGCGGCAGAGTGGAGTCTCGCCGCTCTTATCGTTGCCGAGGCCTTACACATGGGGAAGCTGCAATATCGTCAGCTTCTTTGCTACAGAAAATCACACACACATTCAATTGAATTGAACTCACACTCACGCAAAGGTTTGCGTAGATACGGTACCCTCAGAAGCTGAGGTAAAAGCAGTTTCTTCGGAAGCGCTTTTTTGCAAGGAGAATGTAATGATGGTTGGTGGGTGGTATTTTATTACCATATTTTTTTTAGATTTTTACCAAAATATTGGATTTGTATGAAATATTAAATGATATCAAATTAGTAGTTGCAATTTTTCAACGGTTTTTTTGACGCTTTAATTACACTGGTTAACAATGGTTTTGCCCATGAATGATGAAATACAAAAATAGGCAGTACTTGGTAAATACTAATCATCAATTATAATATTACAAGTGTCTTAGCTCGAGTTATCGAGTTATGCAAGTTTAATCTTGTATTGCATCATAAAGAATGTTAAAATTGCGCTGGCGATACCAGGGCAAATGGAGTCCTGCTATGTTAGCAGACTACTGCTGGACGT
This sequence comes from Thereva unica, assembly GCA_949987705.1. Taxonomy (NCBI): domain Eukaryota; kingdom Metazoa; phylum Arthropoda; class Insecta; order Diptera; family Therevidae; genus Thereva; species Thereva unica. The sequence continues at coordinate 31,973,610 of OX465282.1, read as the reverse complement.
TGAAGAGAGAGGCTGTAGATATTATTTTTAAACGGAAAAGCAATATATTAACTCATTTTTAAATTTTATAATATGTGATTTATGAATATAATGTTTTGAAAAAAGACAAAAATTTCCTGGAATTGAGCAATTCCAGGAAATTTTGAGCAATTCCAGGAAATTTTTGTCTTTTTTCTCATTTACATAGTTGCAATGGAGAAAGTGTGTTTCATTTAGTTTAGGCTTGCAGCGTCGTACAAAATAACGTTTTATACAAAAAGTTTAAGAGGTAACAAAAATTTTATTTCACTAGCATGAGCATAAATAAATGTACTTTGATACTGTTTTTAAACGAAGTCGATATGAGTTCAAGAACATGAGGAATTTTTAATTTGTTTATGAAAGTGTACCTATTTTTATTAACAATCATTTTTTTTTGGTTTTTCTTTTGTTATCTCAAAGTTCAGCCTTTTTTACATTCTTAGTGTAAATTTCAGCCACTTCTGTTAAAAAGAACCCAAAATATGATTTTTTGAAGAAAAAAGTACAAAAAACTTAATTTGTTAATAACATTGTTATTATTTGCAATATAAAAAAATTATTTTACCACGTTGTTATTGACACTTAGGGCTAACAAAAATCATTCATTTCAATAATTTATTTCAAACTCGAAAATATGGGGGGCCACTTCACGAATTCTTACTCAAATGAAAGAGCGCTGAAATTTAGCTCTAATTTAAATAAAGGAGCGCTAAAAGATTTAACGGTCTTTTTTAATGATAACAGTCTAGCTAAAGGGCATAATTTAACTTATAACTTACCTTATCCATTTTTTTTTATTAAGAAATTCGAGGGAGCGGTAGATCTTCCGTCGCAATTCAGATTGAAATACCACTTATCTTACTCTTGATGGAAGAATTTAGTACAAATACGCAATAAGCAAAGTACAATATGAAGTAGAGAAAGGATTCAGTTCCTGTTTTTGGGAAATGGTCGGTTAATTTTCAAAAGCTGTTGGTAAAAATTATTTCGAAACTGAAAAGTGCTAAGAGTTTTTTGAACTCACTTTTAAGCGTCAAAACACATTGTTTAGCACCAAATCTAGCGCCCAAGGTGCTAACTTGGCAGCACTGCTACCTATCCTTCTTACTATTTAACATCTTATTGGAAAAAGCGGTCCGGGAGGCACGCATTGAAACCAGAGGGACAATTCTTAACAAGTCTATTCAGCTAATGGCATATGTAGATGATATAGTCATTATAGGCAGGTCAATGACTACAGCAAAGGAAGCCTATGTAGAGTTAGAAAAAGCATCAAAATTTGGACTATAGCAGAGGAGTCACAGGACAAAATATAACAATCGACAGATATAACATAGAATCCAAAAACGAGTTCGCGTACTTAGGAACTCAAATTAACAACATTACGGCGGAAATTATAAGAAGAATACTGCTAGCGAACAAAACATACTACAGTATGTTGAAATATTTTAAATCAAAAAGAATAAGCAGGACTATGAAATTTAAGTTATCTGAAGCATGAACGCTTACTAGGAATGACGACCAGGGGCCAGATTCCGCAACGGTGAGTTTTATGGTGTTCACCGATTTCAGTGTACATTGCTTATTTTCGCGTCCGCAAGAGTGAGAATGAGTTTTACTGACATTTGCGGTGAACACCGAGGTGAAAAATTTCTCACTGAGTGAGTAGAAGGCTGTGAATTTTCGGTGAGTTTGAATTTTGACGAGTTTTTTGTTATTTAGTGCCATTATTTGTGAAAGTTTTTATTTTTGTTTTTAAAGTTATTTTTTGGAGTGATTGTTTTGGTAAGTAAAAATAAAATTTGTTGTTGTTTTAGTTTATTGTTCTAAAAGATTGTTTTTAATTAGAATTTTTAAAATGGAAAGAGCAAGAAAGCCAAGCGAGGAGCAAAATGAAGCTATTTTAGATTATATGGAGCAACACGTGACTTTTGCTTGCGATAGGTAAATATGTAGGTAATTTTAAAGAACATTTTATATAATGAAATATGACATTGTTTTTCCTAAAGGTTTGAGTCAGCGGATGGGGCAAACCTAAGAAACGAACGCTGGAAAGAATTAAGCAATATACTTAACTGCATAGGAGGAGCGGTGAAAGATCCTCAAAAATGGAGAAAATATTGGAATGACCAAAAGTAAGCTACCGTTTTTGTAAAGCTGGTATATTTTATTTCTTTTTGCGTAGAGAACTTGGTGCATTTTTATTCCAAAATAAATTTAGTTTTAAAAATTTCAATCTTTAAATATTATTACAAAACAATTAATTATTTTTTATATTTTCATTTTTTAGGGTCAATATGAAGGAAAGAAAGGCGCTGATTAATGCGGCTATAGAAAAAAGCGGAGTCAACGGAACGAAGACATACATATAAGCCGCTTACAGGGTTCGAAAAACGGGTTGAAGGGTTAACTGCCCCGGAATCCGTAAGCGGCCGAACGGATGTTTCGGAAGTCTTCAGAAGTAAAACTGTAATGTAAAAACAGAAGAATTAAGAAATGAAATTTATACTTATAATATTTCATTTACAGCAACCGGCTGATGTATTGGAGGAAGAGTTCCTTGTAGAGGAAACAGATTTAATTGAGGGGCAAGAAAGCTCTCTTCTGGCACCACCAGCAGTGCCCAGGAAGAGAAAAAGAAGGGTATCTGGGAGAATGGACAATAATTTTGATTCCAAATTATTAGAATTTGAAGAAAAGAAATTGAAATTGGAAGAAAAAAAATTAGATCTCGAAAAGGCAAAATTCGAGTGGCAAAAGTCCAAAGAACAACAGGAACTAAATTTGAAACAGCTAGCTCAGTGAAATTAGTCGAAAAAAGGGCATTAAATTGCATTTCATGATGGTCAAAATTTTTTTTTTGGAATTTGTTGGGGTACATCTGACAATGTTAAAACCAAGTTTGTGGGGTCGCAGTATGATGGGAAAAGCCGCCATCTTGAAAAAGAGGTAGAGGTCGTTTATACCAAATAACTCGGTTGTGTGCAATGATAGCTGAAAATTATCAATACAAAGTCATTAGAGAATACAATTATCTACAAAATGAGCTCTTAACGAGGTCTGTAAGTTAATTTGGCTCAAAGTTATGGCTGCTCAAAGTTCGAACTTGTTCGGGTGGTTGAGGTTGAATGCAGTTTTTTGCGATTATCTCGTAAGATATTAATTTGGGTGGGTTAATGCCGATTACCAAACTTATAGTGCTAGTGATTACCTTTAGAATAAGCCCGTAGTCATCGTTCTCGCATGTATAGTTTGCGAGTAATCCACCGCCAAAGTTCGTACTGCACGTGCCTGAAATAACTGATATCTCCATTTTTTGAATATCTCCTTAACGGTTGCTCATATGATAACGTAGTAAACAGCAGAAATACGGGTATTAAAATATCTTTCAAATGGGCTATTAACCGAAACTCTATGTCACTTCATGTCCGCGACATAACGGGTGAAAAGTCAACAGCGAAGGTTGTGACACTTCTCGACGAATAACTCGCTTCCAGCCAGTTTCGCGTGTCGGATGAATTAGAATTTTATGTAACCCCCTGAATTATCTATATTTTGGGTTATTTAACTACATACTTTGGAAAATTATAATAATGGGAAATAGTAGCTAAGAATCATCATTTTCGAGGTTCTAAAAGTGAAGTTTTTGATGAGACTGCCTCAGATGCGGAAAATAACAAAATGTGAAATGTACCTAAGGTAAAACTTTCTGACGAGACTGTCTTTGGAATCCGGGACACATAACGTGTGCAAAGAAACTTCAGTGAAGGTCAAGTGAAAGCTGTTTAAGAAAAGGTGGTGCGATCATTTTTAAGAGGAGCAGTGCAAGTAAAGACAAAGAAAGTGGGAAATTACTAAGAAGTGTCTCGACCGTCAACATGAAGATGAAGGTATTCTCCCACAAAAAAAGTACCCACAGTATTGTTTATATTAAAGATTTATCGAAATAAAAAATATATGATATATTGAAAGGGAGTGTTTTAGTTTTCGCGAAAATGATGATTCTTAGCTACTATTTCCCATTATTATAATTTTCCAAAGTAGTTAAATAACCCAAAATATAGATAATTCAGGGGGTTACATAAAATTCTAATTCATCCGACACGCGAAACTGGCTGGAAGCGAGTTATTCGTCGAGAAGTGTCACAACCTTCGCTGTTGACTTTTCACCCGTTATGTCGCGGACATGAAGTGACATAGAGTTTCGGTTAATAGCCCATTTGAAAGATATTTTAATACCCGTATTTCTGCTGTTTACTACGTTATCATATGTGCAACCGTTAAGGAGATATTCAAAAAACTGGAGATATCAGTTATTTCAGGCACGTGCAGTACGAACTTTGGCGGTGGATTACTCGCAAACTATACATGCGAGAACGATGACTACGGGCTTATTCTAAAGGTAATCACTAGCACTATAAGTTTGGTAATCGGCATTAACCCACCCAAATTAATATCTTACGAGATAATCGCAAAAAACTGCATTCAACCTCAACCACCCGAACAAGTTCGAACTTTGAGCGGACATAACTTTGAGCCAAATTAACTTACAGACCTCGTTGTAGATAATTTTATTCTCTAATGACTTTGTATTGATCATTTTCAGCTATCATTGCACACAACCGAGTGATTTAGTATAAACGACATCTACCTCCTTTTCAAGATGGCGGCTTTTCCCATCACACTGCGACCCCACAAACTTGGTTTTAACATTGTCAGATGTACCCCAACAAATTCCAAGAAAAAAATTTTGACCATCATGAAATGCAATTTGATTTACTAATTGCACTGGACTAAGCTTGAAATAAATAATAAAATAGAAATGGACAAAAAATATATACAACTAAAACAATTAGAATTAGATATAAAACAAAAAGAATTAAATTTTAAAATAATAAATAATGAATAGGAAAAAACTGTGTTTTATTAGTTTTTCATTTAAAATGAATTAATTTAAATTACTTATTATTGATATATTTGGATATTCAAGATTATATAATTATTATATAAAAAAAGTTTATTAAAAAAAATTTGATATTTGTGAATGTTCGTTTAACATTCTAAAAATATATTTTATATTGGATTATTTAGGCAAAATGAAGTCGTGTAATTTCTTGGCGAATGGGTTGCCCTTCGCGCAAAATTTCATTTGTACCTACTCCCACTATTAACAAATTACTGAAAACTATCATCTTCAGCAGCCTCTAGTTCTACTTCTACAATGTCAGCTTCATTGTATACATTTACTCTTTGAAGAATATTATGCAAAACCACACATGCATTTATACTTCGCCCAGCTTTTGTTGGACAATAATTAAGCGTACTGCTGGAAAAAAATATATCTAAATCGGCTTTTTAAGATACCAATACATCTTTCTACCGTACATCGAGCTTTTTTATGTGCAACATTATATTTTTGTTGCGATTCATTCAATGGTGCCCTGCATGCTGCCATTAACCATGGCTGAAGCGGAAATCCACTGTCCCCAAAAGCCAAAAATTTCGTTTTACATTCGAATAAGCTGTCTTCAAGAATTCTGGTATCGCAGAGCGACGCCAAATGTAAGCATCATGAGAAGTTCCTGGAAATTTCGCATTCGCATAAGTTATAATATAATTATGGTCGCAAATAATTAACAAATTAATAGAGTGTCCTCCTTTTCTGCAGTAATAAACATGCTCTAGATCGACTGATGGAGAGATAATGTTTATATGTGTTCCGTCAATTAGTCTAACTATACCGGGAAACGAAAATTTTTGAAATAATGCTTCTTTAATCCTTCTTTGTTCAAGATCATCCGGGAAAATAACATATTCTAAGCAGACTTCATTAAGAATGTCTGCTACTTCATGAATACAACGATGAACAGAAGTTTGAGCCATACGTGATAGGAAATCTTGTCCTATCGTTCTCTGAAAATTTCCAACAGCGAAAAACCGAAGCGTACACAAAAATCTCAAGTGAATTAGAATCCCTGTATTTCTCTGATTTACAAAAAATCTCGGAGATAGTTTTTTTAATAAATCCAGGCACAACCTCCGAGGAAAACGACAAAGGTCCATGAATTGCTGTTACGTTATGTTCTCAAAAGGATTTTGGCTATCTCGCAAATTCCGTCTAATTAACAAAACTTTTCGTCTACAAATGAAATATTTTATAATTAAAAGAAATTCAAAAACAAACAAACGCATTTTTTACCGTTGATAGCGGTGCACCCTTCTGCGAATCATATACATATGAACATTATCCATTTTACAAATCCTTCAGAATAGCAAAAATTAATATATAGGTATACTAATAAAAATTATTATTTTAATTATAACAAATTAAAAAGTTAATCCTTCTTTCAAATTTGTAGTAAAATGTTATAATGACAGTGACAACTCAGCGCATCATTCAGACACTTGAAAAATCATTCAGCACATTATAGACCAAGAGCCAGCGACGTTTTTCGGGTTGTCATTTCATTAGTCATGAAAATTTCCACACTGAATCTTATACACCTGCTGAACAATAAAAGCCAATTCTGGCAGCCCCCAGTGGCCGGAATGTAGTACCCTAAAATTACAAAGGGGGTAGGAAATAAAGTTCAATTTTGTTATAGTATTAGTCATGAATTTTCAGGAGATTGTTTTTGATGGTATTCTCTATTTATAAAAATTATTGCCAGAACATTTCCCCTTCACCAAAGTGCCGCCAGAACGCTGTAAATATTCATTTAATAAAACGCTATTTTTGTTATTTCATTATAGTTGAGTCGTCAGAGTCAGACTAAATGTTAACTGACGAAACTTTTTCTAAAAATATAGTTTTTCGTGAGTAGAATATGTTAAAAAAGAGTTTCGGAAAATTGGTTGTACGCTACCCCTAAAAAACCCCCTAAAAACAGAAAATTTCGTTTTTGGCTAATATCTCTTAAACGGTAAGTCCTATCCTAAAATATTGTTTACAAAGTTTGTAGATCATGCAATTATCTACAAAAAATGATATTATACATTTTCCCGTGCGAATCGCCGTTCATGAGATATCGCCGTTTTAAAGATTTAAAATACTCATCCCCTAATTCGCAACTTGTATAGGTCGCCAGACGTTCAATAAATCCTCTGTTGCACTACGTGGCTAATATTTTCAGAGGTGATTCCAGGATGGTTTTGGAGAGAAAAATTGTTCTACAGAGGGGGCTATCCCAACTATCCACTACGATACAGGGTGTTTACGAAAGAAAAAAATGTATTTTTAACTTCCCAGTATAGGAAGTTATTGTAATCGGTCCGAAAATCGAAATCGAAAATTTCAACGTATTTTCATCTTTCAAGGTCCCAGGAGCATTTTAAGCAAAAAATTGGGAGGAAGTATGTGTGTGTGTGTGTATGTGCGTACGGATGTGGTCATTTTTTCCTGCACGATATCGCGCGAACCAAAACTGATACCGACTTCGTTGAGGTGTTGTTCGAAACGTATTAACCGAAATATGATCTGAAAAGAATTTCATGAAATTCGGTCCAGCCGTTTTTTTTGTTTAAGCGACGTAAGTGGTTTTTGTACCTGCACGATATCGCCCGACCCACGAAAGATATTAACTTACTTGAGGTGCCGTTCGAAGCGTATTAGCGACAATATTATCTGAAAAGATTTTTATAATATTCGGTCCAGCGGTTTTTTGGTTTAAATGACTTAAGTGATTTTTGTACCTGCACGATATCGCGCGAACTATAAAAAATATCGACTTAGTTGGCGTGCCGTTCGAAGAGTATTAACCAAAATATGATCTGAAAAGGTTTTCATAAAATCCGGTCCAGCCGTTTTTTTGTTTAAGCGGCGTAAGTGATTTTTGTACCTGCACGATATGGCCCGAACCACAAAAGATATTGACTTACTTGAGGTGACGTTCGAAGCGTATTAGCGACAATAAAATCTGAAAATATTTTTATAATAATCGGTCCAGCGGGTTTTTGGTTTAAATGACTTAAGTGATTTTTGTACCTGCACGATACCGCGCGAATTAAAAACTATATCGACTTCATTGAGGTGCCGAAAAACATTAATACATCAATTTTATATACATTTTCGTCATCCTAATCTTATAAGTGCGCACATTTAGTTTGACATTTTAGCGAAAATATTAATAAACTATTGTGACAAATTCTCGGTATTATGCATATACATATTCTATATTGCCTATTGTTCATTTATTATTAAAATATCCAATCATAATATTCAACATCCATCATACTACTGGGAAGTTGATCGTGTGGACCGAAAGGGTCGAACCCACATCCCAACTAGTTTTAATATTTACTTTAAGTTGAATAACTCCTAGACGAATTATCGCAGAGCAATGTAATGCGGATAAATGCAAACACCATTGAACGGACTGCGCTGAATAACCGTGACGTGGAACTGGTCGATAAATTCTGCTACCTCGGTAGTATTATTACCGAAAATGGTGGTGCAGAAGAAGATGTCAGTTCCAGAATAAATAAAGCACGAGGCGCATATGCATGCCTGTTCCGCATATGGAGATCAACGGAGATCTCAACTAACACCAAATTGCGGCTGTTCAACTCCAACGTTAAGGCATACTTTTATACGGTTGCGAAACATGGAAAGTCACCCAATTCATCACAGGGCGCCTACAAGTCTTCATCAACAGATGCCTGCGTCGAATCCTAAAAATCCGCTGGCAGGATAGAATTTCAAACGAAGAACTATGGCGCCGTGCCGGCCAAGAAAGGATAGACGACCAAATAAGACGAAGGAAATGGAATTGGGTTGGCCACACCTTGCGACGCCAAAACGAAAATCTAGCCAAACAGGCCCTCGACCGGAATCCGCAAGGATCCCGTCGAGTCGGAAGACCTAGAACAACGTGGAGGAGAACCCTACTAGCAGAAGCCGCAACAACTGCGAGATCCTGGTCGGAGCTGAGAGCTGTCGCGCAAAACAGGGTCCGCTGGAGGGCAACTGTTTCCGCCCTATGTCCCATGAGGGATTAAAGGAGCGCAATGATGAATGTAATTAGGTTCATCTTTTAGGTAAATGTGTATTATTTTATATGATATTTAGAAAAGGAACTTGAGTGACTCCGTTCACAAGTTATGTAGGTTCAAAATATGACCAAAATGCTAAAATATTGGAATTTTTCTGAAAAAACGAAGAATTTTGGGATTTAGATCACACTTTTTAATTCCCCCTCTGTAGAACAATTTTTCTCTCCAAAACCATCCTGGAATCACCTCTGAAAATATTAGCCACGTAGTGCAACAGAGGATTTATTGAACGTCTGGCGACCTATACAAGTTGCGAATTAGGGGATGAGTATTTTAAATCTTTAAAACGGCGATATCTCATGAACGGCGATTCGCACGGGAAAATGTATAATATCATTTTTTGTAGATAATTGCATGATCTACAAACTTTGTAAACAATATTTTAGGATAGGACTTACCGTTTAAGAGATATTAGCCAAAAACGAAATTTTCTGTTTTTAGGGGGTTTTTTAGGGGTAGCGTACAACCAATTTTCCGAAACTCTTTTTTAACATATTCTACTCACGAAAAACTATATTTTTAGAAAAAGTTTCGTCAGTTAACATTTAGTCTGACTCTGACGACTCAACTATAATGAAATAACAAAAATAGCGTTTTATTAAATGAATATTTACAGCGTTCTGGCGGCACTTTGGTGAAGGGGAAATGTTCTGGCAATAATTTTTATACATAGAGAATACCATCAAAAACAATCTCCTGAAAATTCATGACTAATACTATAACAAAATTGAACTTTATTTCCTACCCCCTTTGTAATTTTAGGGTACTACATTCCGGCCACTGGGGGCTGCCAGAATTGGCTTTTATTGTTCAGCAGGTGTATAAGATTCAGTGTGGAAGTTTTCATGACTAATGAAATGACAACCCAAAATATGTCGCTGGCTCTTCCTCTATTAAAACTCACTGGCACTTACGGAATCGCATTTTAACGGAAAGTGAACATCGAGGTTGTCAGTGAGTTTTTCATTCGGTGTTCACTGGCCAAAAACTCACCGTTGCGGAATCGGGCCCCGGGTCCTCGGAAACTGCGAAAGAAAAATTCTCCGCAAGATCACAGATTTAGTAAATGAAGAGGGTGTCTGGAGAAAAGATACAATCACGAATTGTACCAAATGCTAGGGGTCAACTATAATAGCTGACCCTTGTTTTGTTTAACAGTTATGTTCAAACTAGTATTTAATACTAAAATTGAGAATGGTGAAAACACCGACCAAAATGCAACGCTGCCTCCCGGACTATTATTTTTTCGAGTACCTTCAGGATCTCTTTTTGTTGCATCTTTGGCTATAAGGCTAAATTGGGTATCATGGGTATCACGATTGCAGTGTGTGTCCAATTTTGGGGTCCAAAACTAAAGTTTTCCTCATTAGCCTCTGACAGGAAAATAATACTTTAGAGGCTTTCTTGGGAATACTTTCAGTATGTAAACCTCTTCTGATTCTGGTAAAGTACCGTTTTCGTTCGTTTGTGCTCTTACTACTACACTATTTTTTCCACCTTCGATGAAGTTTGTTGTTGGAATACCAATAACAACATTAGAGTTAAAATACCATGCCATTATTGTCATGTTCCAAAGTATATTGTACACTGCTGGTCATTTGAATAGGGACAGTCGATTTAGAAATTATTTTACCTAATTTCTTTCTTTTTTGACTTCGGAGCATACAGCTTAATATCCGAAATGAAAGAGAATAGGATTACGCATACATCCATGTGTAACAAGTGGGCACTAGTAATGTACCGTTAATTTTGGCCTGCTATGTTTGGATTCAATGACAATTTTTAGCTGTTAAATTAGGTCAATAGCATAGGGACACTTGTGAAATTCATGATTAAAACCTCGCAATTAATCAAAAACAATTTTATTTTTATTTTCTAATAATGCGTACTTCCTCCTTTGTTCAAAATAACTTCATACATCCTGTCAGACATTGAATCATACAATGATTTAAGATAATTTAGGGAAATTTCGTCCCAAGCAGTTTTGATGGCATCAATTAGTTGGTTTTTGCTTTCAAATTGTCTGCCGTTTTCGTAGACTTTTCGGGTTAACCAACCCCAAACGTTCTCCATGATGTTTAAAACCGGTGAGTAGGGGGCCATTCCATTAAGTCAACATTTTGATTTCTAATCCAGGTTTTAATGATGCGTGCTGTGTGTATGGGAGCGTTGTCCTGTTGGTACGTCCATCTCAGGGGACCAAAAATTACTTGACATCGCGGAAAAGCTGTCTGTAATATTGTTTGGTACGATTTGGCTGTCATTTTAGCGTTTTGAAAATTTAGCGGTATCGCACCATAGTACGAAATAGCTCCCCAGACCATGATGCCGCCTTCCCTGCTATGATGTCTTGTTAAGAATTTTTCTTCTTTACGCAGATCATGAAAATAGTGGTTGTAGCCGTCGGGACCATCCATGTTAAATTTTTTTCGTCGGAGAAAACTACGTGATGCCATTCTTTTTTCCATGCCATGTGCTCACGTGCAAATTGCAAGCGTTTCAATTTGCGCTCTGCATTTAATGGTGGTTTTTTCTTCATTTTCCGTAATTTAAGATGTGTGGCACTTTTAATAACCCGTTTCACTGTCGATAAACTAGCATTAACTCCAACCTTGTCCTTGATTTTAGCTGGCGACTGTGCAGAATTAGAGGCTGCTCGAAGTATTGCTCGCTTATCCTGTGGTGAAAGTACTGCTGGAATTCGTCCTCTCATATTTTTTCCATAGTTGTCGACATCTTTTAAATAATTATGGACAACTGACTTACTTTTACCTATTTTTTCGGCTATTCTTCGAATACTGTGACCATCTTCTTTAAAAGCATCGATTTTGCCTTTTTCGGTTACATTGAGTGCTTTTCCTCGACCCATTTTATAACCAATTTAAAAAAAAAAGAATTAACCACTCAAAAACTTTCAAATAAACTCTTAACTGAATTTTATTTTGACAGAATCGCGACTAAATTGCATTTGTCCCTATTCTATTGACCTAATTTAACAGCTAAAAATTGTCATTGAATCCAAACATAGCAGGCCAAAATTAACGGTACATTACTAGTGCCCACTTGTTACACATAGATGTATGCGTAATCCTATACTCTTTCATTTCGGATATTAAGCTGTATGCTCCGAAGTAAAAAAAGAAAGAAATTAGGTAAAATAATTTCTAAATCGACTGTCCCTATTCAAATGACCAGCAGTGTATAACGAAGTATGCCATAAAGGACAATGAGCGGTTTCGTCCCAAGTGTTGTAACATTTTCTTACCTATACCATTTGAAAGATCTCAATTAGTGCTATGTTTTGTTGTATGGGCGTAACTCTGTATCTTGTGCAGGGAAGCTGTTATAGTGGTATCATTTATTAAAAAAAAATATTGAATAAAACTTAATCAATTAATATTTTAATGACAAAAGGGCTGCAACGAGTTTAAAATCAAGTGGAAAAAACCACACGGGCGCCCGTGCGCCTAGTCTAACCCAACACCCCCTCTCCCACCTCGCGCCACACGCTGCCATATTGTAAGCGGAGGAGCAGATAACGATATTTGATGAGACAGCGCTATACGTTAGAAAGAGATGTTTGCCAGTGCATCTACATGCGATTATTTATCTAGCGCTTTCAGCACATTCAGTTTTTGGTAGCTGTGCTGTACTTCCGTGTTTTTAATTGTTACTCCTCTGTTTATTTACTGACGACTTACGCATTATTAAAGGACTTTTGGTGTTTCTACATTTGCAACTATCGACTTCGGCTTGTTTTGTGGACTTGATTTGTTATTGATTGGTTGACTCGGTTGGGTGACTCGACAGCGAGTTAGACATGAACTTTCAAGAACGATGTTAGAAGCAAGATCGCGTTGAGCTGACTATATTTCACAGTATATGAGAATAGAACAGGTATGTTTAATATAGTTATATATCTATACTCCCACACTTATAATGTTACTATTACTTGTTATTTATTTACACACATTCTATAGTTTTTTTTTCAGGGCCTATTGAACGAGCGGCGACACATTTGCCATCGCTGCTGGGTGGCGGCTACTCGTCAGGAGGCTAGATTGAATCAACTTGACTTAAATCGTGTCGATCTTCAAGTTCCTGAAAATCAAAATGAACCAGAACCCGAAGATTTACACCAAAATCCGGAACAGCCATCAGTTGATGTTATGTTCATAACTGGATATAAAAGAACTGCCAATACGTCCAACAGCTGTCTTCTTCCTAGTTGCCGAGCAGTTAATCTGGTAAGAGTACCAGTTTTTATAAAATCACGGATGTTAGTGGAGTATAAGTTATATATTCCACCAAGTGCTCGCATCTGTCAGGTTCATTTAACTTCTAACGAATGGAACGAGTTAGAGGAGCTAAATAATTCATCTTTTACGGCTCAACACATAAAGGATATGTTAGATGTGTTAGGAGATGCCTGCCAACAATCTGGATTCAATTTCGATAATGTTGAATCTATGACAACATCTGAACTACATTTTTGTACGGGCTTGAATCATGAAGAATTTAATAGACTTCTTGAGCAAATACCTTCTGTATCACAGCGCTCACACCGTCCTAAAACAGTGCTTGGAGCTTATTTAATGAAAATAAGGACGGGTGAACCAAACGAACGTCTAGCTAATAGTTTAGGCATGAGACGGCGTAGTTTTGAACGAAAACTAGAGTTAGCCCGTGAATGTCTAACAAACGAGTTTGTTCCTCGGCATCTCGGATGGGACCACATTAGTCGTGAGGAAATTGTAGCAAGAAACTTAAGAATTCCAAATGCTATATTTGGTGTTGGCAATGAAGAGCCACCAGCCATTTTAATATGTGATGGCACATACATCTACATTCAGAAAAGTAGTAACTTTTTGTTTCAGAAGCAATCCCATAGTCTTCACAAGTTTAGAAATCTGCTGAAACCTTTTTTTAATAATATGCACAGATGGCTACATAGTAGATGTAACTGGCCCTCACGCTGCCACGACTTCAGATGCGACGATAATGAATACTTATATGCAAAATGAGATAAACCCAATGCATTATGTTTTGAAAAATAATGATACATTTATATTGGATAGAGGTTTCAGGGATTCAATCCCAACTATAGAAACTTGGGGATACCAAGCCCACATGCCTCCAACAAAACTTAGGAATGAAAGCCAGTTGAGAACGGAACAGGCAAAAAAATCAAGGTCAGTTACAATCGTGAGATGGGTGGTCAAGGTGATAAATGGGTGGATTAAGCATGATTTTAAAATATTCAGACAAGGTGCGCTATGCTTAAATAAAATAAAAATAAAAATATATATAATATATAAAAAAAAGTCAAATATTTTATATTTGAGACGAAGAATAATTATCTTGATAATGGGATCATCACTGTATCAAATTGAAAAGTTGGATGATGGAAATTTTGACGGATGGAAAATCCAAATGAAGAGCGTTTTGATACACAGCGAGCTGTGGGGCTATGTGGATGGATCTAACCCTAGACCGAAGGCAGACAAGGGTGCAGATCTGGTGGTTTGGAAGGCCAAGGACGAAAAGGCCCTGGCAACAATTGTGCTAAGTGTAAAATCGTCACAATTGCTCCACGTAAAAAAGTGTGTAACATCAGCAGAAGCATGGAAAAAGCTTGGAGACCTACATCAACCATGTGGTCCTGCTAGAAAGGTTAGTTTGTTTCGTCAGCTGTTACAGCTAAAAATGAACGAGAAACAAGGTATTGCATCTCATCTTGATAATGTCTCGAGCATTGTCGAGAAATTGAATGAAATCGGTATCAAATTAGAGGATACCGAAGGGGGTTTACTATCCATTTTACTTCTGTGTAATTTACCAAAGTCCTAAGAGAGTTTCGTTATTGCGATCGAGTCGAGAGATGTCCTGCCTAGTATTACTAGTCTAAAAATCAAATTGCTGGAGGAAGGACACCGAAAGGAAGCAGAAATGGAACCAGAGGAAAACGGGCTAAACGAAGGTGAGCAAGTTTTTAATTCCAGATCAATTTGAACAAATAGAAGGAATGAAATAAAGAAAAAACGCCAAGGATGTTTTGCATGTGGGAAATATGGACACTTTGCAGACAATTGTCAAGAAGACCATAAGAAAATCGTGATGAGTCCTAAATGTTATCCTAACAAGGATAAAACTAGAAATGCGACTTTTTCGATGTTTTTCGCCAACAACGCCATTATTGGAAAAATGAAATGGGACAGTTTGGACAGTGGCTCCAAACGTCGTATTTGTTGTAACAGAGAGCTGTTTACAAAAATAAAGGCACATTATGAAAAAATCCAACTAGCTGCTGAACATTCAATAGAATCACGTAGGGTTAGTGAAGTATTGTTTAAAACGAAAGAAGGAGTAAATGTCACATTAAAGGACGTACTTTTTGTTCCGAACGTAAAAACAAACTTCCTGTCGATGAGTAAAGTTGTAAAAAGGGGTTATGTTGCAAATTTCGCAACGAGGGGCGTTACCATAAGAGCGAAAACGGGTGGTCCAATAATAGAATATAGTTTCGAATATAGTTTAATAGTTTAATAGATTTTATAGTACACAAGATATACATACATCGTTTAGAGTACAAAAAAAAGGAACAAAATTAAAATTAAGATATAATTAAAATTAAACTTAATAATTGAAAGATAAAAATAATAAAAAAGTAAAAAATAATAAAAATTCAAAAATAAGAAAATAGTAAAAATTCCAGAGCAAAAAAAAAAAAAAATAGAAAGAAAGTAGAATTAAAATTAAGATTGAAGTGGGAGTGATAGAGATAGGAGGGACATAGATAGTTAGTGAGAAGAAGAAGATAGAAAAAGAAACGCATGTCTTCTGAATGTTGTGGCTGAGCTCATTCTCTGAATGTAGTTTGGAAGATTATTCCAAATTCTGAGAGTATGCACAAAGAAGGAACGACTACCGATTAGGGAAGAATGAGCAGGAATCAGGAATTTAACGGATCTCAAGGATTGCAAAGGAAAGAGGAAGTCAGAAAGGTAGCAGGGGCTTTTGGTATAAAAAACCTTATGCAAAAGAAGAAGAGCCATGAGATCGATGAATTGAAAGAGGTCACAGCCCAGTAAAGAATTTTGTACTCGCGACACATGATCAGATCTTCTCATATGAAAAATGAACCTAATGCAATCATTAAACGCCACTCTAAACGGCAAGTTGAGTCGAAAGAAATATACACCAGCGAGCCGTAAAGGAAATGAGGAACAACAAGAGATTTAATAAGTTTGGCTCGAATGGGCAAAGATAACAGACTGCCATGTAACCATAGTTTACGAAGTGTGCCATAGATCTTAGAGAGCAGCAATGAGACATGATTGCAGCAGGAGAGTTTGGAATTTACAACAATACCCAGGTTTGTGGCATAGTCAACGATTGGAAGGGGAACCTTATTAAGTAGAAGAGGAGAGAAACCATGGGGGGCAGTAAGCGACGACTAAGGAAAATTACTTGTGATTTAACTGGATTTAATTTAAGAAAATTATTCGAACTCCATTCGTTTATTCGAGATAAGGTGCAATTAAGTTCAGACACACAATTTTCAATTTGATTAATAGGACAAGAGGTATATAGCTGGAGATCATCAGGATATAAATGATAAGAGCAGCGACGGATTACAGAGGGAAGATCATTAATATAAAGGGAGAACAGCAAAGGACCAAGAACCGAACCCTGAGGGACACCTGCAGGCACACTTAGGAAAGAAGAAGTAACATTATTATGCCGAACACACTGAGATCTATTAGAGAGAAGTGAAGAGAGAAGGCGAACAGAAGAAGAGGAAAAGTGATACCGTTGACTAAGTTTATAGAGCAGGTGCGAGTGAACTACAGAGTCGAAGGCTTTGGAGAAGTCAAGAAGAACTAGTATAGCAATGTCACCTCTGTCAGACGAAGATCAGTTGTAACCTTCAATATAGCAGTTTGACAACTGTGGGAATTGCGGAAGCCGGATTGGAATTTAGAAAGGAAATTATTAGAATCAAGATATCGCAAGACTTGAGTAGATACAATTTTTTCAAAAACTTTAGCGAGAAAGGGTAGAATACTAATAGGGCGAAAGTCTGACAAATTAACGGGGGAGGACTTTTTAGGAATGGGAGTAACTATTGCTTTTTTCCAGAGCAAAGGAACTTGGGAGGTTGTCAGGCAAAAATTAAGAATATGCGAGATAGCAACAACGATTGAAGGGGAGAGGATTTTAAGAAAGCGAGGAGAAATACCATCATAGCCAACGCTATTGGACGAAATGGAAAGCAAAATGCCAAGTACATCAAGTGAGTCAACACAATAGAAATTAAAACCATCAAAACTTAGAGAATTGGAAGAAGGAATGACGGAAGTGGAAGATAGTGGGAAATTCGGAGGAGATTGAACGAAAGATGCATTGAGTGAATTTACATCAACATCAAATGAGTTAAGCTCAGAGGTATGAATTCCTAGCGACCGAAGATTAGACCAAAGTTGCTTAGGGGACAAAGCAGGATCAAGCTTACGTGAGTAAAATTCACGCTTGGCCGATTTGACTTTTCTATTGATTAAGTTACGAAGATTTTTGTACTCACTGAGGTAGCTCGGGATCCTAGTTCTGCGATAGCGTCTGTACAAGAACTCACGCTCAACAATCAATTTGCGGATTTCATAAGAGAACCAGGGACAGTTAGAAGATTTACAACGTCTTCTCGTAACTAAAGGAACACATTGATTAAATAGGGATTGGATGAAAGAATTCAAGAGATCAACCTTAGTATCAACACAGGTTGTATTATAGATATCAGCCCAAGGTAAAGACGAAATAATTTCAGAAAGGCGAGTAAGATTGATATTTTTGAAATCCCGGTATGAAAAGAAGTTAGACGGGGAGGGAGGGCGAAAGGTAAAACGAAAGGAGAGGAAAAGAATGTCATGATCAAGATAGCTGGGAGGAGAGATTTGGTTATGTTTAAACACTAAATTGGTGGATGTAGCAGTGATAACATCAAGGAGCGATGGATTATGGCAGTTCAAAAATGGGGGCAGTTGATTTAGAATACTAAGGTCCAATGACCCCAAAAAGTATTTGAGTGTGTTCGCTCGTTCATTGGCCTTTAGCAAATCAACATTAAAATCGCCAGCAGCAATTATGTTATCATAATGACGGGAGAGACTAGACACGAGATCGAAGAAATGAGTAGCAACATCAGGTGTAAATACATTAGGTGGGCAGTAAACACTGACAATAACACATTTGTCATATGGTGATTTTATTTCCACTGCAATGAATTCAAAATGTGAGCCAATGGACTGGCCTACTATCTTTGAGGAGAGAGAGGAGGTGACATATATTGCAACACCACCTCCAGTACGACCCACACGATCATTCCGATGCATGCAAAAAGCAGGCAAGGAAACAAAGGAAGTAGGGATTTCCGGTTTCAGCCACGTCTCATTGACTACAATGGCATGCAGTTTTGTGTTTTCAAACATGAACCTCAGTTCATCCATTTTATTTCTCAGGCTTCTTGCATTCATGGTACATATATTCAGCCCAAAGGAGGAAGAGCAGAGGATATTCAGTAGCCTTCCTTCATCGTGCACTCTATCAGAGAAATTCATCATTATATAATGAGCAACAGAGCCACATAAACAGAATCACACACGCAGAAATAATATAAAGAGAAATGTGAAGCATTGAAAGAAGAGAGAAAGATAGAAGAAGAAGATAAGACGAAATTTTTAAGGCTAACATAACAAAAGAAATATAAAAACGAAAATATAAATATATAAAAAATTAAAAAAAAAAATAAAAATAAATAAAAGAAAAAGTTAAAACAAAATCAAATTATATATATATATAAAAAAAAAGAAAGAAAGAAATTAATAACCAATTCGAAAAAAAGCAGTAAAGAAAATAAAATAAATAACAAAAAAAAAGAAAAAAGAATCAATTCTACTCTACTGTGTACGCTCAGCTCCACGATGACAGCAGGCAGCATTCCATGGAGAATTTAAGGACATGGCGAAGCGCCGGCAATATCATTTAAATCCAGGGCAGAGGTTATTCGGCGTGGCTGCTGGTTCCGATCTAGCTGGACATAAACATGTCCCCGCCTGGTAAAAACAGAAGTAATGACATTCCTCTTTAAAAGTTTACGTGCCGTTTGGTATATATCATTGTTTTTGGACGTCAGACTTTCTGTCACTCGAACAAGACTATCAGAGGCGAATCCTAAGTTCAGTTTCTTCAACGTTAGTGTTCCATGCTGACGGCTTTTTCTCAAAAACTCCAGCTGTTCATAGAAGCCAAGGGAATTGACGGGCTTTATGTGTTCGAGTCAGAGTTGGTGGGGGCCAACCCAGTTTTTTACGCAAATAAGGAAAGAGACGAATTAGTCCAGTAAATAGGTCGAAAAAAAGGCCTTCGTAATGCGAAAAATACCGCACGCGATTTTTTTTACCAAATGTTTTTACATATTTTTATGAGCTTAAATTCAAAATGGCGTCATCCCCACCATTATGCTTTACTTACAATGAAGGGAAACGCGTTTAATTCTATATCTCAGAAACTGTGCGTTTTACGACAAAAATGTATCTATATAATCTTTTTTGTAGATAAGTAAGTGATTTAACTTTTTTGTTCAGAATTTTTTTTTTGTAAAGTCAATATGTTCGGAGTTATAGTGCTTCAAACTTTATACATTACTTTCTTTGCACTATATTTCGTTAACGGTTAGCCCGCCATAAAAAGGTCCTTCCTAAGACTTATAGAACACACTTTCCCACTGTGAAACATGGAGGTGGATCTGTCATGGTCCGGGGCTGTATGTCAGCCTCTGGGGTGGGAAATTTGTGTTTTATTGAAACAAATATGGATCGGTTTGGGTATTTGAATATATTGAAAAATAATTTGAAACAATCTGCAGCGAAATTAAACATGCCTGACAATTGGATCTTACAACACGACAATGATCCTAAACATACCGTGGGTATTGTTAAGGAGTGGCTGCTATATAAAACACCGAAACAGTTGTATTCCCCACCCCAGAGTCCCGACATCAACCCAATTGAAAATTTATGGGATGATTTAGACAGAAGATCCGAAAAAAAAAAATATTAAGAATAAACAGGATCTTAAGCACTGCAGAAGAATGGGCTAAGATACCATCCTCCGTCACAGAGAAGCTGGTTTTTTCAATGCCCAATCGCTTAAGAGCAGTTAAAAATGCGAACGGTGGGCCAAAAATATATTAAATTGTCAAAAATATTAAATTGTCCACATTTTATATTAAATGTATGTTGACTTTCGTGAGTTATAATATTATGAATTTTTATTTTTTTGCAAATATTTTATGTTTATTGTTTTTAGAAGGATGTGTATTTATTTTTTAACATTTTTATAATAAATTAAAATATATTTTGTTAAGTTTTTATAAATTTTTCTCCAATATCAATTCATTCTGTTAATTTTCAAAGGTGTATGTTGACTTTCGTGTGTCACTGTATGCCATAAAATGCCAAAAAATAAGATTGTTATATTATTTTTATTACTTTGTCTAGTTGATTTTAAATGTTAAAGTATATGATTTTTTTTGTTTTTCAGAGATTGTTTACTATAGTTTCAAAATAAATAAGCAAACTACTAATGTAAAACATCAGGTGCATACAGTTTATGTTTTATTAAAAAAAAAAAAACTTTTTTAGATACCCATCGTTTGGACCCCGGTCAATACAATACCTAAAAGCACCAAAAGCACGAAATTTACATATTGCGAAATAATTAAAAAGAATGCAGAACTTACTGTAGCAGGAATTTCGGAATTCTTTCATAAAACCCAACTGCATTTTATAAAAACGTAATTCACTGCCAATGCAATTAAAAAGTTTCCCAGAAATTTGCTTATTAAAAATTTTGCTTTTCCTTCACCAAAGTAAATTTTAAATTAGATTAAAACTTTAATATGTACAGAAAAATTTCATTTAATCAGAACACTCCGTAAAGGGAAAATGTAATTAGAAGCAAACATTTTCATATTTTTCATCAACACAAAAAGAAAAATAACAAAAAAAAGTAATAAAGCAACTATTCCATCGAATGTGTATATTTCACCCACAGGATAATAAGTAACGTAGTCATTTTGCTCATGCTACCCAATATAATGCCGCCATACACCAATATGCTCACTGATGTACAAATTTCATAAAGCAACAATCCCCTCCTCTTAAATATTTCCTGTCATTATCCTTGTTACCGTCCTCATAATTACACACTGAGCAGATACAGGAGGCATATAGCAGAGACCACATTTCATGTGTCAAAAGTTTTGCTCCCCATATGGCAGTTTCGCCAGAAATTTCCCGTCATTTATTGATCTGTTCGCTACGTTATATTTTTCTGATAAAAAAGGACATTTTACATGTCGACTGCTTTATAGGATATCCTGTTACAATCACAACATAAATCCTATAGAATATCCATCAATTGCACAGCCATGCTTTATTAACATGCATGAAAGACACAAAAGCGGCAGACACACGGCAAGGGGATATATGTATATAAAAAAAGATTTTCTCGTAAAAGGATAATGCTATATAGATAGGATACATGATTATGAATAATATTTACCTAAAAGCTCATCTCATGGCTGCTTCAACAAGTTTTCACCCAGAGCACGTACAAAAACCCCCGTACATTAAAAAGGACGAATGCAAGCGCAGTCGCAATTATATTCAACGAACGATGAAAAAGGACGAGAGAAAGAGAGCGAGCTGCCCAGACAAACGAGCTCCACTGTCTGGACGTTGCTAGGATCTTTGCGTTGCTCCTGGATGGCATCGCGCCCTTTGTGTAAACTCCTTCTTGGCCCCTCCAAACCACCTTCCTGCTCCATACCTCCTTCGGCCGAAGCTAGTCTCTTTGTCTATATTTTTTTTTTGTTTACATGTGGAACACAAACACTTTCTAGTCCATTAGAATTTCTAACCCCCCTGCCCTGGTTTGGGGTGGGGGAACGTCCTGTTGATTGGTTGGGTGGAGATTGCCAGAGATGGAAAGGGTCGCGGTGGCAGGACTCCACTATATTGACCCCGAAAGACTTTTAGTGTATAGGTGCACAAAATATACACCCGTATTCTGCTTGCAACAGGTTCCTTTTTTCGAGGACATTACGTGCGCAATCCGAATTTTGTTGTCTTCGTATTGATGTAGTCGCAACGGATCCCGTTTAATTTGTGTTTAGGGTTCACTAAGTCATACAAAATATAAGCTATGCTTTATGCTTGTAGTTGAAAGAAAAAGGACGGTTCCGGGGGTGGCATTCCGTCAGGTGTAATTTAAAGGTCAGAGTTCAAAGCTTTTTCTGGGATGTTGCCAGATGTGAATTTTTTCTAAAGAATTTTAAGGTTTCATAGACATTGCATATTAAAGTGCGTGAATTAGTCAAATTAATTTAAGAAGGAGTTTTAAATTACATTAATTATTATTTTACACATTTTTTTTCACTGTTTTTATAATTTTTATGATACAAGAATCCTCTATTAAAATCTTAGATAAAGACAGAAACACAAACTATTTGAATGCACCAAAAAAGGTTGAAGTGGATAAATAAGCGGCAGAAATTTTGAAAAATGAAGAAAGAAAACTGGGAGCTAGATTTGGAAGCTAGATTTCATTAGAGATAACAGATAATTTGGACTCCTTGCCCTCCTCTATCCCCTCTATCATTCTTTTTACTTTCAGAGGTTTGTCACTTATGAAATTAGTTATTCATAATGAAATAGCACAACGTATACTTTTATAAACTTTAAAACTACTAACAAATTGCAATTAACACTTGAAAATTATAGTAATCATCCCGTCAAAGTAGTACTATTTTGTGTTTTGATAGTATGCGCATCTGAATAATTATTTACACAGTTATAAATATGAAAATTTGACTAAGATTTAATTGAAATAACAATTTTGAAATTAGACTAAGATAATTCAAACTTTTATCACAAACTGAATACGTTCATATTTTGCTAGATAGTTATCACGACGGAATGAAGCACGTTTTTGTGCAGCCCTAACACAAATTATTTTAAAAATTGGAGTAACTATAACTAATACATGTTATTATTCAAAGAACTTCATTTTAAACCATATCGTACCTTGTAAAACAAAACATAACAGCAATAAAAACCCGCAAAAAAAATGCGGAATCATTTTATTATATTACCCAAACATCGGCATTTCTTATAACGTATAGTCATTCATTCATTATTATTACTTGCTACCTGTAATTGCTAATCTCTAAGGAAAGTAGGAGGTAAAATCGTAATCAAAATATTCAGAAAATCTGTCACTTTCATACTTTCGGGCCGCTGTAAAACCCTTCGTAGTGAATGAAATTGAAAAAGTTATGAAAATTATTCCTAA
The DNA here is from genome assembly GCA_949987705.1 of Thereva unica. Taxonomy (NCBI): domain Eukaryota; kingdom Metazoa; phylum Arthropoda; class Insecta; order Diptera; family Therevidae; genus Thereva; species Thereva unica. Next base: position 31,950,126 of record OX465282.1, on the reverse strand, counting down.
TGAAACCCTCTACAAAAAATTTGTTATTATTTTTTTTTGTTAAAGTTGAAGGAAAAAAGTTATAGCCTTTAAAAGAAAATATTGTGACTAATTTTTGTGTTCTAAGGCTTATACCTTCTTTCTTCTCCATTTTAGCACAAAATTTAATACTAGTACGTTGTAAATAATTTAATTCTAAACAAAAAGTGTCATTGCAAATTGTCTGTAAGATGTACCGTTTCGGAGATATAGTGGAAAAACCATTTGCACACGTTTTCCAAGATGGCGGCCAAATGGGGGGTTAGAATCCCGAAAACTTAAACTTAAGCTTAATTTGTTAAGATTGATTTAAATTTTCTTGATTTTTTTTATTCTATGATTATTCTTATTTCAGCAGGGGTAGGCGCAATGGTACCAATGCGGTTTCATGCTTCTTTTTTTTCGGTAACGTAAATGTATTGTATTTAGAGAACTCGAAACCTTGAAACAATTAAAGATAGATATTGCCACCCACCACCTCAGCTGCAATAAACTAAAATAATTGTTTTTTTTTTTTTTTTTTTTTGTATGTGGTAGTGCTAAGCTCAGGAGTCACCCTTTGTACTATAGTCTGTCATGTCATTTGTCACGTCATGGTGCAATGTCTAGCAGCAAGCTGGGAGGGTTGGGGGGATAGGTTAAGGATTATAAAGGTACGGGGGGTATTGAAGAAGGTGGTGATGAACCCTGCGTTTGAACTCTTGGATGTTGTAGGAGCTCGGAAATACCGACTGCGAGAGATTATTCCACAGTCGGGTTGTTCTATTTACAAACGAATTCATATCTTGTTGAGTGCGTGAAAGGGGGAGTTGCAGGTGGAGGGAATGAGACGAGTGGGCTAATCTGGTGTTGCGGCTATAAGAATGCCGTGGAGGCAAAAGAGCGTTTAACTCGGAGGAACAGTCACTATGATAGTAGCGATAAAATTTTGTCAGTGCTGCTACATTCCTACGGTGGCTTAGGGGGTCGATGGTGGAGCAAGCGGTATCGTCATTAATTAACTTAAGGGCCTTTTTTGGACCTTATCTAACCATGCTAAGGTTGTTGTTGGAGCGCCGCCCCAAATGAGGGAGTTGTATTCGAGAAGAGGCCGAATGTAGGATTTATAAATAACAGCACGGGCCGATAGCTGGAGGAGGAACCTGCACCTCTTAAGAAATCCCAAGCACTGGGATGCTTGTTTGGCGATTTGGAATATATGGTCATTCCATCGCAAGTCTTTGGCTAATGTCACGCCTAAGATGTGTAGGGATGGGTCGGCCTTTAGTACCACGCCATCCACTTTCAAGGTTGGTGAGGTGTTGATCTTTTTCTTCGAAATAAGACAGTACTTGGTTTTGGAGGGGTTGAATTCGACACGATTCTTTTTTCCCCACTCTATAATAAGTTCAATGTCGTTATTAATAGAGTTGAACATTAGTTCACGATCATCAAGACAGGATCTGGCATGTGTCTGTCTTGTATCGAAGCTATACGAGTAACGTAGAGTACCGTCGTCAGCGAAGCTGAGAAGTGGGTTGGAGGGGATTGAAAGTAGGTCATTTATAAAGATAAGAAATAGGGCTGGTGATAAAATTGACCCCGGGGGGATCCCCGCAGAGATGGGGTGAGATTCAGATTTGACGCCATCCAAAATTACCTTAATTGAACGGCCGGAAAGGAAACTCTCAACCCACTTATAGAGAAGCGAGTCAATTCCAATAGCTTTGAGTTTAGCTAACAAGGCTGAGTGCCATACTCTATCAAAAGCCTTGGAGATATCCAAAGCAACCAAACTAGATTCACCAGATCCATGCAAACTTCGGTTGAGGTGTTCTGTAAGGAAAACTAAAAGATCACCAGTGGAGCCTTTTTTGTCGGAAGCCGTATTCTTTGTCGTTTATAAGTTGGTTGGATTCTAGATATCAAATAAGCTTTTTGTTAATTATCGTCTCCATGGTTTTGGAGAGGATAGAAGTGATTGCTATTGGGCGGTAGTTGGAGGGAAGGCTGGAGTTACCTTTTTTCGGTATTGGCTGCACATGAGCAAGTTTCCAAGAATCTGGGTAAATTCCGGAGGAGTATGATAGGGCAAAAAGTTTGCGCAGAGGTTTAGCCAAAGGTGAGGCGTATTGTTTTAAGACGATAGGGGGTATATTATCGGGTCCAGTGGATTTGTTGGCATCGAGCTCCTTGAGGCACCTGTACACCTCACGAGTCCTGAAGAAAATCCTGTCCATTAAATGAGCGCTGTGCTCGAGGACCGGGGGTAGCGTATCGTTTTGGGGTAGAGAAGAATTTGAAGAAAACAGAGATGCTAATAAATCGGCCTTGGATTTTCTGTCAGTTATCACCTTTTCATCGTGGATGAATGAAGGAGTTGTGGAGGTGGTGAAATTCTTCTTGATGGAACTTACCAAGGACCAAAAGTTTTTGCTACCAGAAGTCTTTTATGGTATTAGTTTCTGGGTAACTGTATGTTTTTATTTGGATGATGTTAAGTTATTAAAGAATTTGCTGTACATTTTTATCGTTTGTTTCTATGTTGCTAGCTCTGATTGTTGCAGGTTCTTTAGGTGTCGGTGATTCTGTGAAGATGTGCTAAGGCAACACCAGTGTGGCTTAGCGGCTGGTGGTCTCTCGCCCCGGAATTTTCTTTCAGGTATGCTCCCTGTTCCCCTGATTATTTCACGTCCGCCTTGAGGGGGAGCGCTCACATACAGATACACGACGCGCTTCACATAAGCATTTTGCGTCCGCCATGAATGGAGGCTGTTTTATCTAGTGGTGATGCAGTATTTTAGATGGTACTTCCTTTACCCGATGGAAGAATTTATGTTGACATGACAGGAATGCCGGGTTGGGTTTAAAAAAGCAACGTACATATGGCAGTTCCTGTTACTGTACTATAAAAATTGTAATGAAAGTTTCAAAAGCTCGCCTGCTAAAACATTGGAGTGAGCGCGCTGAATTCGTGTTTTCGCATGCACTAATCTAGCATCATTGCATCTACCCTACATATTTCAACTATACCTTTTCAATTTCAAATTGAGACTAAACAATTTCTAATTGAGACTAAACAATTTCAAAATGGGAATTTAAAAAATTTAGCGAAAATAAATAAATACTTTGATCTTTAATCATTAATACTGCGATTTTATAAGTTAGTAGGCTACTGAAGATGCTTGGCCAATACATTCTATTGTCTGTCATTATTAAAAGTGTCTTCATTAAAAGTGTCATGTCTTATATAAAAAAAGTGGAAGCAGATAAAATAAAGAAGCAAATCTGTGCTTTGTATAATAATAATGAAGATTAGAGAGCACTTGCAAAAACATTGGGCGTGAAGAAAGCAACTGCCTATCGATGGGTTCGGAACCACCAAATACCTGAAAAGCCACGTGGTGGGGAGCGAAAAACCAAAATTACTAATGAACATCGCGTATTTATGGAAAAATATATTGAAGAAAATCCCAGGATAACATTGGTACAGTTAAAAGAAATTTTTCAAAATAATCATCAAATTATTGTTTCTACCGAATGTTTGAGAACACATTTAGATGGATTACTGTATACTTTGAAGGACATTCGAAAGGAGCCTAATAAAGCAAACATTGAAATTAATAAAATAAAACGACGTGATTATGTTCGAAAACTTTTGGAATATCAATCTAATGTACCCACACTCTACATGGATGAAACAAATTTTAATTTATATATTTCAAGAACAAAAGGTCGATCTAAAAAAGGAACTCGTTGCACTCACATTACAGCAGGCAGTAGATGATCCAGTATCCAGCTAATTGGTTGTATAGGCAATATGGGTTTGATTCACCAAGAAATAAAAAGAGGGCCATTTAAGAAACCAGAAGCGAAAGAATTTGTTCGCCGTTGTCTTCGCAATGCTCAAACTATGTACCAGACACCAATTGTACTGGTAATTGATAATGCTCCATGTCATGCCGCCATTGAGGAGGTTTTTCAAGAAGGCGAATTTCTTAATAATCGTCTACTAAGACTTGGTCCATATAGCCCAATGCTCAATGAAACTGAATATACTTGGTCAAGTCTGAAAGCTGGCGTCAAAAGTGATTTAAGTATTCAAATGCCGCAAATCCTCGCAGATCAAATTTGACGCAAACCGAATTTCGTCTACAACGGCTTGAAAGAATTATTCGAGGAAACTTATCGAAAATTGATGTTCCTAGCTGCATCCGGAATATAGCTCACATTCAAAAATTTATACCAGACGCAATAAACATGATAGATATGAGTTTTTAATTAACTTATTAATAATTTGTAATCCTTTTAGTTTCTTTCAATAAAACATTTATTTATCGTCACTAACATTTTTTAATTCTCATTTTGAAATTGTTTAGTCTCAATTAGAAATTGTTTAGTCTCAATTTGAACTTGTAAAGGTATAGACCGAGACAAAAGCACTAAAACTAAATGCGCTTGAGACTTGAGAATCTCTGATTTTAACAATAAATTTTGAAATTTCAAAAAACGCGCGTAAAACAAACACTGATTTGCTACTCGAATCGGTCGGTGGTCGAGCGAGTGGGTGTGCTGGCAACAGAGTGCCTAGTGCGAGTTTTGCTTAATCCGCCTCGCAGTGACGGACGTAAATTTTAAATTCAGTTTGTATGGGAAATTAGGAATTTAAACGTTGCAGCCTAGTTCTCGCGTTTGCCGCTACATGACTCTTAAAAAACCGGCATATTATTTATTACCCGGTTTATGAGTAGGTTCAACCCAGGTTCAACCCGGGTCAACCCAGTCATAAACGGAAGTCGAGTTGAAACTGGGTCCACTCAACCCAACTCAGCTCTCCTACCTGGATCGAGATGATATTTCAGCTCATATACGGGGCTTGAGTTAAAATTCGTGTGAAGTCCGCATTCGGAGTTAGTTTTGTGTTCGATGTTTTTTTCTGGTACAGGAAATATAAATTATTTCGTTCTGAATTTATACGTATCCATAAATAAAAATTTTATACAAAAATTTGAGGTTATGATTTGATATCAATTCAACTCTATCTCAACCCAAAGTGAACTCAACTCAACATCATATACGGTGGTCGAAATTTCAACTCAATCTCGACTCAACGTTTGGACCTAGTCATAAACGGGGTATATAATACAGTAAACACAAACTTTGGTTTCTTGTGGAAACTGCATGAACTAGACGATAGTGAATTTATTCGAGGAAAAGCAAAGGAGTTAACAATAACTATAATACATATATATATGCCACTGATTTAGAAGAAACCTTTGCAGAAGAATGCGTCCATTTGGCGTAGTTTTTAAAATCTGACACCGAGGTCAAGCATTCTATTTCTGCCAGAAACCCAAAGGGTTTGTTGCAGTTAATAAAAAGTTTTAATATTTCATGCATGTTCTCGAATGTGGAGATAATATTAAGAAATTTTTTGACAATGAGTGTTACCAACTGCAGCGGCGAAAGGTCTTTTTCAGCACTTTAAAGAGTGAAAAATTACTTGCGCTCCGGCTCCACACTCCGCCAGCAAAAACTTGCAGCGCTTTCGCTAATGTACATAGAAAGTGATTTTTTTACAAACAAATTTGAAAAAAATTGTGGAAAGATTTGCAAAAGCTAAAGCACGAAAAAGGACTTTTGTATAATTTAATAATAATTACTTAATTAATATAATTTTTAAATAAGTCATTAATCTCTCTCCTCTTTCGTTTTAACAATAACAGAAGTGTAAATATTTAAAAAATACTCAATTCGAACCAATTTCACACACCAGATGACCACGCTCATGGTCAATGGCAATGACAACTAAGTTGTCTATAGAAACTAACCCACTACAAGTCTCGGGAAATACAAGTCATGCGGCAAAATACGACATAGATTTGGTTTTCTATTTGGTAGCCTGCAGTCACTTGTCATGATTTTGGTCTTATAATGCGTGGGGTACTTTGCCTTTATGGACGGTCAGCTTGAAATATGGTTTGCCATCCTAAGGTTGAATGTCATGAAGATAAAGGACAACGTCAGTTTCGCTTGCAGATCGATCTGAAAACTTTTATAGGTAGTATGAACCATGTTAACATTTTCACACTACTACTCTACTCACTACTTTTTAGACCGTCCGTTGGCGGGGGCGCGTCCTCATAATTAGCCTAGGGCTGTCAGAACTCTTGATTAGTCGCTGCCCATACTATATTCACAGGGTTAGACAAACAAATATAAAAGTAGTCAAAAGTTTATTACAAAATCTGTAAAGAGTGTAATAGTGTACAGAGGGTTTGTTTGGAATATTTGAGGAGGTCCTCACCAAAGCGCTACATTTCCAATATTGAACAAAAAATATTTTTGAATACAAATCAGTTCTAATTACTGAATTCAAGTGAAATGTTAACTGAAGTTGTGACAAAACGCGTAAACTCCCGTCTTAGACCGCTATGAAATCATTCAATTGCAGTAGTTTTTATTTAAACAATCATTACTTCACTCTATAATAATCAACGTAAGATCAAAAGAAATAATGATGCTATGGTAAATAGGGTAAAACACGGATCTGCTTATGTTTTGCACCAAACCTTTAACGAAAACTTTGGTGGCAGATCCAAATATATCTATAGCACTCTTGTCTTTCGTCGGAGCTGATCCTAACATGCACCAAACCATAGCATATTTTTTTACATACAGTAAGTGAAAAAAAGTTGAAAAGCGTAAAATTTGATCTGCTCTTCTCTTCGAGCAAGGTTCTCAATTGGAGTCAGTTAAACATGGATTTTGCAGAGGTCGCATATGTTTGTTCTCTGAGTCTAGCGAGAAATAAGATAAAATAGAATCCATCCATTATTAAACCAAAGGCTTTTAAGTGGACAAATTTATCGTTTTTGTTAGTTTAAAACAGTGGTGGCCAACCCCACGTCCGCGATTTATTATGCGAGCACGACACGATTCCCGAGTTACTTAAACGCGAGTTTTGTAGTGAATCAGTTCTGTGTCTATAAGTTCCAGGAAAGAGTCAACAGGTACACACCGAGGGTTGTAGCATAGGCCAGGCAGGAATCCTGATACAAGAGCAAAATGGAAGAGTTTTTAAACTCGTGCATTACTTCAGCCGTCACTGTACAGATACCGAATCTGACTATCTTAGCTATGAGCTTGAAGTTCTAGCAATGGTTGAAAGTGTAGAAAGATTATAGATTTATCTAATTGGTAAACAGCATCAACCGTTGGTGGTTGAAGTTGTTAAAATCTGAATTTTAGGTTATCCATCGCCCCGCCGAACTAGTCAGGCATGCCCAAGACATGTCCAGTACAAGAAACACTACAACTGAAGCCGATAGTGATGAGCAAGACTGGTCTTGCACATTTAGCAAGAAAAGCAAGACCAAGACAATACAGGACAAGGGCAAGACAAGACTGCAAAATGAAGATAGCAAGACTTTTTGCTCATCACTAAGTGCCAAAAGTCTTACAGTGATGAGCGAAAGAGGTGAAAACTTTATCGACACCTAAACGAAAGTAGATTAAATTGTTTTTCATAAAGACCCGGAAGATGGAGGTTAGTTCATGCGTATCATGATGAGGTTGGTAATTTTGGCGTCGAATGTGTACTTCAAAGATAACAGAAGCATTTTTGGTTTCCTAAGATGAGAAGGTCCTATATATCTTTGGATAAATTTAAGTGTAGTTTACCCAAGGATACCTTGGAAACAAAAACAATTAATTTCCAAAAAATTTTAAATTAATTTTCAGTTGTTATAATTTAATTGAATTCGGGTCGATCGTTGCTTTGTCGTTTTTAAAATGATTTGTTAATGAAAAGGAAACTCAGCCAATTGTTGTTGAATCTAAGCCACAAGAAAATAGTTACCGACAGAGGTACTGCCTTCACCTCGAAGTCTTTTAAGGTATTATAGCGCACGAACTAAGATGAAGTATGTGTTGAATGTTACAAGAACACCTCGAGCTAATGGCGTCATTGAACGAGCCAATCAATCAATACTGAATTATTGGCAAACGTCAGTTGATAATAAGGATACTTAAGAAAAGAAACTTCGGGACTTACAGTGGACTTATAGTGGACCTTGATATTCTAGAAGATCGCTACTCTAGTTCAAAAGAAATGGTTTTTTGTTTGTCATTATGGGACGCATTAACCAACCATGTTGTCTAACAAGATTGACCAAGATTCTGGACGAAACACATCATCATCATTACCTAATTATAAACGCGCTTCGATCACACCTATTCACTGTATATTTCAACAATTCAAAAACAGAATTTTACATTTCGTCCCGCAATTTCTTAAAAGACTACTATTGTAAGAACATTGTTTCTATGTTCCTCGCAGTTGTAGAGTATTTGAACAGTGGTCAGTGGCACTTAAGTAATAAATATTATGAAGTCAAATAAATATTATGAAGTCAAAAGCCAATATTTTGAACTTTCGAACTATCTTCGCCATTATTCGACGGGTCCTCCAATTTTTAATTCTGTATAATCTTTTACCTCCTTTAAATGTTAAACAATCGAAACGCGATTAAAAACAAGCGAGAGTAATAGACGCTTGACGACTCTTTTTGATATACCTAGGTCAACATTGGAACTGATAATGAAAAAAGTTAGGTTGTGTCGCAATAAGCATTTTGTTCGTAATAATATTAGTGGGAGCCATATCACGCATAGGGAAATATCAGAAAGAGACTTGAGAGTGCCTCAAACATTATTGGGTGATCCTGACTAGTTTATAACTGGAAATAGGTCCGCAATCGCAATATTTGATGGGACTTGTGTATACTTGCAGAAAAGTGCCAACTATATGAGTCAAAAGAAGAGATATATGTATGTAGTTTGCACAAATATGACAATTTGATTAAACCATTTATGATTGTATCTTGCGATGGTCACATCATCGATGCCGTAGGGCAGTGATTCTCAACCAATGTGCCGCGGCACTTTTGTGTGCCGCCAAATTCCTGAACTGTGCCGCCAAATTGTATAAATGCAAACAATACAAATTATTTTGTATGGATAATTTATTGGAACAAGAACCCGACGGGAAGAATATTTTTGCCTCCATCATTACAGCGTATCCTCGGCATAATTGTTATGCCAACTCAATTTTCATTTCATTTTTTTCATTTAAAAAAAAATTTATTGGCTTCAATCACATTATTAATAGTTTCTTTATAATTTTATAAATGGCTGACTGGTTACATGTCTTAGCTATATAGTTACTTATATTTCTACTATGGTCCGTAGTCCGACATTTATTTGTACAAGCGTATCTACTATTTATATATTTGCTTTTGTACAGCACGTGTTGCCTACACAGCTTCACAGTATATTTGGGAGTTTAATTTGAGAAGAGAAGAGAAACAGGAAAGACTTATAACTAAAGATAAAAAGTAATTAACAGAGTATGCGCACAGCTCAACTTAAAGGTTCTAATTTAAATACGAGTTATAGTTAAATTCTATATATACATATACAGTTCATAACTCTGCCTTGAGCTGTATTATTATTTATATTTTATATTTAAGTTCAGGTACCATACCCGATACCTTATTCGGCTTTATTTATTTCAACAATTGAACATTCTTATATTAATTTAAATACTAATTAAGCATAGTGATATAACATAAAAAGTTATTAATCTACAGTACAAATAAATTTTGATATCTTATTTATTTATTTATTTATTTTTTGTTAATTGGGGGCTATTATTTTAACCTCTATAGTGGAGATTATTGTGGCAGGCGTAAAAGGCTGGTATGTATCCTTCCTCAGCCACACGTAAGATGTCTGATTCCGCATGTATCATGTTAAAAGGGGATAGGTAGGTTTGTCTCGCAATCGGTGTATTATTTTGGAGTGGAATTCCTCTGATTAAAGCGTTAGGGTGCTCGCAGATCCCGTTTAGTCTTTTTTGCATCAGAGATAACATATACATTAAAATAGGGGTTATTTTGGCGGTTTCGTAAATTTTTTTGTTGGAAAACCATTTGTTGGGCTCACTCTTGTACAGTGTTGTACAGTGTCTAAGGATTTTTCTTTCAAGGATTTGTATTTCCCTAGCCGCAGTTGGGGAGCATGAACACCAAATAGGGAATGCGTAAGTTAATACTGGCCTAATAATTGTTTTGTACATGAGTGTTTTTGTTCTACTATAAAGCGCTTTTGAATTAATGAGCGGTCTTAGAGCAGCAGTAGCCTGCCTCATTTGTACCAGCTTTTGTCTTACATGAGGGTTCCATTTTAGACGATGATGGAATAATAGTCCAAGATACTTGATTGTCTCCCTTGGGGCTAATGTATGTTCGTTAACTTGTAGTTTTAATAATTTGGATTCTTTAGATGCATTTTTAGGGCCTTTGCCTGCAGGATTTCTTACACATATTAATTGGCACTTTCTATTATTTACTTCAATATTCCAATCTTTGAAGTAACTCAATATTGAGTTTACGTGCAATTGCAAACATTCTGTAGCAACTATAGGGGATTTATCTGTTGCCCAGACCAACGTATCGTCAGCATACTGTATGCATTTAGAACCAATACTATATACGTGTGGAAAGTCATGAATTGAGATATTAAACAATTTTGGTCCTAATATTGATCCCTGCGGGACTCCCGAACTGATGTTAAATCTCGGAGAAATAGAGTCGCCTAATTGGACCACTCCCATCCTATCTGAAAGAAAACTGTGTATAATTTTTGTAAGGTGGGGTGGGCAATCTAAGTTATTCAGTTTATAAATTAAACCGTCGTGCCATACCCGATCAAAAGCCTTTTTTAGATCAAGCGCACATAACACTGAACATTTACCAATCCTTAAATTCGTAATTATTTCATTTTGAAGGTATAATAACGCGTGTTCTGTGGAGTGGCCTTTTTCGAAACCAAATTGATATTGTGGTACTATACTATTTGTTATACAAAATAACTCTAATTTTCTAAGTATAAGTTTTTCCAACATCTTACCTATATTAGAAAGTAATGAGATTGGTCTATAGTCTTCAACTTGCGCTGCAGATCCTTGTTTTGGAATAGGAAGGATCTTTGCGACTTTCCAGGCAGCAGGAAAGTAACTATTGTTTAAACAGTTATTAAATAAAGATGCCAGAAAAGTGTCTATGCCTTTTATAACTTTTCTAATGACAAAGTTAGGAATTTTGTCAATACCTGAGGATTTTTTATTTTTTAGCTCTTTACTAAGCTGTATTATCTCTTCGGGATTTGTGAAATATCTGTCTGAGGGCAAAGAGGCTCTATTATTGGTAGCGAATTGGGTAATGGTGGGGAGCATTGTTGAACTAAATGTGGATATTACTTCTTCAACTGTGTTTTTATGGGGATTATTGTCGTCTATTATTGTGTTAAAAGACTGCTCATAGTGAATTTTAAATATTCTTAGCTTTTCTTCTAGATCACTATAGCATTGACCGTTCATATATACATCGTTTATGGATGGATTTCGTCTAATGTGCTTTCTACCTGTAAGCCTATCTATTGCAGCGAATGCGTTGGGAGAGGGTTTAATTTTTAGTATCTCCCGGGTGTACCAGTTATTAGCCTCAATTCTGATTCTGTCCCTTATTATTTTAGATAAACACGAAATTCTTGAATGAAGCTGTGTGTATTCGGTATTCATTCTATTTCCCGTTCTATGGAAAATTCTTTTAAGTGCCTGATTCCATTGTCGTCTGGTTCGGAATAGACTCAAGGTGCGTGAGGAGATAAAATTGTACTTGAAATTTTTTTTTAGATAAGTATTGGAATGCATGTGCATGCATTCCGTGAGAACTGAAGTAAATTTTGAGATCAATTGATCAATTTCTTGGTTAGTTAAATTAGAAGTTTGGTTTAATATTACCTCCTCCTGAAGCTTTACCTTTATATGTTGGATAAAATCTTTCCAGTCAGTGTTCCTGTAAGAAGTGATCCATGTCTGTTTTACTGTAGGTTCGAAATTTCCTATTCGAATTCCTAGGAGCACACCATAGTGATCAGACGGGAATGGGAAAGTTGTACATGTTGTACCGTTGTACGTTAGGCTAGACGATATCCAAAAAAGATCAAGATAAGAAGACCCCCTGGGGAATGTAGGAGAATTAGGGTAAATAAGTTCTGAGTACATGAATGCTGAGGATTGAAACCAGTTATATAAAGTATTACCATTTGTGTTATTTACAGAGTCACCCAAGTTCCTATGCCTAGAGTTTAGGTCCCCTCCAATAATGAAATGGTCGTAGGCTCTAGCCAGACATTCGAGTCTATCAAGTTCAAGGTTCCAGCCATGCCTATTATTACAAGGTACGTATACTGCCCCAATTAGGATTTTTTTATTAACACCATCTGCTTTTACGTGCCAGCAGATCATGCTTATGGAAAATTGATTTGTGTCAAATGAGACTTGATCAAATGTGAGATTCTCTCTTATGGCAACAGCGGTGCCTCTACCATAGTCATTTCTAATTAATTTATAACCAGAGATGGTGGGTTTGTATTTTTTATTTAACCTCGTTTCAGTAATTAATGCTACATGAGGCCTCAGTCTTTGTAGTTCATATGATAGGGAAAATGCCTTGTCTTTAGAACAAAGCGAGTTCACGTTAATATTGACAACTCTTATTTGGAGCATTTCAGATTAGCAACGAAATTTAGATATTCATCAGCCTTATTGCTTTCATTCATCATTTTGTATTTCGGCCAGAAATCTGACAGTTTCTGTAAGAGAACCCCCAGTGAGACTCCAAACAGCCTATTCGCTTCAGCAGTGAATTTCCCAATAGCGTTCCCGTCACTATTGCCTTTTACGATTTGCGCAAACGATCTGTCATTTCGGATTAGGAAATCATTAGCTTTGTTTAGCTTTTTTTCTTTTAAATTGCCGAGTAATTGTAAGTTTTCTTCTCTTCTTTTCTGATAAGCCAGAAAATTAGGACAGCCCTTAAAGTTGGCTGTGTGATTGCCACCGCAATTTGCACATTTGGGTGAACTTGGATTATTTTCCTCTTTTCTAGGGCAAAGATCTTTACAATCATTGCCACATCTGACGCACTTCGGGTTGTTTGCACAATTAGCGCTAATGTGTCCGAAGGCCTGACATCTATAACATTGTACAAAATTTCTCTTATGTGGTCTCTCAAATGTAACCACATGGTATAATACCGTCCTGATTTTAAGCAATTCTTTAGCAGGAGTCGTTGGTTCCAGTTTTATTATAAAAGAGCCAAGGTTCACCCCTTTTAAGTGAGGCTTTTTAGACACTAATGGTTTAATCCATTGAATTTTAAGATTATCATTTTGACTTGTGAGATCATTATACACCTCTGAATCAGTTACGCCTTTGGATAAACCTTTCATTACGAAAGTTTCCCCTTTCTCCCCCTTCGGGGTAAAGGAGAAAGCCTCCGCTTGTGAGTGTCTTATTGTGTCCAGAATGAAGGTGTGTAGTCTGGGATTGTCAATAAATATTTTACTCCTTGAGTAATTGATTCTCTGGACTTTGAAATTAAATTCTTCTTTTTGTTTCGAGCACATTTCGAACAATAGTGTTGGTCTCACGTTGTTTATGAAAATCGGTGGGCACCAACTAATTTTGGGTTTACTATTACTGGTTGTGTTACTTTTTGTGTTAGTAGGGGATTCAGAGTTAGAGTCAATCTTACGTGTGTCTGCGGATTCTTCAGTCTTACCTAACAGGCTGTATTTGTTTTCATTGTTAACTTCATTTTTTTTTGTGTTATGGTTATGAGGACGTGCTCCATTCTTAACTACTTGAAAGCCCCCCAGTTCGCTATCTATAACTTCATGATTATTATTATTACTCCTATTATTGTTATTTTCTAAATTTTCGACATTCTTAACTACTAGGTTATTTTCACAGTGCTTAATTCTAACGTCGGAAATTATTGTGATTCTTCTGGGATCTGCTGCTGCCTCATCGTCGTTGCATGTATCCATATTATCATCTGCATGTTCCATTTTTCTATTTGCATCTACCGTTGCTGCAGCTTTATCGAGACAATGCGCTTTCGCATCTGTGGTGCTTTGTGTAGAGTTTTTTTTTGGCTCTACTTCTTTGTTAGAATTGACATCGCTGGGGCCCATGCGTTCCCCTTTTTGTGTCCAGTCATCGAGGGTTTTTAACAAAAAATTTTTATCTTTGGCTAGTGCCTTCAGATTTACCTTAGTTTCTTCCGTGACTATGTTCTTTTTGCCACCCTTCAGATTTTTTATAGTTTCTTCAGAAGTTGGCTTCTTTCTACTTCCCCTCATATTTTTGGTTTTTTTTGCGAGGGACCCGGGGCGGCGTCCCCGCCTTCGTTCATTATTTCCAATACTCTTTTGGGTGACAATATCTCACCTTTCAAATTATTTAACTATGTTTCCAACCTTCACTTTAAAATTGTCACACTAGTTAGCTGCTAGAGCTTTACAAGAGAAAAAATCGATTTTTTTCACAAAGAACTCGTTGTTTTTCACTGATCAGACAACCGTACTGGTCGGAGGACGTGAGAGAACTCCATGCCAACTCAATTATTCTGCCGAGCTGAATCCAACATAGCGCTTTACTGGCGATAATTTTTCTTAGATTTACTACACAAAAAAAGGAGACCAACTTGTTTGTTCCAACTAGTGATGAGCAAATATGGTCTTGTTCTTGCAGTCTTCTCTTGTTCTTGTTCATTTTTCAAGACTAAGAACAAGAAAAAGACTTAGTTTTGCTTGCAAGAACAAGAACACGACAGACTGAACAAGAACTAGACTAGATTAGACTCGTCTTGTTATTGCGTTTGCTCAACACTAGTTCCAACTACAGAGGAATTATGCTAGTGAATGTAGCATATAAAATATTCTTGAATATCCTGTATATTCTCTTATTGCGCTAGTATGAAAAAGCAATTGAGAATAACTAGTGCGGATTCAGAAAACAAAAGTCCACAACCGATCACATATTCGCATTAAGACAGGCCCCTAATTGAAAAGACAAAATGGTTTAATATAGAGACCCACCTCTTTTTCATTGAGTTTAAGACAGTATATGATCTTTAGCTACGTTCAAAAATCTACGAAGCAATGGTGGAACTGAACTTTCCAGATCAATTAATTCAAATCACTAAAACCTCATTGAGTCGAATGATAAACGGAGTAAGAATACGGGGCAATTTTTCGGTGCAAACAGAGGCCTCAGGTAAGGAGACTATCCTAATTACTATTTAACATCTATTAGCAAAACGGCCCGGTAGGAACGTATTGAAACTAGAGGGACAATACTAAACAAGTCTGTTTAGCTAATGGCATATGCAGATGATAGAGTCGTCATAGGCAGGTCAATGACTGCAGCGAAGGAAGCATGTAGCGTTAGAAAAAGCAGCATCAAAGAGCAGCAAAGACAACAACATTACGGCGGAAATTAAAAGAAGAATACTGCTAGCGAATAGGGGTGCGGCGGAGCATAATCATTGTAGGTGGGGAGCACGCGAATAAGGAACTGTTAAAATATTATTCGGTCAATTGAACTACGAGCTGGCTTTAAATTCTTAGGTTATGGGGTTATGTCCGAGTAGCATTTTGGGAGGGGCCCTTATGAGCCTAGCCCGATCGCCCCATGTGGACCCCGAGTAGATTGCCGTATAAGACACACCGAGTATCTTATCCTTTGCCTCATTCGCGCCTCGTCATATGGAATGCCTTTTTTGCACAACCACCCCCCCTCCCCCCCCGGAGAAAAAATCATTGCTCCTCGATTCCGAGTGGAATAGGGATTCCGAAGAGTTTGAGAAGTTTGTCGTGGATATTGTGAATAATAACTGCGCCTCTATTGAAAACCATATATTTTTAAATGCAAGTATCGTTTCACCAATACGGTCTCCCAACTGAGTACTAATTACGTCCAATGCTGCTTAACCCCTGTAATCGAACCAAAACCGGTCTATTGAGTATGCTAAATGATACCCTTCAAGGTCACCAACATAATTACCTGAAACATGAAGCAATACAACAACAAAAACTAAAGCTTTCTATGAGTTAAACCAGCGCTTAATGGCTCGGCTTCACCGACCTCAGTTCAACAATGTTCAGTTCAATCCATGTAAGTGGCTTCACAGGCTAAAGTCCAGTTCGTGCAAATTGTTACTTTTTCGCCAGAAATGAGAAATGCGAAAGCCCACTGGAATGGCATTCCATTATTCTAGCTGATTACTATCTTTTCAGCGAGCTTTTACATTCAACTTCAGTTCGGGACCCATTGTGCAAACTGAGGTTTGTTTTTCCTCAGTTGAATATGTTTAAACTATATGCAAACTGAACTGAGGTTAGAAGTTATTGAGTTAGGTATTTTTTGAAGGTTTTCAAAACGTTTTCTGAATATGTAAGGCAGATATCGCCCCACTTAATTTGAAATAAGGTTTGCCTACTAGGGCCATTATAAAAAACTGATAATGCATACCTCACTTCAGTATCGCTGGTCTTTTTTTGAGTGGTATTTTTGAACTCTTCGGAACGCCTCTCATTTACTACATCGGGTTCGCATTCAAGTGCCGTTCCTAGCGAAGTTTACTACCAGATTTTTGAATGGAAACTGGCACCCGAAAAGTGAAGGCTAAATCTGTCACTAACTGACGGTCTACTATATAAGTAAAATTCTTCTAAATTTTTTGCATTCTTAGTGTGCCGCCAAATTTTGAAATTGTTAAAAGTGTGCCGCAACAAAAAAAAAGGTTGAGAATCACTGCCGTATGGCCTTATGCAGCCACCCAAACTGATACCAAAATTATGACGCACGTGTTTGAAAATCAAAATGAACCGTTCCGAAGACTTTTTAAAGAAAATGATATTTTTGTTTTAGATAGGGTCTTAAGGGATGCCATGCCTTTGCTTGAAAATTGTAATTATCGAATAAATAAACTTGAATCATTAGATTAAGGAGCAAGCCAACTTACGTTTTCACAAGCTAATAAAATCCGTAAAGTGTTGGATTGAGGAAGTCGTGAACGAAAGGTTTAAGAGGTTTTTTAATACTGTCTCAACACATTTAATGGTTGATTTCAGAACTGCTGGGGCTCTATTAAATAAATTCCATCCTGTCTTAAAGGATAGTTCTAACGCTGAAAATATAATCCAAAGAGCAATATATGGATATGCCTAATAAACTTGGACAATTTGTAATATAAACAGCAGACGTGTTATGTTTACCGGTATTGATGGTTAATTGCTTCACCTAAATAAGTTCCCCGTTTTTACATACAATGATTTACATAATATTGTTTGTATTAGGCCCATATCAGGTGAAACAAACGCGTTCATACTTCGTTGACCATATATACGTTTATAAGCGGAGTTTCACTCCCGGATCTTCAATCCAAAGTAAAACTCCCGATGCGTTTATAAGCAATGGGAGTGTAAATCCAAAATACTTTCTGGTTTGAGATGACAGCTCCAAGCTCAAATTCAAAATCATAGCAAAGACATATATAAACCCAATGTTTAATTTAATTTATTTAAAAATATCAATAAACAAAAAAAAACTATTGTAGCAAAATAAAACACCCAGCTTCTTCTTTACAAAGTTTTTCCCCTTCGGAAAAAATTCTCACTCCCAGTCAGCGTTTATAAGCACAACATAAACCGGGATCGAAGTTTCACTCCAGCTTATTCTTCGGGAGCGAAAATCCAAGTTCTGGATTTTCACTCCCGGTTTATAAGCGGTGTTTCACTCCGGATCGAAACTTCCATCCGGAGGGAAACTCCGCTTATAAACGTAGTACATATTAGCGGTAATGGTATCTATGCCGTTGAAGTGTGTCAAGAACTGGAATTCTCCCAAGAAATGATAACACGGGTTGGCGGAAATAGTCCTTCCTTATTAAGAGGACGTATGACGAGACATGTTTCCCAGAGTATTTAATTTTGTTTTATTTGACACTGAACATGATAGTGATTCTGTCTTGGACGCTACTTTAGGATACTGCGAGTCTAGAATTTAACTGAGGCAAAACCAAAGCATATATCAGATCCTGATCAGGCAATGGTAAGGCATGCCTCAACACGTTTGCCTGATCAGGATTTTTTCATCTTTTGAAAAATAAAACACATGAGGTTTTTCTTGTCGGGATCAAGTGAGGTTCAGATCGTGATATCTGTTAAAGATCAGTCGTACTGTTCGAGCAGTAGACACTCTACAGTAAAAGTGGTTGTTGGGGAAATTTTCGCTTGCTTCGTTTTTTGGGGTTTCCGTCATTAACGAAAGAAAATCGGATTTTATATGTTCAGTTTTTTGCTATGAGATTGGAAGAAATAAAATGTTTTTAAATTAGTCCTCGTGCTGTTTAATTTTTTTATAAGGCAAATATTCTACAAACATTTGGCGACCGAGCAGGGACTCTTTAAGAGTATATACGTATAAGCGTAAAGTGTCGCGCACGTAATTAATTCACAACAACACAATGGAAAAATTAAAAAGGTAAAGAAGCACTATTAAAGGTAACACGGTATTGCAATAACAGTGAGAAGATTTTTCATGCAACTACCAGCAACATACATGACGCCGAAACAATAATGGAGTTGATTAGACAAAGGTTCCAAGAGTTCAACCTGGTCCAGGACCAGATTGAAGCCGACATGTCAGATTTGGAATTGTGTGAGGAAGCGGAGCATCGACAAACAGTTGAGACTCAATACATCAACGCAATAAGCAAGTGTAAAGAAAAATTAAGTGAGCTCACAGCTAGTGGACGAGATCTAAATCAGGCTCAAGCGAACACACCCAGCGCAACCTTGGAAGCACTAGTCTTGAACCAAAGCCGGCTAACCACAATAGTCCAGTCACTTACAGAAAATCCTACAACCTCCACTTCAACATCAACTACAATTGAAACACAGCCTTCGATGAAAATGTCAACCATCACAATTCCTCCATTTGATGGGGATTATTAGGAATGGCTCTCATTCCATGACATATATTTCAATCAGTGGTCGACAACAGTAAAATATTATCACCCGTACAGAAGTTCCAGTACCTTAAAACTTCACTACGGGGAGACGCTGCGTCAACATTGAAACATTTGACAATCACAGAGGCGAATTATACGGCTGCATATGAGCTTCTGAAAAGAAAATATAATAAGAAAGGATATACAATAGAGTCTCATTTAAAAACAATAATGCAGAGTGAAAGTATTAGATATCCAACTGCTGAAGGTTTACGAACCATTTTAAATCTGTTTAACGAATCAGTAACAGCCATGACGGCATTAGGACTTCCGGTGGAGCGTTGGGACCACTGATTAACTTTTGTCCTGGTGTCCAAACTAGACAAGGAATCGGAACAACTTTGGAGAAGACAAACAGCTACGGTGGATGATGCTACATTCAATGACCTAACGAAATTTCTGGAGGACCGCATTTATGGGTTAAGTGTGATACATAATCATCAACCAAGAGTAGCAAAACTTCAGCTTAGTCACACTCAGAAGCGCAAGTCCACGCACACAGTAACCACGATAACATGCAGCATGTGCAACAGAAATCATTATCTTTTCACCTGCCCTCAATTTATACACTTGTCACTTTCAGATCGTGAGGCCTTCATCAAGAAACACGGTTTTTGCTTCAATTGTATCAAAGGCAAGCATCTAGTGAAGGACTGTCGCTCTACAATCAACTGTCAGATATGTTCCAAGCGTTATCACTCGTTGTTGCATACAGGCACCCAACCACTCTCTTCAAATGCACCCTCATCATCATCAGCGGTGGTCAAGGTAACTTCCATCACATCGGCATCAAAGAATGATGCATCAGTTCCACACGATGCATCTCCAGTGCAACAAGCGTATTCTTTGGTGAATCACTCAACACAAAACATACTTCCAACAGCAATTATTCTCGTTAAGGATAGCTACAACAACTATCAAACATGTCGTGCGTTATTAGACTCCGGGTCGCAATTAACGTTAATATCAGAATGCTGTGCCCGAAGGTTAAATTTGAAACGCACAAATGCTAGAATAATCATAAATGGGATTGACGGCGAAGATTCTAAGGCAACCTGCACCCGTGGTAGTGTTAATCTAACCCTTAAATCAAGATTCACTGAAGAGACCTTCATGGCAACAGGGTATATCCTCAACACGTTAAGCAGTTATCTACCATCAGCACCAATATCATCATCATCTATTCAACACTACAAATCGATTAACGAGTTAGCAGATCCATATTTCGACCGTCCATCCAAGATTGACATCATTATTGGGGTAGACATTTTCTTCAAGTCCTTTAAACAGGAGTCATCTTCATCTGTAAACTCATCCTCAACAGCGCTCCAAACGGCTTTCGGTTGGATTATAGGAGGCCAAGCGTCTCAACTTCACCCTCCTCTATGTCTATGTACATGTTTCACAGAACATAGACCAAACACTACGATCTTTTTGGGAAATCGAGAAACCTACATCATCAATCAAATTGCAGCCAATGGATCAGGAATGTGAAGTACATTATCAACAAACAGAGCAACGTATGCCGTGCGGAAGATATCAAGTGAGACTTCCTTTCAAGCACAATCCGAGATTGCTTGGATATTCAAAACAGCAAGCAATAACACGACTTTTTTCCATGGAGCGTCGGTTCGTCAAAAATCATCAATTCGCATCTCAATATAGACAGTTTATGAACGAATATTTAACATTGCAACATATGGAAACTTCAAGTCTCGGATCACACTCTTCGGAATTCTTTCTCCCACACCATGGTATTGTTAAGGCTGAAAATATCACAACAAAACTAAGAGTCGTTTTCGATGGTTCTGCTCAATCATCCACAGGGTGCTCACTACACTACATACCGGTCCAAAAATACAAAAGGAGCTGTATGATATTCGTCTTAGATTCCGTACTGGCAAAATTGGATTCGTGGCATATATGATAAAAATGTATCGCCAGATACATAGCTGTGCATCCAGAAGATCGACCGGGGAAAACATTCAAGAATATACATGCTTACCACAGTGATGTATGGAACATCATGTGCACCTTTTCTAGCACTGAGAACCTTACAGCAATTATATCAAGATGAAGGATTATCACACCCACTCGGATCACAATTATTACAAAACAATGTTTACGTGGACGATCTAACGGGTTCTTCAGACTTGATCAACGAAGCGAATAGGTACAAGGATGACTTAGTGTCACTACTCAAAAAGGCCCACTTTGAATTACATAAATGGTCATCAAACTATTGAAGTTTTACGGACCATCTCCAAAAATCTTGTGAGCTGCGAAGACAAATTAACTATTGATGACACCCTCACTATCAAAACCCTCGGCTTAATATGGCCACCATCAAAAGATGCCTTTTCATTCAGAGTTCATATTGAGCACAATCGTGTTCCTACAAAACGTCAAGTGCTGTCGATTATAAGTCGAATTTACGATCCACTAGGACTTTTAGCCCCCTACACCGTCATCGCTAAATGCATCATGCAGGAACGATAAACGCATATTTAACTACCGGTTATCAAGAGGTCGAAAAAGTGCAGAATGTTCTTTTGTATGCTAGTATCGAAATTTCGATTATTCCAAGGGCCGATTTTCTGTCAAGACGAAACAGCAATTCCTTTTATTAAAGCAGCTTGCGTTCTTCACAATTTTATAAAAATAACAGAAGGTAAATTCTCTATTCCTCAGGTCGCAAAACAAGATAAAAGCAGTATACCTCCTATACCATTTAACATTCAATCCAATAATAAATCGGCTTATGAATTAAGAGATTACTTAAAAACATATTTTGTAAAACCTGAAAATCCTTGGCAAGATCAATATACTATCTAATAAAATGAATGTAAAAAATAAGGACAAGCCGTTTAAAGTTACTTGGAAGTTTTACTTCAACCTCACTAGCTTTCCATGCCCTTTCAATTACTTCCCTTCTGCTGTGATCACTCCTAGTGAAATCATAAATACGGGGATATTTTTCCACTATTTCTACAAATTTTGAATTAAAAACGGGATCGTCCGACATATTTTTCAAAAGGTAAGCAAAAAGTTAAAAAAGTCTGCTATGCACTACTCGCAAATATTGAAACTTGGATGCAATATCTACCGCTTTTCAACATGCACTGAGTATCGCCAGAAATAATGTTGCCGCCAAGGGCGTTTCCAGCCAACTAGCTTAGGGGGGTAATTAAAAAAAAAGAAAAAACTGAAATTTTTTTTTTTATTCCATAAATGCAAAACAATCGACATCAAAAAATATAATTTGTATAAAAAGGAATTTATATAATAATAAAATAAAATTCTATTCATTTTAAATAAAAATAAAATAACAGCACATGGGAAATAAATATAGGACATAAAAAAAGCATATTAAAATATTCTGTGAAACTTGAAACTAAATTTATTAAAAAACGATTTATAGTATTTATTAATTAAATATTTTAAATAATGAAATCTACTTTTCTTTGTTTTCCAGCGAACTTGTTAATAATATTGTTAATATTAATATCCATATATCTATGAATATGTAAAAGAGCTAACCCGGTTAGTCTTTGTTGAGACACAGTTGCTTGCAGCCACGATTTCAATCTTTTCAGTGCAGAAAAACTTCTTTTTGCGGAAGCAACGCTGACGGGCAGAGTACATAATATTTGTAAAATTATTTTTAATGTTGGGTAAACATTGGCATCGCATTTCCTGTATGCCTCTAAAGCATTTTCGGGTAATTGTTCTTTTAGTTCGTTTTTCTTTTGCCATTGTAATTTCCAAAATTCCAATTCAGACTTAATTGCTATTGGACATGTTGCATTTCCCGGTAAAATTTTATTGCAATATATTGCAAGATATTTTAAAGTGACATCTAAATTTTCGTCAGTTGTTGTCAACAACACACTCGGTATTATTGTGTTAAAATTGAACAAATTCATCGTGTCTTTGTTAAATCTATATTGCAGATCCGCAATAATATTATCCAGGAGAGGTAAATATATATTAATTCGATAATAATCCTCTATAATGGGTTGATCCACGTTTGGTCTATTTCTCTGATATGTGATAATTCGAGGTTTCGTCATTTCAATTTGTAATTCGTTTAAAATATTTACTGCATCATTATAAATTGTTTTAAACGATGTGGCAGCATTTTCCCTCTTATTTGATAAAACATCAATAGTATTATTTATTAAATTATTAGCGTAAGATTTGTCCATTGATTTTGTTTGTAATAACCTACTCAAAGTTACGGTAGTGCAAAAAATATCGGACAAAGAGCACAGCGTAACTGTGAAAATTGGGGTACAAATCGAATTCTTTAGCAATTCAGCTTTATTAGAAGATTCTCTATCTTCCCAATGCGAGATTAATTCCAATGACTCCACAATGTTTAGAAAGTATGTTTTAAATTTTATTAAAGAATCATGTCGTTCGGAACATCTGGTATCACATAGACTAACTAGGGATGAATTATTCACAGCCTTGAACACACGGTGTTTCTTTGATGAAGCATTAAAAAATGAAATCACTTCTTTAATCGTACCAATGGCATTACAAGCTGCGTGTACTTGCATACATTTTGATATAGACAAATTTAAAGCATGGTTGAAACATGGTGTTCTAAAGGCGTTGGACAACGTTGACTGCAATATAGATACAGCACCCTTTAGTTCTCCCGTCATAACCGAACATCCATCTGTTCCAATTCCGATACAATTTTCAAAACTTAAATCATAATTTTTCAAAAATTTTAAAACAGTTTTCGCCAAAATATTTCCACTAAGTATAGGCTCATGAGTAACATCATTATAATTATCATTATGACAATCAATGAATTCCACAAAATCTTCATTAATTTCCGAGCAATCAGATTTCATATATCTTATTACAAGAGACATTTGTGAAATATGTCCAATATCAGTAGTTTCATCGAACATTATGCTGAAATATTTTGCTTTCTTAACCTGTGTTAAAATAATATCTTTAACTTCTTCTCCACATAAAGCAATTAACTCATTTTGAGTCGTGTTACTTATATAGGTGGCATTTGCTTGACTATTTTCCAAATGATTTTTTAATGTTATGTCACCAGGTGCAATTCGAAAACGTAGAATTTCACGAAAATTACCCTCGTTTGTAATAGATTTTGTATTTAAGAGAGAACCAGCGTCACGAAAGGAATATTAAGGGAATATTTTGTTTCCCCAAAAAAATTATACTTTCGATTATTGGTTTCAATCTATTTCTATTTTCTTCAATTTGTCGAAGTCTTTCAATATTTAATTTATTTCTTATATCCCGTGATGGAGTATTGAATGATTTTATAAAATTGTCCGCATAAACAATTGAATTTTTATGGTACTTAGTGTTTTCATGACTTATCAAAATACCATCTTTACCTGATAATTTAGAATAGTGGGATACTCTGAGATACTAATTTTTGCCCAACAGATTTTGCAAAAAAGAAGCAATATTTGCAAAAAATTCCGTTTAAATGTTTAGAAAACATTAACCAATTAAATTGTCTAAAATGTTTTTCAGACAAGTAATATTTAACATCAGATTTTGAGGGGAAATTTGAAAATACATCAGCGCACGTCTTATCCTGATGTGAGCAATGTTTATTTGTGTAAGTTTTCATTTCCCCACATACGCGGGATACCTCATCTCTTTTCAAATGAATTCTATTATATATTGAACTAAGAAATGCGATTCGCGCTCTCTTAATGTAACACGATGTAACGATTAACAATTGCTGCGTTTTTTAATCTGTTCTGTTCTTTCCTGGTACAGCTTCCACACAAATTCTTGTCCCTGACAATTACTGAGAACCGTATCCAGGCCAAAGAGAAATTAAATTTAAATGAAATTTCCCTTTTCCCTTATACGTTTTTTAAATTGGCAGTTTACAAATAAAATAAATTCTTTGTTTACTGAATAAAAAACGCGAAAAATTGATAGAGATTTTTATAAAATTGTAAAAGAATTAAAAAGTCCACAGCCGTAATTTATGCAAATGAAAATTAAAATGTTCCTTGCGTTTTTTTTAATGTTCCAGGACAGAACAGGTTTAAAAAACGCACCTAATTTTAAAGAGACTAATAATATCAACGTATGTCGCGTATATTTAGAAAAAGGAACCCGTGCAAAGGAAGAAGTTCATCACTTCTCTTTCGGCGCTTGAGCAGTTAACTTCGCTTTGTTTACATAGCGTGCCATATTAGTTTAAGTCACGGGTATCTGTCCCTTCCACGACTCCCCAGGAGAAAAAATTCACAGTCATAGATCGCCGACTAGATTCACCATACACTTAACTTGTTTGTTTGTAGTATTGGTAATTTTTAAGAATAAAAATAAATAAGGGAACGCAAATCTTGGGGGGGGGGTAATTACCTACCCAATTACCACACCACCCCCCCCCCCGAAACCGCCACTGGTTGCCGCTACCAGCAACTGTTTTCGTTCAACCGATGTCGAGTTGCTGTAATGTGAGACGTCAAATTTAATTTAAGGTAAAGTAGGCACTACCGATAATATCGCTTGTTGCCTATTGCCGGTTGCTTATATTGCTTGTTGCCTTAGTGTGAGAGCCGCCTTACTATTTGATTTTTTAAGTCAAAAATACAAATATAACAGTTATTTTCGATCCCTGAAAGAAACGGAAACAATTGCCAATAAACCGAGATCTGGCCGCCCAAGAAAAATTTGCCATCGCTTGGAGAAGAGAATCCTCCGAAAGATTAATGATGAGCCGAAAACTAGTGCTCAGGTAATTGCTGCGATATTAAAAGTAAACGATGAAAGTGATGTTTGTGCACAAACTGCAAGAAATATCCTAAAAGGAAATGAAAGAAATATAATTCGTTTTGGGATCAAGATTCACAGACGAAAGTAATGCTGTTATGACACTCGCTTTTTTTCGGCTGAAAACAAGTGCTAGAAAATGTCATTGTGCGAAAAAGACAGCAATGTTTTGCGAGAAAAGGACTACTATGTTTTGATTATTTTCTAAAAAAGCTAAGTTATTTGAGTTAATCGTTAGAAGTAACGTGTGAGAGAAATTTAGAGTAAAAAATAAAGAAATTTAAAAAGACATCAATAAAAAAATATTTTTGTGTACGAAAAATGTAGAAGTTTGTATGGTTAGACGAATATATTATTTTCGTAATTGATAAAGTCCAACCATGCGAATTTATATGGAATCCTAACCACGAAGGATATAAAAACAAAGGGAGGAAACAAATTTTTTGGACGAAACTGGTGGAACACCTCAATAAAGAATTTAAAGAAAATGCGAATTTTAAATATACAGTCCCCGAAATAATTATAGGTTCACATAAAAAATTTAACGATTTGCTTTCGCTTTTGAGGTTTTCATGGGAGAACCTATAATTATTTCGGTGACTGTAGTAAGTTTTACATTTTAGCAAAACAACTCTGGTGGAAATAGAACAGGGCGTGCCATGTTTGTAACGTGGCCCTAGTAGGATTAAGCATGGTTTTCCCTAATAAGGAAACCTTGGTTTAAGCCTTTGTAGATCTATACGGGGCGTAACATGGGTTCCCTATTAGGGTTGCAAAAGTTCATTCCTAGCTTGATATACTCGAGGGCTAACTAAAAAGCCTTGTTAGGGCTGAAAAAATATTTTCAAGATCAGTTTTAATTGGGGGCCAAGTAGAAAACCTTTTTAGGGCTGAAATAGTATTCTCAAGTTCAGTTCTAGCCAGGGGCCGACTGGTATGCCTTGTCAGGGCTAAAACAATATTTTCAAGATCAGTCTTAATCGGCGCAAAACTAGAAAGCCTTGTTAGGGCTTAAATAATATTCACAAGGTCAATTCTGATCTGGGGTTGACTCGAATGCCTTTTTAAGGCTGAAATAATATTTTACAGATCAGTTTTAAACGGGGTCATACTAGAATGCCTCATTAGGGCTAAAATAATATTTATAATATCAGTTCTTATCGGGGTCTAACTGAAGAGCATTGTTGTTGTCTGACAAACGATTATAATAATTATAATAAATATTTGATTAGAATTTGATAGTTACAGCACGATTTAGGCTGAAAGGGGTAAGACTGTACCAGCCCTACCAAGGTCAGGGTAATTTGAGCCAAGTTAGAGCTAGATAAACAGCCGTTTAAAAATATTCAAACAGGGCTAGATATTCATAGCCCGATCGACTCTAGGAGGACTGCGAAATTAAAGCCCTAACAAGGTATTCTAGACAAAGCCCTATTAGGGAATCATGACTAGCTTCGGCCAATGCCCTGCGTTACGTTCCTAGCTATAGCTAGCTAGTCTGCAGAATCAGGGCTAGTTAGGAAAATAGTTTACCCTGTTAGAGCTAGTTTTGGCCCCGTCAACTTTTCCACCAGGGAACTAAATAACAATTTATATTATATAGGTGAAGTAATAAAAAAAGTGGACTAACATGAAATCTTATTTCAATAGCGAAAATCTTAAGATGCTAAAAAGCAGCTGCAAGGAATATAATCAGCTATTTCCAGGCTCCAGGGACTTCCACTTCTCACCGTGATCTCGACGATATTATGTATAAAACGTCAGCTGCAGAAATTACTTCGATATATCCACTGTTAAACATTCGTTAAGCTACAATAGTATGGACTGTTTTCAAAAGTTATTACCCTTTATGTACGCTGATTCCAAGATAGCTAAGAATGTGAAATGTGGCAGGACAAAGAGTGAAGCAATAGTTTGTGAAGTATTGGCAAAAAGCTTTGAAGGATGTATTAAAAAATTTAAAAGAAGGTTTATTTTTTTCAATATCTACCGATGCCAGTAATAAGGGAAACCGGAAAATGTTTCCGATATGTGTGCGATATTTCAGTTATGTCAAAGGCATACAAAACAAATTAATAGATTTTGTGGAGAGTAATAGTGAAACAGCTGACCAAATAACGAAGGTGCATTGTGAAATATTAGATAAACATCACCTAAAATTATCGCAAGTAACTTCATATGGCGCTGACAATGCAAATGTTAACTTTGGATTAAATCATTCTGTTTACACGAATCTTGTGGACAAGAATGAAAAA
Source organism: Thereva unica (assembly GCA_949987705.1). Taxonomy (NCBI): domain Eukaryota; kingdom Metazoa; phylum Arthropoda; class Insecta; order Diptera; family Therevidae; genus Thereva; species Thereva unica. Next base: position 31,922,090 of record OX465282.1, on the reverse strand, counting down.
ATATTAAAAGCTAGCTGTTCAGTTCACATCTTGCATAACATGAGCAAATTTGCATGCGATAGATTATAGATCGATGTAGAAGCTATCATTTTAAAAATCTACGGCCATTTCAAACATTCAGCTAAACGTCGTGCGGAATTGATGGAAATATTTGAAACTATGGATATGGAATGGGTCGAATTATTGCGTCATGTTCATACTTCTGTCTCTCTGTCCTGCTGTTGAGAGATTAATCAAGGTTTGGCCTGCTTTGAAATGTTAGTTTGATAAGATAGGATTATATGCGAAAGCCATTGAAAAAATTTTTCACTCGGAAGAAGAGGAGACAAAAACTCTAGTCTACTTGCATTTCGTTCATAATGTGATGAATACTTTTGGTACATTAATGAAAGAGTCTCAGGGAAATGATATTACCATAACAGAAATGCATGAGTCATTATGCCACTTCCGGTCAAGGTTGATTCAAAGGAAAAAGGATTGTTTTTTCGGCTACCAGACCAAACAGACTTTAAATAAATTGGTTGAATCTGAAAAGGCCAAAGTCGTCAAAGACTTCAACAATTTTTACACAAATTGTCAAATGTATGTATATGTAGACAAACGTTATAATTTTTCAAATGAAAATATTTTCTTTAAACTAGAATTCATAAAGCTGAAAAATGAAGTTACTTTTGAAATAGTTGAGAATGCTGTATCTTTATTAAACCTAACTGGCGATATTTCAGTAGACAACTTATATGAAGAATTTAACTTGTTGAAATCATCCTTGGACGTAGTATTGGGAAATTACAAAGACACCACTGCACAGAAATAGCATCGGCTCTTTAATTTTTTTCCAAAAAATGATACCAAGAATATGTTTAAACTAGTTTCTTTCATATTAAGTGTCCCAACTTTAAATTGCTTTTCCGAACGCGTTTTTTCTCAAATGAATATAAAATGGTCAGATGCCAGAAAAAAATGCTCCGTAAATTTAATGAAATCAGAATTACTCATCCAATTCAATCTGGAGCTAACCTGTGCGGATTTCTTTAACTATATTAAGGGGAGGTGCGCCCAAAAAGGCTAAAATTTAGAATATTTAACCGATTGAAGTGATTTTTTGATATTTAGTGCATCTTGATTGACTTAATAGAAAATTCATTAAAACCCCCCAAAAAATTTACCCCCACCCATTTTAAGCACAAAAAGTCTGAAAAAAAGGGTAAATTCAACCATGTTTTTCTCCGTCAATTTTTATCCGATTGACTTGAAATTTGGTACATATCTTCTTCAAACTATAATAAAGGTTTCTGTAAGACGGATTTTTGATTTTTTAATTTGTTACAAAGTTATGACTGTTTTTTAAAAAAGTGTAAGAAAAGTGGCATTTTTTGGGCTGTAATTGTGTTTTTTTATTAATCGAACTTGAATAACTTTTTTTTAAATAACGTTATCAAAAATCCGTCTTACAGAAACTTTTATTATAGTTCGAAGAAGATATGTACCAAATTTCAAGTCAATCGGATAAAAACTGACGGAGAAAAACATGGTTGAATTTACCCTTTTTTCAGACTTTTTGTGCTTAAAATGGGTGGGGGTAAATTTTTTGGGGGGTTTTAATGAATTTTCTATTAAGTCAATCAAGATGCACTAAATATCAAAAAATCACTTCAATCGGTTAAATATTCTATATCGATTCTAGATATCGATTTTTTCTCATTTTCTATGATTTTTTGGGCGCACCTCCCCTTAAAGAGGAAAAGGAAATTCAAAAGGAGTTAAATCTTCAGAGAAATATAAATAAGTAATTCGTAAGTAATCTATTACTTATTTATATTTACCTGAAGATCATTTGCTATGGCTATCTGTCATCATTGCAAAATTAATTTGAAACTCCAATAAAATAAAAAGATAAATTATAAAAAATTACTGATTATTTACGTTTTTTATTATGTCCCGCTTGCGACAAAAAAATCCCGCTTTTTTGCTTAAAATGTTTCAAAATCCCGCTTTTTCCCGAATAAAAATCTGGGAACACTGGTTCGAAGGCAAATGAAACATCCTGCCCAGTCACTAGATCTCAATCCAATCGAACATTGTGGGATCATCTGGAAAAAAAGATTCGCCAGCACAACATTACTAACAGGAATCAGCTGAAAAGCGTTCTAAAGGACGAATGGGCAAAGATCGGGCAAGAGGTCACCACCATGCTGGTTCATTCCATGAGAAATCGCCTGAAAGCAGTAATTACGAACAAAGGAGGACCAACAACTTATTAATAATGTGTTTCCAGAATTTTTTCCATGCAACTTTAATTTTAATTTGTACTGTACGGAGACTTTTTGCTCGTTTTTTATCCAAATGAAATGAATTATACCTAATTTTCCGCTTTTTCAATATAATGTTGTTTTTTTAATTTATTAATTGTGCTTTTCAAATGTTGCTTCCTTAATCTAGGTTAGTATGTATTTTGAAATAATGATAATTTTAGGACTTTTTAATATGCACAGAAAAAAATACTAACTGTACGGAGACTTTTTGGAGCCAGTTTACACACACAACATTCAACGCAGTCAACGTTACCTGAAGATTCCATAATTTTTTTTGCAGCTATTACCGAAAGATCTACGTACATATAAAGATCTTGCGTTATGTATTGCATTTTTTCGTTTAGTGTAAATGTTTCAACCGTAAACCAACTTTTTTTGGTGTTCTAGTTGTCTAATAGGGAGGGCCTTGCACCTTTTCATTCTCTCAAAGTTTTATATCAAACATTGTTTTACCGCTTAACAGAAAATGTAATGTTGCCAATTCCTTTGGCGATGCAAGATTCTCGAATTCATTTTTAAATGTATTGATATGATAATTCTTCTTTCAAAAATTCAAAATCGATTACAGCAACATTTCCACCATTATCATTTTCTAAAACTAAACAAATTGCATTATAACATATCTGATTCCCCTGTTTATGAGGGACACGGATAAACAAAGCAACAGAGTACCCCTGCAGAATTTCAAATCCACTCCCTTTATTTGTATCACATTGCGACTGGTCACCATGCCAAAAAGTAATAAAATCAAGGGAGTCGAAAAAGCTCAGGTAAAGGAGGGCGATGTTCAAGAAAGCAAATAAGGGTCCGTGCCGATATAATGGGTCCCTTTAAATCACCCAGAAAAAAACATCAAACGAATTCAAACATGTTTCTCATTCATGATCCTGACAAGAAGTTACTTGGAGGGCGGAGTCCTACACTAGCTACAATTACCCTTCATTAGGGGTTGCAATGTGTGTTTTTTTTGCTGGGTATCATTGTTCGGTACGTTCAGAAGGTACAACAATAAATCCTGTTGGTTCATAGTTTCGTATATTAGTTTCGCATGAATGGAAGCCTGAGGTAGGGATACTGCACAAATTATGGTATATAACCAACAACCCTGGGTGTAACAGTTTCAGTTTTCGTTCGTTATCGATCGAGTCAGCTTCAAGATTTGATTTTTCAGAATAGAAAATGTCGCGATCTTTTTTAATGGATTCGCTTCTGAGTGATATCCCTGTAAAAAGGGAGACTGTGGATACATTGAGAACTGCTAACAATTTGCCGATATTGCCGTATCCAGCGTGTTATGTTGGAAGCTACTTGTTTTCATTGGGCATTCAACAACAGCAGCAAACCCAACAGCAATTGGAACAGAGTCAATTTCTAAATCCATACAGTGTTTTCGCGAAAAGACGTCACTCATATGAATTGACACCGCCACGTTTGGATAATAATTTTGGATACACCGATCAATGTACATCTCCAGCATCATCCAATCAAGACTACCCAGTATTCGATGACTTGTTGGGGCAGCAAATTAAGAAGTTTAAGGAGTCGCCATCAACATCACCGATGAAGTCGCCATCAATACCCCAGGATTATTCTGATTCTAGCAAAAGGATTCGCACCGCGTTCACCAGCACGCAACTTTTGGAGTTGGAGCGAGAATTCTCACTGAACATGTACTTGTCGCGGCTAAGAAGAATTGAAATCGCGAACAGATTGAAATTGTCCGAGAAGCAAGTGAAGATTTGGTTCCAGAATCGTCGTGTTAAGCAGAAGAAAGGAGGTGTTGAGAGTCCTTCGTCCAGTAATCAGGGAAGTTTTAGTTTTTCCGAGGAGAGTAATGCCTCAAAAAGTCCGAATGGCCGTTGCTGCTGCAGTCATGGGAAGTCCTTGAACCATTCTGTGGATAAGCTGTGTTCAACGTGAACAAATATTTAAAAAAAAATACTGTTTTACTGGTTGTACTAATTGTTATATTGTTATTGTAATTTTAGTGTTTTATAAGAATTTGTAAAAATAAAAAACTTAGCTTTTCAATTGTAATCACTTTGGTATTTTTAATGTGTTTAATACCGTAAATTTCTCTATTCTCACTTGAACTGATTTGGTATCTTGGTACATTCAGTTGCTACAATAATCTGCGCTATTTTTGTTTAAAAGTATTTGTTGTTTCATGTCAGAAATTGGTAATGACAAATCGAAATCAATGTTGTTTAAAGTTAACTTTTCAGAATTTTCATCGAACAGAATAATTCGTTTTGGTTGATTGCGAAGTGCGGTAATAGAGTATTTTATTGTTGAACTTTTAATTAATTACTCTACTACTAAAATACACATGTCCATGGTAGGCCGTTTCAGGTTTTGTGACAGAACTGTGTTCATTACACTAACTACAACTAATTTCAATTTCAGACACTTCAAAAAGCACTTGCATGCCATAACTTTTTGATAGCAAAGTGTAAGTTTTCCTGTAAAAGAGTACACGTTAAAAAAGGAACATGGTATAACAAGATTACAGTCCCTCAAATATATGTATTTTTTAAGCTGAAAATACAGTGATGATGACCATTTTAAAATCTGTTGATACCTTTTTTTTCCTTTTTCTATTTCGATGGGCTCACCGACCGTCGCGACGTCTTCAATGTAAAATTTAATATTGGACGTCTGAACATGATGTACGTTAACAAGAAATGGCGCTTGAAAAACAGGAGAATAGAAAAAAAGAGTTGCAAACCAAATTGCGCATACACAAATTGAGAGCTAATCAATTCTGTAGAGCTCTTTTGCTCTATTTTGTAATATTTTAATTTACGACAAGGTGCTTGATACCTAGTCCTCTTCGTGAAGAGCCGAACCGCTTGAGGGCACCTCGCTTGTGAACCGCTTAAGGGCACCTATAAATCCTTCAGATGTAAGGTCACTTACGATTTCTAAATGCACCGCCTTAGTAGCGAAGCAACAGAATACTGTGATGTATGCCTTTTGAGGACGTTTTCCCCGTAATTTGTAATGGACGCATACTGGCCCACAAAAGTCCACTCCACTGTTTATGAAGGGCCTTGACTGCTGGATACGAGCTGCAGGAAGATTTCCCATTAGTTGATTGAGAGTCTTAGCTTTCACTCTTGAACAGAAAACACAATGCTGCACTATCGATCTTGATAGTGTTTTTCCTTTTACGGGCCAATAGGTTTGCCTCGCCATCGATAGTAGTGCCTGAGGGCCAAGATGATGATTGCCCGTATGGAGTTCTGTCATTATCACCTTCGTTAATGGCTGTGTATACGGTAATAAAATGGGATGCTTGGAATCGAACTGGAGATTGGAGGCTTGAAGGCGGCCACCAACCCTGATAAGGCCATCATTGTCAAGAAAAGGTGTTAAACTAACAATCGGGCTAGTTCTCGATACTTCGTGATAACGTCTTAAATGTAGAGCGACATCCTTGAATTCCTGCAACTGCATGTGCTTCAAAATAATTGTTCTTGCTTCGTGTAATTCTGTGGCTTCAAGCCTGCCTGAGCATGTCTTGCGGCTCCTGACATTATACTTAAATCTTCTGACGTAAGCTATAATTCGCACTAACCTTTTAAATGAATTTCGATGGTCTATGGTGTCTATGATGTGTTCATTATACAGTGCCCGAAGGTATGCAGCTGCTCCGAAAGCCTTTTCTGAGGCGTCAGTGAATGTGTGAAGTTGTACCATCTCTGGAATATTGTGCGAAAATATGTGCCTTGGTATGGAGATCTCATTGAGGAGGTCAAGTTCCTTCTTAAAGTTGGTCCAGAAAGTGTGGAGTTCCTGGGGTAAGGCTACATCCCAATCTAACTTTATGGACCATAAGGTTTGTGAAAATATCTTCGCCGTAATTACAATTGGACTCATTAGGCCTAATGGATCAAACAGATGTGCAATGTCGGATGCCACAGTACGCTTTGTGACCTTTTTATGATCCATTCTGTTGTATCTTATTTTGAATATATCATTGTTAGGGTACCAGATAAGACCCATCGTTTTAATATGCTCATCAGATCCATTATTTAGATCTATCATGTTGATCATACGGAATGCCTTGTAGCAGTTGCGGATGATTTGAGCACCATTTTCTGAGTAAGAATCCTCCTTCTTTTAACAGGGATTTTATCTGACATCGCATTTCAATGGCTTCACTTAGTTTATCTGATCCAGCTAAAACATCATCCACATAACAATTTCTTTTTACTACCCTCAGTGCTAGTGGGTACGCGTCAGCTCGCTCTTCAGCCAGATGTTGTAGGCAACAGTGCTATGATGAGGAATCCGAGAGCAAAGTCCCTTTACATTTGCTTTGATCTATAGCAAGATCATCCTCTAACGAAAACTCCCATTTAGGAAGCTTTTAACTCGAGACAAATACTTTTCTACAATTTTTTGTGTTGTGAAGATTGATTCTACTGATCCCTACCTTTATTGCTGGACTAAGGATCGAAGTGGTCAAGGATATACTGAAGTTGCTTCAGCACGTCATGTCACGTCTGAGCGATAAACTATGTGGACTGTGCAGTTTTGAGCTATTTTCACTCAGACCTGAGCTTCTGAACTCTATTTTGCTCCGATAAACTGCGCAGGTCAGACTGTTTATCGCTCAGTTCTCTTAGTTGTGTAAGATGTATTCAAATCAACAAAGCTGACGAGACTGAGCAAAAAAAAAACGTACAACGAACTGGCGAACCCACACACATTCAGGTCAGATTATCGTACAATTTTTTTACACAGTTCAACTGCGCAGTTAAAACCGAGAGTGTGTCGTCCGGTGGAGCAACTTAAAGCACGGTTTTCTGATCTACCTTTTTTGGTAGAGCAAATTCCGGCAAGATTTCTTGCTCTAATCTTGAGCTTCTCTGTTTTTTCGGTTTCATTAAACACGGCTATGATGTTTTTGTCCTGTTATGTTCATGTGGGAGTTTACAAGTGAAAAACGGTTACGTTACTTGTTGTTTGGGTATTGTATCGTTTTGTGGTGCAGTGAAATTAGTGCGATGGATAGGTAATTTCTTAATAATTACGAGTTACGACATCTTTAAGTAATTTCGTAGGTAGATTTGTTGCTGGAAAAAGAAAAAAAATGCAACGAAATACACTCATGCATCATCATGCATCATTGCAAAAGAGAAATTTCCTCAAGTCTTCTGTGATCTCATGGAGGCGGCGTTATAAACCCTTTCAAGCTGGACTGCCACCCGCGGACTCAGAGTTAATCCAGTAAAAACGAATCTGGTCCTTTTCACGAGCAGGTATAAAACCCCACCGATATACAATTACGTACTCATTTAGTATTCTATGGACACGTACAGAAAGGTTATGGATACGGTTGGTGGATACTATTTCTGTGTTATAATGGATACGACCAAACGCTGAGAGAGTGGCAGCACTGACCTCAGCTCCCAAAATTTGTCTGTAATAGAAAATATCAGAATGTTTGCAGACGGCTGTGCGAAAGAATACAAATAATCATATCATACAGACAATTATGTTCTGGCTTGACAAAAAAACACGCTCAAGCCTAAAAGAAATAGAGCTAGTGTTTTCAATACGAGGGCACCGATTTTTACCAGCAGATAGAGTTTTTGGAAGAGTAGAAAAAGGTTTTGAAGAAAAAAACACTAATCACCACCACATATCAATATGAGGAAATTGGGCACGGACTGGAATATCTTCAATGTGAAGACTTCTGAAAAAGTGAATGGTATACAGAGCATAAAACGGATAATATTACGAAAAGATCATGACCGCTGCAAATACAAGGTGTATGGGACCTATAGATTTGAGACTGGAGAGGAACAACTTAGGATTTATTAAAACCCCAGAGATCTGTAAGGCGCTTTGAGCTGGAAAAGTTGCCTTAGGAAAACAATCACTGAGAAGAAGAAAAAAGATGTTGAAAATCTCCTACAAAAACAGTTCGGTAATAATTGAGGAGTGACTTTTCAAAAGGCCTTATTTCCATTTTCTACTTTAGAGCAAATTTCGATGGAATCCAGTAGCAAGGCTAAATTATCACCTATAATAGGACGAAACAAAAGTCCTTCGTTCCTATAAAAAATGGATACCAATATATATTTTTTTTTTTCAAAACAGGCATATTTCCATGTATGAAATAAACGGTGTATTTAATTGAACAAGACGCCACATTTCCTGCGTGAATTTGTAGTATTTTAAAAGATTTCAAGCAAAAGACTTTTTAAAAAATATTGGAGACTTTTCGAGAATCCGACCACAAGTTATAATTTAATTACATATCAAATATTTTGACATTTCCGTTTTTTATTGGTCTATGGTGTGGAAACGATATTGAGTATGACTAACTTGTGGGTTCTTGTTTGAAAAGTAGTAAAAGTCATATCTGTCCAAAAAAGTTCGGGTATATTTTATTCAATTTTGTGCCATAATAAAAATGGAGGATAACAGAGTGCAAAATCTAAACAGCGGTGGCACAAAATGTAAAAACCTTAAAAAGGGTGAAAGCAGAAAGAAGTACATAAGTAGCAAAACTTGCAAGTTGCTTTGTTCTGAGAATTCGTTTATTTTTTTTGTAGTTTTCCATGTGTTTGAGATTGTATTTCACTAATGAATGGTCTTTTATTTTGTCAGATATGAAGAAATGAACCAACTGGGGAGAAGTTTTAAAAACATTGCACACATTACATAAGTCTCAGAAAACAAAATTCCGCTGTCTTTCCCTGAGTAGTGAGTATTGATGTTCTACTGAGAAATCGAAGGAAGTTTTATGATAATAAAACAAAAATCGACCAAGATGTATTTCTCTCTCGCTTATTGTCGACATACATATATGAGCCAGTTCGTCGGAACAAAATTCCTATTAAACTAGTGGGATGTTGTGCCTAGAGACTAGCCACTAATTACGCTTTTTCATGGTATTCTTTCTGTTGAATAACACTTCAGATTGGATGACAATATATTAAGTGGAGATTGATCCGCACTCACTTCCAACCCGCCGGATCTGGGAATCGAGGCCAATTATTCGAATGTGTCAAATTGAAGAAAAAAAATGCACATCACACATGTAAACACTATAGAAAACGAATCTAAACATTTTTCTTTGGATTGGAGGAAAATCTAATGTGATGCACTTTGCACAACAGAATTAGGTGTATTATTTTACTTAAACATACATGTCTTATTGTTAAAAATTCGGCTTACCGCACCCTAGTTTGGCCATGGAGATTCATAAGTATCACACTGACCAACGCTATATATAATTAATCTTGAAAAGTTTTTGTTAAAGGCTTATATAAGTTAAAGGGTTATAAGTTGTGAGACTGCGTAATCTAAAACTTAACAAAGTATTTAACAAACACTACAATATAATCATCATAGCTTAAAAAAAGGAAATCAAATGTAAACAATAAAATTCTTTGATTCTTCACCCACGTCATGGTATATTTCTTTATTCAATATAAACAAAAGTTTTTGAGCAGCAAATAAAAACTATATGCCATAATTTCGTTATCATCGGTTTTTGTTCTGGAAGCAAATTTAGAGACGTATTCATGTCAAAAACTTGTTTCATATGAAACAAAATCCCCGAAGGAAATTAAAAAAAATTATTATGACGAAAAAAAAAGCACCGCGAGCCGAAGGATCGAACTCGCAGCCCCACAGACGAGGGACTTTCCCTAGCCCTTTATAGTCCATGGAAATGGTACTTTAACATTGCAAAAATGCAGGACAAGGTTTTATTTTTGAGATGTGTGATGTGTGTGTTGGTCAGTGTGAGCTTAAGTTTGAGTTTTCGGGATCCTAACCCCCCCCATTTGGCCGCCATCTTGGAAAACGTATGCAAATGGTTTTTCCACTATATCTCCGAAACGGCACATCTTACCGGAAATTTGCAAGGACACTTTTTGTTTAGAATTAAATAATCTACAATTTAGAATTTAGAAATTTTGTGGTAAAATGAATAATTAAGAAGTTATAAGCCTTAGAACACAAAAATTAGTCACAATATTTTCTTTAAAGGCTCTTTTTTGTTGTTTAAATATACTTCTGGTTGAAATTTCCAGACCATTTTCTCAGTTTTTGGTCTTTTGGCCAAGAGCTACATTTTGAGATATTTCCCAAGTCTGTATCGGTAGTACTTTCAGAGATGAAAGTAGGCTTCAGACGGACAGACGGACAGACGGACAGAGCCTCTGTATAAGCTTTTTTGTTTTTTTTGAAAAAGCTAAAAATTAAAAAGCGTCAAGTGAGTTGTACATACGACATTTTTTCTCGACCAAACAAGGCTGTACCTGTCTGCAAGAAATTCTTTATGGCTGTTTTCAGTGTGAACGAGAAACGACTTAGAAATTTAAATAAGACTTTAGTACAAGGAAATATTCCAAAAGAAAAGCGTGGTGGCGATCATCGGTCACATAAGTCTGTAGAAAAGAAGGAGAGTCTACGTCAATTCTTGAATAAGCTGCCGGCCAAAGAATCTCATTATGATAGAGCAAAGTCCAAAAGGATTATATGTATTTGAATAGTGAGCTATATCCAAAGAAGTTGATGAAAGTGTATAATGATTCCGTTGCTGATCATCTGAAAGTGAAGTGTTACATGTTTAAGAGGTCGCGCCAAAAGAGTTGATGCCGAGAAAGTCGCGTTTTCCATGCGCAGTAGAATCCCCGCATGCCGTTCCCGTCCCTTAGCCTAGTCGCGACAAATTTCGAAAGGGAAATTTGAAAATACATAAAGCGCATTTCTTATCGATATGTGCGCAATTTTTATTTGTGTGCAGCTTTAATTTCCCCAGCTGCGCGCTCCGGCATCAACTCTTTTGGCGCGACCTCTATAAGATTTTTCATGGGGAGTTCAATATTGGATGTGTGTAACACCTGCACTTTGTTAAACAATCAAATACGAACTGAAACAGATTCCAGAAAGAAAACAGAATTTATAACACAGAAACGTCTCCACAAAATGCGTTCAAATGCCTTTTATGAGCTTATGAAAAAGGAAGTACCTGATAGTATTAGAATGTGTTTCGATTTACAGCAAGTGTTACCGCTCCCAAAAACTCCAATACAAAACTGCTTCTATTCGCGACAAATCAGCTTGTACAATTTTTGTATTTACAATCTAGATGCCAAAGAGGCCAATTTCTTTGTTTGTTTGAGCCGTGGTGCTAGTGAGAACGGTTCAGCACTTTACTGTTATCTAAACAAACTGAGAATATCTGAAAATTTTACAGTACTCAGATTATTTTGCGACGGGTGTGGAGGGCAAAATAAAAACAACTTTATAATACACACTTTAATACAATGGCTGTATGCTAAGTCACCAACAAATTTAAGAGAAATACAACTGCATTATCCTGTTCGAGGCCAAAGCTTTTCACCTGCGGACAGGGTTTTTGGATGAATTGAAAAAGATTTACGCAAGTGTCCTGTTATCACCAAAATAGAGGAATATGTGGAAAACATTGGTCGGCACGGAACTGTGCACAGAATAGGTGAAGATTGGGATTTAAAACAATTAAATATACCGACAGTATACAGAACGCTAATACCATTGACGGCTGCTAAAAAGAAGGATGTATATAATTTATTAAAAAAGCAGTTCGGAGAGGAGTGGAAAACTATCGATGATCTGATATGGTATAAAATATTTTAGAAGATACTAAGGACAATGTAGAGCTTCATGAGCATGATGATGATATGCGAATGCAATGAACCTGATGATATATTGCGCCTTAGAATTTAACAATAAGGTAAACGAAAATAATAAAAAATAATAAAAAAATGTAATAAAGTCATATTTCCTATGGAGGTCCATACAAAAGGTCTTATTTCCAAACGTTTCAAACAAAAGGGCATATTTCCAAACTATTTTTTGTTTTTAATGAAGTCGCACTTACAATATTTTTCATCTACCACTGTAAAAATATAGTTATACTAGGACAAACTATATTGATGCAAAAAAAATAATAATTTTGCATATTTTGGACGTACCACAGAAATTTGCGGTTTCTGAAAATTTAATCTAAATGGAAATAAGGCCTTTTGAAAAGTCACTCCTCAATTGGCAACAGATTGAAGAGTTATCGTGGTATAATGTCATTATTGACAGTAGCAAGTACTAACCAAATGTAGAGGAAGATAATGATTCTGATAAGGATTGCAGCTGTGTAGGCGAGGAGCCGGACATTTTTAGAATTTAAATAATATTAAGAATTTGAATTTGATTTTTTAACAAAATAGCAAGTAATTAGCATTATTATTGTTTGCGTCCAACTTTACTCAGCATAGAGGCAAATGTCCACGGGTTTAACAAAAACGCACATGTCCAGCTGTGTCCTTGCATTTTTGTTTTAATTTTTTCTCTAAAAGTATTAAACATTTGTAAAATATATTTTTTGGGTATGAATGAGTTCAAATAGTAGCACAACCTGACATAACCATAAATAGCGAATGTGATCAGTGCAGAGACATAAACAGTTTTTTTGTTTTCCTGGACAATTTTCAAACCGTTTTTGTTCGGCCACTACTCAATCATACGTGATTATTTATTATACTCTATAGCTGCATATTATATTCTGACATTATAGTATAGTTTTTAGAGTTATTATAACTTGTTTAATACTTTGGGAGCCGTTTAAAATTTGAATCTGCCCCCCTTTTGCACTAAAATTTCAATATTTGACTTCATTAATAGCTAATAAAACACACAAATTGTAATATTTTTTATTAAAAAATTATTACTTCACTCTATAATACTCAACACAAGTTCAAACGAAATAATTATGTAATGGTAAAGTGCGGAAAATCCGGATCTGCTACTGTTTTGTCCCAAACGTTTAACGAAAACTTAGGCGGCAGATCCAAATATTGCTATAGCGGTCTAGCTTTTCGTCGAAGCTGATCGTAACTTTGTAACGGTCAGTGTTTGCACGAATTCCCTAAATAACTACTTGACTCAAAATCACTCATTACGTTTACATGCTTATTTGAAGTATACTTGAAGTAGATTTCAAGTAACTAAATATGCATGTAAACTCGTCCTGACTTCAAGTAATCTTGAGTCAAGTAAATCACAAAAATTTGTTTGATTGACTTGAAAAAGCTCATGTAAACGCTACTTGAATACTTGAAATTTTGCATGCGTATTTTTTCCCTGGAACAAGAAGAAGATAAAAGCTGTAGGGAATGTATACTTTTGATGCAATATTTGTGAAGTTATTTATATTATAATATGGAGCTACTTTCTGTTATAATATGAAAGGTCAAATGTCAGTTCAAGAAAATTTCAAGACATTTTGAAGTCAAGTAAGTGAACCGAAAACGCAACTTGAGTTTCAAGTAAATTTCAAGTCAAGAACTCAAGTAAATCATGTAAACGTAATGACTGTCGGGAATGAAATCGAGAAGTTGCTGGGAACAAAAAAAGTAGGCGTAGAAAAGAAAAACAAAAAACGGGGGAGAAAAAAGTGGGAAGAAAAAAATGTCAGTCAGGGAAGAGATTTTTTTGTGAGCAGTCAGGATAGATAGATTTTTTTTGAGTCGGGGATTTAGTCAAAGAGTCGGACGGGTATATTGCGAAAAAAAGTTTTTCACCTGAATTTTTGTTGCCCGAACGTAATTAAAGCACAAAAAGGAGTACCCAATATAGTGAGGTAATATAATCAAAAGCACGATAGAGGAGACAAGCGGCTGGGATTAACCTACACCATAAACCTACTAGGAAGAGGGAATACCGAGCAAAGAAGCGGCCAGACGAAAAGGCATCATTGGTATCAGCGTCCCTACACGAAATTTTGGGGAAGCAGGTTTTTATCTTTAAAATTAAGAGCTGTGCTCCTGCGATCGCTCTAACTGCAAACGAATTAAAGGTGACGAGAAAAAAAATATTATAAAATTATTAATGTAAGGAACATGAAGTAATTTATTAAATGTTTTCAACATTTTATGCACAATATCAGGTGCGTAACCTTTAGAAAAAAGCGCGGCGGCAAGGTGTTTTGGCATCGTACATTTTGTTTATGTTCATCGTACATGGACGAATCTTGAAAATTGGATCCATCTGTAAGTATAAAAAATTGTATAAATTACAAAGTTTAAACATACATTGACTCTTTTGTTTTGATTTTACTCTTTTGCCAAAATAATTTTGCGCCACAAAAATAGACATTTTAAAATCATCAGAAACAGCGAAAAATTTTGGATAACAAGAAAATTAGAATTATAATCGGATAAAAACTTTGAAACCTTGCGTTTCCGCGTCAGTTTTTACACTTTTTGAAGTAATTTATAATAATCATATTAAGTACAACAAAATTATCTTGGAAGGTTCAAATTGATTTCTCGTCTTTTGTTGAAAATATTTTGGTATAGTAAATAGAACTCGGAAAAATATACAATCAGTGCGAAAAATTCGGGATAAGACACCTTACAACGTAATTGTTTTACCTTTTTAAGGTAATTTTTTTTATTCTTACATACAGTGTAACAGCAGGCCTATCCCAACATGGAAAGTCGGCATTTGTCATTTTGCACGTCCATACTCGTGCAGCGGTCTAACCGCCTCGACTAATCCGGAGGTTAATCTACATACAAATCCACCCTGTAAACAGCTACCTACTGTAGTATACTGAAAGAGATACCAAAATTTTGGAAAATTTCAGAAATGTAGTAAGCGGTAAAAACTGGACGTCATTTGCTCAGTTGGAAAAAAATGGGAGTGGTGGATTGGATTTGATGGAGGACGAAGCAAATTTTTGCGCTCCAAGTTTTGAACCAAAAAAATAGTTAAAAAAGTTATAGCCAGTTGCCAAAATATAGGAATGGCAATATAGTTTGGGATAAAATCCCATAATCAAGAAACAATCAAAAAATCAAAAAAAAAATCCAGAGGCAGCGGATACTTGGTGCTATCCAGAGGAATTTTGGAAACTGCCGCAAGGATCAATGTTATCGTGGGACCTCGTCAGGCTGTGAAGGAGTACTTGAGTTGAAGAACCCTTCGGTAAGAAGACCTGCAACAGCACGACAAACGGAGTAGCAGTGACAAGGGAAATCTGATGGACTTATGAGAGCGTAGTGGGTGTAGCAAGGGACCGGAATTGGTGGACAATACATATTGGTGGTTAGTTATTAATTTAGAGAGAAAAAAGAAAATTAGCGAAAAGAAGAATAGGGAAAGAAATATATAGCGTTACGTTTTTATTCGGGACTGCTGCCGAGGGTCTTCCTCAACCTAAATCGAGTGCCCGGTTAAGGAAAGCCACCACAGATGCCGAACAAGAAAACTGGGATTAATATAATAAATATAATGTATATTGGCATTTCCGAAGAAGTCCTTCTATTTTTTACAATTTTTTATATTTATCAATTACATTGCGGTTTTTTTTAGATTATAATGTTGAAATTATTTTTAAATTAATGTTTTTACCCGACGAATAAGCCTTGATGAAATTTAACTGTGGGGATAAAACCCCAACGACGTAGGCATTTAGAGTTGACAGGAAATATAATAATAGATGATAGACGTGGAAAAAATAGGCTTGTTTTGAATATAAATAAAAGTAAGCTTTTCTTGCTGGAGCATTATATAATTAATTAATAAATAAGGTCGTGCATTGACTTAAATGTTTTCTTTCCTGTTTTTTAAACTTTTTGCCCTGGACCGGGAGACATAAGAGCACCCCCAACAGATCAGAAGTGGGATAACCAAAAGGACAAAAGTAAAATTCCACATCTTTACAAGTGGCTAAAAACGCTTACATATGTATGTTAAAAGAAAAGGTGTTTATTATACATAAAACAAAAAAAAAATAAACAAATAAAAGTGGTATTATGTTTAAAACATAATTTAAATTTAAATTGAACGCAAGAATGTGAAATTAGGATAACAGAAGAGAAAAAAGAAGGAATAGAAAAGAGGAAAGGTAAATTTCAAAAATAAAACCGAAATCATTCAAACAAGATGGAAAAAGAAGCTAATTAATGTGTAAAAAACTTAATTGTCTAGCAATTAAAGAAGGAGTTAAATAGGAGAAAAGTGGATATCTCTGATTTGATATATAAAGCTGAACTCTGCGAAGCAGAAGCTATACAAAAGAAAATATGGGTGAGAAAACGATAATGCAGACTGAAATAGAGAGAAAACAAAAGGAGATGACCCGGCTGAGCTGAGTAATCCAGTTTTAGTTCTACATTAATCGCAAATACAGCAAACAGTAAAATGGAAGTTAATTTAAAATCCGAAAATGATTAATTAAAGCTAGAAAAGGAACTCTAAGGATAGAGCTAGAGTTAACAAAAATAAGAAATGCGGAAATACCTCACGCTTCACTTGAGGATAACAATAAATGTGACAAGTTTAACATTGGGCACATTTCCGATTTAATACCAGATCCTGAAATTGATTATTATAATGATTGGGAATTACATGTAATTGAAATAATGAAGACATACCAGGTCGAACAGACGACAATAAAAACAATCATAATATGAAAAATTAAAAGGGCATGCAAATAAATAATAATAGAGTTTCCCCTTCTTATGAAGAAGGCGCACTTCTCAGCTGGGCTGAGAAACATTTACACGACCACGTGGGCTCGGCTGAGACATGCAAACATAAAAAAATTAAGTACCCATAAAAATTGCATGCAAAACACATAAACAGTTATGAGAGAATAAAGAGACTCCTTTTAAGGAGATCTTTGTTAGTGTTCACGCTATAAAACATTAATATTTTTATTTACATTAATGAACATGCGATTAACAGGCTCAAATCAGCCATAATTGGTGTTAGAGGAGTTGATGTGTAAGAGCGGTGGTCCTCTCAAATTGTATCGGCTCTCTCTAAACGACGCACGGCGACTTAGAAAACCTGAGTCGACACGTCCATTAAGAAGCTGGTGGACGAAAATAACATCGGCCACCTCACGACGCTTATGGAGAGTGTTTAAGTGAGTAACTTAAGTCGGTATTTCATATGGTGGAAGAATTAAAGGGTCTTCCCAAGGAAGGTGATTCAATGCGAATCGAACAAACCTACGTTGAACCGACTCAATTTTCCAACATGCGAAGAATACCCAACTAGCACAAATATTTCTCTTCACAACTAAATTGTTTTATATATGTATGTTTTTTAATTGCATGTGTTAATACTTTTGGCTGAATTAATGTTTTATTAATTGTATTTTCACTCAAATGCCATTTAGCTGTAAAATAAAGTTGTGAGAATACTTTGACGGCAAAATTATAAAATTGGTTTATAATATGTTGTATAGTGTTTATATAAATGGTATCTTGAAACCAATTATGAACTTAAAGATATCCAGATTTGTTTTTACATTTATAATTATTGTATAAATGCTTTAAAAACCAATCTATAACGTAATTATAAAACAAGTGATTTCTGTATAAAAACTGAATATAATAGCAATTTAAAGGTTCACACAACTACGTTACAAAACATTACTGCTTTATGAGCTTAAAGGCTGGTGTATAAGCTTATATAAAGATGCTTTATTAAAGCTCTTTTAAGTAAATAAAATTAACATTTAAAGAACTCTCTTTCAACCAAAAAGTGTAAAAGGCATCTACAACACTCTCTTTAGTGATTATACACTTTGGTACAAATTATAAGTCTGTTCATTGGCAGCTCCCGACCTTTAATACAACCATTATATAGCAATAAAGAATAAACAGTGCTCAAATAAGAGGGAACGTGTTTTATAAAGGTAATTGTAAGAGCTAGTTATACAGCATAATGAATAATACTCGGAGCAAAAATATCACGAAAATGCTTTTACACGGCCGATTATTCTATAAGTGTTTTATTGATACTTATTTTATCCCAAATTTACTTCTTATAAAATATTATTATCTACCAAGTATCTAAATTACTTTCTAATAGTTTCAGTAAAAGTAAAATAGTCTTACAGCAAGAGAAGACATTTTGGTTTTGAAAATTGTAAGCAAAGGGAAGCCGCCATATTACAAAAACCGTTTATAAAAAACAATTTTTTTTTTGTTCTCTACTGCACTGCTTAAATGGTTTGAAATATCTACGTAGTAGATACTATATTAAGATAGAATCAAAAACAAAATTGTACGTTTGAATAATATCCTAAGATAATTAAAATTCTAAAATGAGTTTAAAATAAACTTTTGGTAAATTTTCATTATTTTAATGGCGCGTTGTACCTATTCGAATTATTACCAAGACTTTCCCCAGTAAAGTGAGCTTTGCAAGTAATTTTCACTCCTCCAAAGCCAATATTCGAATTTAAAATTATCATATTATTATAAGATGACCTTAGTGATGTCATCGTAATCATAATTATGCAGAAAGTAACAGTGCGAAAAATATTAAAATTAGTCAAATACAAAGTCAGTCAACAGCAATTATGTTACCATAATGTTTTTTAATAATATTTAATGAAAATAGCTGTACAACAAAATGGTTGCAGCAATCCTCTAAAATGTAAGGATATAAGGTTTTATAAAAATGTATTTTAAAAGTCATATAGCCACTTATACGCAGAAAATTTCTGTATAATGTCTTTATTCAACAGTTTTAAAACAGCTTTATCATTTACTGTGTAAAAGTGATATCACAGAGCAATTTTGCTGTATAAACCTGCGCCTATTTGGGGTATATAAATGTTTTTTTAATATTGGTAAAACGTTTCCAACACTAAATTATAAAACTACTGCACTTATTAAAAAGTTGTGTAAAGATTCTTACAACATTTTTAAAACCTTTTGTGTTAGTTGAGTAGTGAGGAGACCAAACCTGGGACGCATATTCAAGTAAAGGTCTGACAAGCGAAATGTAGAGGTGTTTAGTGATCAGGGTTCTGTTAAATTCTTTGGACCACCTTTTTATAAAACCCAAGACTAAGCTGCTCTTGGAAGAAATATAGTTGATATGAGTAGAAAAGTCCAGCTTGGTGTCAAATCTTATCCCGAGATCTTTGACAAAATTAACACGGGGACACCCTCACTAAAAAATGAGTAGTTATAAATTATAGGATCACGTCGCCTACAAAAAGTCATGACTTCGCATTTACTAATATTAAGAATCATGTTGTTGTTAGCACACCAAGAGTAAAAGGTGTCGAGGTCGACTTGCAAAAGTTGGCAGTCCTCCATACTCTTTACGTGACGGTACAATTTGATGTCATCAGCATAAATCAGGATTCTGCAGTGTCTTAGCAAGGTAACAATATCATCAATATAAAGAATAAAGAAGATAGGGCCAAGAAAACTGCCTTGAGGGACACCGGATGACGCCTCAATGGTCGCGGATTTGGATCCACGGAAAAGGACTTGGTAGGCCCTGTCAGCTAAGTAGGATTGGAACCATAATAGAAGGGCTTCAGGGAAACAGAATTTATTCATTCTAAAGCGGCATACGAGTATGTACATAATGGTTGAATTTAAGTGAACTTTTATTGGAATTAAAAAATCAAATAGTAAAAATAGCAGGCTGGAAATATTTCCTTGTCTACCGTTAAGTAGGCGATAGAATATCTCTAGCCTATATAAGGAAACATTTAGAATTTAAGTGTAGCAGCAATTAGCAACTCATTCAATGTATATAATATAAATAAAGTAGATTTACGGGAGTATACATTTTTTAATATTTAGTGGCCATTCCATTAACATATTGGTGGGCCACTACACAATCTTGAATGAACGGTCAGAAAGGAAACTCTCAATCCATTCTTTAGAAAAAAGTCAATACCAATAGCTTGAGGTTTAGTCAATGGGTTCCAACCTCTATCATAGGCCTTGGAGATGTCGAAAGCAACCAGGCGCGCGTTCAAAAACCTTACTATAGTAAACCACGAGGTAAGCTGTGGTTATGATACATCACTTCACTTAACCACGAAAGTTTATGTTTAACCATGGAGGTTTTTGCACCGTGCTTAACTACGTGGTAAAGAAAATTTAAATTTTTTTTCCATAAAATAGTGTCGGCTATTTGCCTCAATTATTTCCAATAATTATTTATTTAAAATAATATCACAAATCCCACTTTGATTTGTTCATTATTAACATTAAAACAAATGTCAAAAAATTGTTTTTATTCTTCTTCTTCTTAACTATCGCTAACCATGCTCCCGAGAATTTAACTACACCATGGTTAACCACGGAGTTTTTGAACGACAAAAGTTTAAAATAGTTAACCATGGTTAACCATAGTAAGCTTTTTAAACGCGCTCCAGGTCGGATTCACCAAAACGATGGGTTATTTGATAGAGGTGATCAGTCAGGCGTACAAGGATGTCGCCAGAAGATCGTTTAGATTTAAAGCCACACTACTTGTCGTCCAATATTTGGTTGCAGTCAAGATATTCCATAAGCTTTCTGTTTGTTTGCTTTTGGGGAGAATAGTAGTGATTGCTATTGGGCGGTAGTTAAAGCGGTTGCTAGAGTCATTTTTTTCGATATAGGCTGAACATGGGCCAGATACTAGGAGTCAGGAAAAACTCCGGAGAAGTATCAAAGGACGTAGAGCTTACGCAGAGGCATAGCTAAAGGTGAAGCACAATTTTAAGAACCAATATTATATTATCAGGGCCTTCTAGAACACTCGCCAATGCGGGGTGTCAAGGCAGTATCGGGCAAGGAAGAATATGAGGAAAACAGAGATATGAGTAAGTTGTCCTGTCCCGATTTGTTATTTGTTACCACTTTCCTATCGCAAGTGAAAGAAGGAGTCGACGTAGTGGTGAAATTTGAAATTTGCCAGAAGTTAATCTGTCATCAAAGGATGCTTTGATTTGCCTGATGGTGGTTTTGCAGGCGTTTCTCAACCTAATGTGTTCGCGTCGAGATGATTTACTCAGGGAATGCCTGTACTCTCTATAGGCGTTTTCCTTGGCTTTGATTTCGTTCATAACTCTTGATTAAACCATCATGCGTCCTAGGCCTGATGAATTTTGAAGAATGGGGAATGAATAAACGAATTCCTGCCAATATAATTTTTGTAATGCAGAGAGCGGCAAAGTTCGCATCACGATTGTGAAAACACAGATCCCAGTCTTAGGCTTGGAAGAAGCGAATAAGCCTCAACCGGTTCCCACAATGCCAAACAGTTTTTCTAGGAGCTGTTATGGTTGAGGTGGATGATTGGGATGGAAACCTTGCGCTGACCAGGTAGTGGTCTGAGTTGCCTAGAGGTGAATCCACTTCAAGCGAGTACCCCGTTAGGTAGAAAGTGAGAAAAAGATCAAGGAGTCGGAAGCGTCAGGAATTCGTGTAGGGCAGTTAGCCAATTGATGTAGGTTATTAATCTCTACAAAGAGCTCGGCTTCCAAGCCAGAAATACTGGGGCCATTTGAGTCAGGAAACTTAGCTTAAAGTAGATGAGTAGATATTAATAGACAGAAATTGGTAGAGTATCCAGAAGGGAGCATTTTTTATTGAATAGTTTTTCTGGACATAACTTGTTACTGTGTGTACAAAGTAAAGCGTCGTAGTACCAGGGTGGTTTTTTTCATTTCGTATTGATTGCATTAAACATTGTTGTATTGTAAAAAAAAGAACTATTGACACCAACACTAAATAATATGTGATAAAAATAATTGTTTGAATATATAGATTGTGTTTTCTATGGTAAAAGTGGAAATGTGGTACTCTAAGATGAAGGGCTAAGGCCGTAATAGTATGGCTCTGCAGTGGCGAGAGTAAATCCTCTCTCTTTCTCTGTCCAAATTTGTGTTACAGGTACTCTGTTTTCAACACTAGGTGCTCCGCGCTAACCCCCGAACTAGGCCACCCATGAGAGAGGTAAGTGGCTGATGGTCGAAGGTGCCGAAATGTTCGGTGCAAGCGACTTTAGGTTCAGTGCTCCTAGAACACTTTTGAAAGAGGATAAAAATAATATGGAACTGGTATGGGAACGGGAGCGCTATAAGCTTGTTAAGGAGGGTTAAAACATGGCTGTTGGATCACTCCATTTTGCGTCGGAAATAACTATCAGTAAGGAATGTTGGTGGGGACATGAAGCAGCATGGGTGGCCATATCCATGATCCGTATACCAGGTAATAGTAGTTTAGACCATTAATGTAGTGTAGTGGCATATAGAATAGAGAGACCACAAATCCGCGAATGTATAATAAGGAAGAAGAAGTGACAATATCTATTTTGGCATAAAGTTAGACGTTCTTCATTTTTTGCTTGCAATTGTAACCTCTGGAGGGTGATATCTGTTTTTGAGAGAGGCTACTCAGAGAGTCAATCTCAGTGAGGCGACATATGAACAAAGGGAAAGGAGGATTTCTATGGAAGGTCTAGCGTTGAGCAAAAATGTTGTACTTTTATATTGATTAGAGTATTGCATTCTTATTTTTCTGTTTTTACATTTAGACATGTAGGGACACACTATAACACTATAACTACCTGCCACTGTAAGAATAGGCAAGTAGGGAAATTATTCCAGTAGGCAATTCAAATATAAAAATTAAAAAAATATATACTATAAAATTCAGTCTTTTATTAGATCTCGAAAAAACGCGTAATATAAAAATTATTCCCTATAAAAAACAATCAATTTATTTATGTTCTAAATTTAATTTATAAAATAAAGACTAAAATATAAATAAAAAAGTAGTGTTCAGTATATAGTTTATTGCTGCATCATAATTATTGTGGTAAATCCAACCAGGAAGAAAATCACTAAAGAAGCCCTTTGGTACACGAGGTGGACCAGCAGGACACTAAATTGGTGACCCCGACGTTCCCCAGAGCAACGGACAGGATAAAGAAAATAGTTAAAAAGATAAGTTTAGATTAAGTATTTTGGCTGACGAATAAAAAGAACAGAATAGAGTGGAGTTGTGCTGCAACAACAGAAAGTTAGAGAGAATTAAATAAGTGGGCCAAAAAAATATTATTTAACTTATTTAATTCAATTTTAAATAAAAATATATGTTGCATTTTAATTATATTAAAAATAGATATTTCTTGTTTGGCGATAAGGGATAATTGGTATTTATTACTTCCATCTCGAGTTTGTTTTCCTCATATAGATAGTTTTTTTTATTGTTTTCTTTGTGTTGTTTTTAAAGTAAGATGGATAATAAAGCCATGGCAGTCGATGATGTTCTTGATTTAGATTTTGAGATCGATACAATTGAAGGGACGGGGGCCAATACAGTTTCAGCTAAACCTTTAACATTATCCGGGTTCTTGCTAGACGATCCCGCGGCTTGGTTTTGTCAATTTGGCATGGCCGGCATAAGAGCTGACTCAACGAAACTGGTGCATACCATTTCTGTATTGCCAGAAGAGGCAATACGATCAGTTATGCACATTTTTAATCAAGGAAAAGATGCGAAGTGGGACGAGGTGAAAACAGTGCTACTAGAAAGATATGGTCAATCTGAGACCAAACGTCTAGAGCAACTATTGTCAGTGCAAGAGCCGGGGGACAGAAAACGGTCTGAATTCCTTCGATCCTTGCAGGCACTCGCAGGTAATAGTGCGGCGATGTTAAAAGATCTGGTAGCTAGACTATGGGAGAGACGCTTACGACAGGCTATAAAGGTTACACTAGCTGCAGTGAAGGACAAACCTTTCGAAGAACAGGTCAAACAGGCAGACAATGTATGGGAAGTACTCCCTCATTCTGGTACTTCATACGCATCAGTAGTTCATGCCACACGTCCCAGTGAGTCAAGATCGCGGCAACAAGCGACTATGGAATCGCTACAACAGGACATGGATGACTTAAAGCGGCTAGTCTTGAGTATGCGCCGAGACTCAAGAGCAGATTCCCGTCGTAGTCGTAGCCGTACGCCAAGTTGTAGAGACAGACCAGGGCGCGAAAAAAGAGTGACGTTTGCCGAGTCACCAACACGTACCAACAATCAAGGGGAACGGTTTGTTGGTACCAGCATACGCCACCTATAAGTTGTTCGTACCTTGCCAAACGTCAAAATCAATTTCAGTGCGAGTTAACATTTGGGTTTTTAAGAGCATGGAAGACATGGAAATTAAAGAATCTAATCGTTTGAAAAAAAGAATTAGAAAGGAACCGGCAAACACAGAACAAAAAAATATTTTATTGGAGTTCATGGAAATTAACAATAACTTAGCGCGAGGGACTTTATCCCAAGGTAACAATGCGAAACAAAAAGTTAGAGCTACTTGGAACAGCTTGACAAATAAATTAAATAGTGCGGGCCCACCTGCTAAAACAATTACAGAGTGGAAATCAGTGGAGGTTCCTCTTTGGAAGCAAAGGAAGCACTGCTTCCCTTGACCAAATAAGCAACTTCATAAAAATTAATTGAAATTATATCAAGATTTATCAGAAGAAAAATCTCAATATATTTCCTCCTCTGGAAACACTAATGATACAATGTACAGATTTTTGTATACAAAATGTACAATTCAAATCTATTACACTACTGTATACAAAGAGTAAAGCCTTGGCCACGATACGAGCGGCGAATGGTGAGCGGCAGAGTGGCAAACACTAAAGTGCCTCTCGCCGCTCTTATCGTACCCGAGGCCTTATACAACATGGGGAAGCTGTAATATCTCTAGCTTCTTTGCCACAGAAAATCAACGTGAAAACTCCAACACATTCATTTGATTGAACCCACACTCACGCAAAGGTTTGCATTGATACAGTACCCTCAGAAGCTGAGCTAAACGCAGCTTCTTCGGAACCGAACAGTGGGATATAGCAAGTCGAAGATAGAGAAAATTTCCATATTCTCTTTGTTTTCTTGTTTTCGTTTTCTGGTAATATTCTCGTTTCAATTAAGAACTAAATTTACTCTTGCAAATTTGCTTCGAAATTTGTTGGAGACTCTTAAACTATGAATTTTCGTTTATTGCATATTGACTGAAGAAAAAAGAGATCGAGATAAGTGGAGCTTCTCTTTATTTATTGGTTATTCTATTGGGGTGGCAGGAGGCGTTTATTGAAAATAAGCTGATACTTTGTAGCTTCCATTATATTTTTTATGATTCTCTTTAAAGTTGATTTAAAGGGATAGAGAATATTTTTATGAATTGCATTTCTGAGCTCGGGTTGCCTGAAGTCTTTTTTGCAGGAAGATTGTAATGATGATGAGCGAAGCTTACAAAAGAAAATAGGGGCGTATGTAGAGTTTTATTATTACTATCTTTTTTAGATTTTGAGCCAAAATTATGCATTTGCATGGAAATTCAAATGAGCTCAAAGTAGTAGTTGCAGTTTTTCAACAGCTTTTTTTATACGCTTTAATTATCAACAGAATCTGAAAAAAGGCGCAAAATGCCCTCTAGCGGCGAAATTATTTCGAAAAACTGCAAAACCACGATTTTCGATTCGTATAGCATTCGATATATGTACATTTTTTTTTTTATGTGGCAGTGTTAAGCTTAGGAGTCACCCTTTGTACTACTAGTCCGTCATGTCATTTGTCACGTCATGGTGCAATGTCTAGCAGTAAGCTTAGTACAGGGGAGGGATGAGGGAGGGGGGGTATAGGTTAAGGATTAAAAGGCACGGGGGGGTATTGAAGAAGGTGGTGATGAACCCTGCGTTTGAACTTTTGGATGTTGTAGGAGTTCGGAAATACTGACTGCGAGAGGTTATTCCACAGTCGAGTTGTTCTATTAACAAACGAATTCATATCCTGTTGAGTGCGTGAAAGGGGTAGTTGCAGGTGAAGGGAATGAGACGAGTGGGCTAATCTGGTGTTGCTGGTATAAGATTGCCGTGGAGGCAGGAGAGCGTTTAACTCGGAGGAACAGTCACTATGATAGTAGCGATAAAATTTTGTCAGTGCTGCTACATTCCTACGGTGCCTTAAGGGGTCGATGGTGGAGCAGGCGGTGTCGTCATCAATTAACTTGAGCGCCCTTTTTTGCACCTTATCTAACCATGCCAAGGTGGTTATTGGGGCGCCGCCCCAAACGAGGGAGTTATATTCGAGAAGAGGCCGAATGTAGGATTTATAAATAACAGCACGGGTCGATGGCTGGAGGAGGAACTTGCACCTCTTAAGAAATCCCAAGCACTGGGATGCTTGTTTGGCGATTTGGAATATGTGGTCATTTCATCGCAAGTCTTTGGCTAATGTCACGCCTAAGATGTGTAAGGATGGGTCGGCCATTAGTTGAACTCCATCCACTCTCAAGGGTGGAGAGGTGTTGAGCTTCTTTTTGGAGATAAGACAGTACTTGGTTTTGTCGGAGTTGAATTCAACACGATTCTTCATTCCCCACTCTAGAATGAGTTTAATGTCGTTATTAATCGACTTGGACATTAGTTCGCGATCAACAAGACAGGATCTGGCATGAGTCTGTCTTGTATCGAAGCTGTACGAGTACCGTAGAGTACCGTCGTCAGCGAAGCTGAGAAGTGGGTTGGAGGGGATTGAAAGAAGGTCATTTATAAATATGAGAAATAGGGCCGGTGATAAAATTGACCCCTGGGGTACCCCCGCAGAGATCGGGTGAGATGCGGATTCGACGCCATCCAATACCACTTTGATTGAACGGCCAGAAAGGTAACTCTCAATCCACTTCTGTAGAAGTGAGTCAACTCCAATAGCTTTGAGTTTAGCTAACAGGGCTGAGTGCCAAACTCTATCGAAAGCCTTGGAGATATCCAGAGCAACCAGACTAGACTCACCGGATCCATGCAGACTACGGCTGAGGTGTTCTGTAAGACAGACTAAAAGATCGCCAGTGGATCTTTTTTGTCTGAAGCCATACTGTCTGTCGTTTATGAGTAGATTGGATTCTAGATATCCCATAAGCTTTTTGTTGATTATCGTCTCCATGGTTTTGGAGAGAATAGAAGTAATTGCTATTGGGCGGTAGTTAGAGGGGTCGCTGGAGTCACCTTTTTTCGGTATGGGCTGAACATGGGCAAGTTTCCAAGAGTCGGGATAAACTCCGGAGAAATATGACAGGGAAAATAATTTGCGCAGAGGTTTAGCCAAAGGTGAGGCGCATTGTTTTAAGACGATAGGGGGTATATTATCGGGTCCAGTGGATTTGTTGGCATCGAGCTCTTTGAGGCACCTGTACACCTCGCGAGTCCTGAAAAAAACCCTGCCCATTGAATGGGCGTTACGCTCGGAAACAGGGGGTAGCACATCAGTTTCGGGTAAAGAAGAATTCGAAGCGAACATAGATGCTAATAAATTGGCCTTGGATTTGCTGTCTGCTATTACCTTCTCATTGTGAATAAAGGAAGGGGTTGAAGTTGTAGTGAAATTCTTCTTGATGGAACTTACCAAGGACCAGAAGTTTTTGCTACCGGAGGTTGCATTTAGGAGTTTACTTCTCAATTTGTTGTCAAATAAGGTTTTGACTTTCTTGATGGCGGTTTTACAAGAATTTCTTTGTTGTACGTACTCTAAAGGGAGCGATTCACTCGGGAAGCTCTTGTAAGCTCGGAAGGCGGCTTCTTTAGTTTTGATTGCATTCATACACTCCCGATTAAACCATCTGTTGGGCCTAGGCTTCACAGATTTGATAGAATGGGGAATGAACAAATGCATTCCTGCCTGTATGATCCTGGTGATACGGATAGCGGCAGAGTTGGCGTTTCTATTCCGGAAACACAGATTCCAGTCTGTAGACTGGAAAAAATTAATAAGCCCCTGCCAATTGGCCTTCCCATAATGCCATACAGTCATTCGAACTGGTTTGGGAGCGGTGGGAAATTCGAATGGGAAGTTAGCGCTGATTAGGCAGTGGTCTGAATTGCCGAGAGGTGAATCAACTTCGACGGAGTAACGCGCTGAATGAGAAGTTAGAAAAAGATCAAGGAGATATCTTCCTTGACCAGCAACATCAGGGACTCTTGTGGGATGATCCACAATTTGTTGCAAGTTATTGATGTCTGCAAAGAGCTCGACGTCCTTGCCAGAAATACTGGTGCCATTTGAGTAAGTCAGCCATTTAACGTTGTGAACATTGAAATCACCCGCAACGATGATTTCACACTCAGGATTGGACGACAAAAATCCCGAGATTTGTTCGGAAATAGTATCAAAAGATAAGGTGGAGGCTTCGTTACTTATGTTAGGGCTTCTGTATAGGAAGCAGAAGAATATGACGTGGCTTTGGAAAATGATTTTAATCCAAAGATAATTAAAATTTGAAGTTGTGCTTGAGTGTATTTTATAATAAGCCACGTCGTCCCTAACATAAATGGCAATACCCCTATGGGGGGAGAGATTGTGCACTAAAGTGTACCCCGACACCTGGTAATAACCTAAGTCATTATCAGGTGATATTTGGGTTTCACTAAGTGCGAAGATTGGAGGTTTGTAATTAAATAAGTGGCACTCAACAAAAGAGAAATTCGCTTGAAGTCCACGAATGTTACATAGCTAGAAACTGGTAACAATTTGTTATGTTTTGCTTATCTGATTCCACTATATGTTATTTTTCATTTTTTTTAGTTAAGGCCTTCGATACTTTAACTTTTATAGTTCGCCTTGCGCATTGCTTCCCTTACCCTGAACATTACGAACCGCCACTGGAGGAAATTAGTAGGTATTTTATGTTTAGCTAAAAAAATAATAAATGTATTTTAATATAGGTTTGGAAAGATATGAAATATAACGTCAAAAGGAAACTTTCCTATAATAAGAACGTACACCAGTAAACTAGTGGTGGAGTAGGAAAAATCGGCCGCCATTTTGGAACCGCCATCTTGATATTTTTACAAAATGGTCAGATTGCATTGTCATCCAAACTAAACGTGTATGCAAAATTTCAGCTCTATCCGAAACCGGGAAGTAGGTCAAATTTAACTTCAAAGATTTGGTCACATACCATGCAAGTTAAATAAAAGAATTTAATAAAAACATAAATATCGAAATAAAAACACATCGCTATGAGGTAATTGTTTTTATTTAGTAATAATTATACCTATTAAATAAAAATTTTGCAGCCAAAATATGCATCACTTTCGAATTCCGGATAGTTCGAGGGGATCTTTTGTGGTTGCATGCTCCCCGACATCTGCACAAAGATTTGCAACAGGTAAGTTATTAAAGAAACCAAGTGATTATATTTGTGGTGTTTTGGAAGAACCAGTTAAGTGACATTTTCAAAAGCGGCTATTTTTTCACAAGAAACTCGTATTGTAAATTGAAAGTTCGTACTATAATTGAGTGAAAACTGTATCAGTTATCTTATATATTTGGTATGAAAATGCTTATTTTGGAACTTTGAAGTGAAATGTCTCAAAAGCACTTAACTGGGTTTTCCGAATCACCACAGATATTTGAGGCGCCAGTGAACAAAACTGTCTAGGTTTTAGTTTAGGAATCCTTTTAGAATTAATTAAAGGCTTGCTAATATTATGCCGTTTTGCAGATTGAAATGTTTATAATAGAAATGTTTTAGATTCTTCTTTTAGGCAAAGCGTAATATCAGCCTATGCCGAAAGAAATTATACTCAGAATTCTTCCGACTATAGGTTGATACCAGATTGCTCTGCAGATGTCGAAGAAACAGGACTTTCTGGGATATTAGAGAATGAACTAATAAACTCGGGAGGTACATATAAATAATTTGTTTTTGGTAAATAAAATATATAACTAAGTCATTTCAGAATCAAGAGAAGCAGCAATTGAAAAGGCCTCATGGTTGGAGGCTGACAAGAAACTGTTAATTTCAATATACAAAAAAGTGAGGCCTTTTCTAGGGAAAAAACTGAGGTGAAAACAAAAAAAAAAAAATGTGGGAATGCATCTCCAAAAAAATGTCGGAAAAGTCGAAGGCAAGTGGAAGAGCTTGGAGCGGAAATTCAAAAAGACCATAATTCATAACAAAAAAACCGGGCGAAATCGCATAGAGCCTGACAAGTAAGTTTTATATTATACCTTCAAATAATAAAACTCCCATAATTAATAATAATCTGTTTTAATATTTGAACCTTTTAGAGATATGTCAGAAGTGCTTCAGGAAGGAGCAGCGGTGTTTGCTGAGTTTTCAATTGGACCGTCAGGCAGTGGTATCACCAATTCACAAGCTCTGGAAGCAGCAGGAATATCAGGTAAAGGATCAAAATTAAGATTGATTTCTTTCTAGAAGAATATAATGGTTTTTCTTATCATAGAGCAAGAGATATTACAAGAGGAAATTGGAGAGGAAGATAGTCCCTCACCAAAACAAGCTTCAAGATCTGCCCGAAAATGTGCAGCAAATGAGCTCGCTCTACTTCGGGAGTTAAAAGAAAAGGAGCTAGAAAAAAGTAGAGAAGAAAAGAAAACGTCGAAAGAAGAACGAACGGCAAGAGCTGAAACAAAATTGATGGCATACAGGGAAAGGACCATGGAGGTAAAGCGACGGAGCGACATTTTAGAGTTGTACATAAATTATTTAAAAAATAAATAATTGCGGAAGAATAATCTTCGGAATATCCATCTACTGTTGTCATGTCTGCATGCGCATTGGGAATGATTCTTTTCTTCTTTAAAGCGATTTCGACCAGTTTTTTTTTTTTTTAATTCAAGAAGTAGGCTTATTGCATTCTCTGAATATTTATACAAGGATTTTTTCACAATAGATTAAGAATTTGTAGTTCATTACCTGATTCAGGACTTCAATTTGACAAGACTTGCCTCAACGAAAATATCAGTCTGAACTCTTCAGCGGCGATTGGTTCCCCGGAAAGATTTGTCATTTCAGAAAAAAATAAAAAGAAAAGGCTTGAATTTGTTTTAAAATACCAATGAATATTGTTGAATAATGGAGACAAATTTTCTGGACAGACGAATATGAATTTTCCTTGAACACGGGAAAAAAGTATCGTTCAAATTCAGGAAAACAAGAAAATAATATAAAAGTATCCATTCAAAGTGGAGTAAAAGTGGATAATTTGAGGATGCATATCCTGCAATGGTATCAGGCCTCTAATGCTACTTCCCGAGAAAGTAACATCCAACGTATACTTGGAAGTTTTGAATAAGTGTGATTTAATTGCTGGTGATAAACTTGTGTCCTCCAGTAGGATAATGCACCTATCAATATAAGCAAGCTCATTAAAAACTTCGTAAACGGAATTGCACAAGAAGTCACAGCATGGCCCCACAGAGACCTGATTTGAATGTAATCGAAAATATACGGCACATCACAAAACCAAAAATACCTCAAAATTTCAAGAAGACCAATGAGACACCTGAAACTAGGAGAATTCACGTTTGGAGTCAATCCGACGTCGAAACTAGTCGAAAATTTATTGACCCAGTTCCAAGGCGAATGCAAGAAATCATTGAGGCGAGAGGGGGTGATACATCCTATTAAAAGACCACAAGGTATTTACAAACTACAACCATGTAAATAATAATTTTGATTTAATTTATATGGTCTTTTCTTCAATTTCTGTTATGCACAAATAACTTTGAAACGCAAGTGATTTTGCAATCTAAGTGTTATTGTTTTTTTCAATGACGATGTAAAACTGTTATTTTGTTTTTAATGTTAATTTATTATAAATAAATCTGAGATTGCAAAAGAAAAAAAATTAACAAAGAACTTGTGTTTTCAGTACCCTTAGTAGGGTTCTACGGACGCTTTTCTGTGAATTTTTCTCTGCACAAATAATTTTGAAAAGTACTATATGTAAGTATGTGAATAGTACTTCACACCGGAAGTTATACCTGATTTTTGACTGGCTCCAAACCCCAATAGTTGTTTGTATTTGTTTTGGTAAGAACTATTAAGAATTGGAGGATAATCGAGACTCTACGCTGGTAAAAGGGTGTGTGGCGTTTACTTTTTCTTGTGAACTTTGGGGGACCTTGATAATCTCGATTTTAGCCTCGGTACGGTACGGTGGTACGGTCGTATATACCCAGAATAGCTAATAGGCGACAATTGTTTCTGTCAGTTTTGAGAAATAAATCTTTTGTTTTTGACGTGACAACGTCTATTAAAACGATGAACGCCGGCTGCATGCACGAAAAATGATGACTCATTGTCCCGTTATGTCCCGTAGTAATCTTAAAAATTTGATCAAAATTGTCAATATTTAATTAGATTAAATTTGTCAAATTGTCAACAATAAGTAAAGCAAGCCAAACACTCTGTCTCCTAACTGGATGCCGTTGTATAAGAACATTACACTGACGAAAACTGTGAAATGCAAACGAAAACAGTTTCCTTGCGTTCCTGCTTGTGCTATTACCATTCACAAGTCGCAAGGTGGGACGTTTACTGTTATCTATAATATAAAAATGAATCGCTAAATGTGTTGCTAAGCGCAAAACTCGAGAACGGCTGGACCTATTGGACTAATTTTTTTTTTCGAATATTCGTTGAAGTACGAAGATGGTTCTTACGGAGAGAAAAATTTAAAAAATTGCCTGAAAAAACAAAAAAAAAACACTCCTCTATATTCCCATACAAAAGATTCGTAATAATACTTAAAAGTCAATTTGTACTTTAATGGCATACCATAAGATTTAAATGTTAGTGGAGGGGTTCCGTCGCTTAGCAACACATTTAGCGATTCATTTTTATATTATAGAAGAAATAAAAGCCACAAATTTATATAAAATTAAAAAAGTGTTGTATGTTTGTGACTTACTAAATATGCCTCCTATAGGTAAGGCGGTCAAATTTAGGCAGAAGAACAAGAAATGCAACGAATCAAATTAATTATCAATTTAATCGTACTGCCCAGGAACGTGAAGATCGCAATGAAAATGAAAGAATTCGGTTAAGACAGGCCCGTGAAGCGCGAAATTTGAATAATAATGGTGCAAGTTTGATTCGAGCTGCGTTCTGTTACGATATGTCAATTGATTACAGTGCCTACAACTGTGTTGCTATTGGGCATATGAACTCAGTTTGCAAATATTGTAAGGCATTAAAATACAAAAATGAAGCCAATGGATTATGTTGCGCAAATGGAAAGGTGAAATTGATACCATTGCTTCCACCTCCAGAGCCATTGTACTAATTGGTTTTAGGAATAGGAACAGATTCCATACCCTTTTTAAAGAATATTCAACAATACAACGACTGCTTTCAAATGACTTCATTTGGAGCAACGAAAGTAGTTAGGGAAAATTTCATGCCAACTTTTAAGGTTTGTAATAGTATTTGTAGTTGTATGTTTATTAATCATAACTATTATAGCCAATATACATTTTTACAATACATTTTCTCCGTTTACAGATACAAGGTCAAATATATCACAGAGCAGGTTCTTTGTTACCAGTGCCAGATTGCGACTACAAGTTTTTGCAAATTTATTTTATGGGCAATTCTCCACAAGAAATCAATCTACGTTGTGCACATAATAATTCAGTGAAAAGGACAATAGTTGAAAAATTACAAAACTTATTTCACAAATACAATCAATTGATTATATTATTTAAAAGTGCAATGCATATGATGCCATCTGATGACCACAAAATTGTTATCAGAGCAGATAAAACTCCTGTGGGCCAACATGCAGGACGTTTTAATGCACCTACTATCGATGAAGTTGCCATTGTTGTAGTTGGAGAAAATTTAGAGTCACGTGATATTGTTTTACATCGTCGAAATAATCAATTACAACGTATTAAGGAAACACATCGCTCATATGATGCAATGCAATATCCCATTATATTTTGGCAAGGTGAAGATGGCTATGATTTCTCAATCAAGATGATAAATCCCATTACAAGTAATTGAAATATTGGTTTATGAGATGTCACGTCATCTAATATATCACCTACTAAATGGTTTAATTCAGTGGTCGGCAGATCATCGATCGCGATCGACCGGTCGATCTTTAAGGTTTTCTTGGTCGATCGGGAAAATTTTTCTATAACATACTAGCTGGAACCCGGTGCGCCTCGCTGCACCCATCAATGTGCTTGGACGGTGGTCATTCAGCTCTTCCCGCACTAATGTCCGTTGTAAAATATATATGCTGACCATTTTCGAGATGACCTTCCAAATGAACCACAGTTGGATATCTTTTATGAATGGCAAATTTGATTTTTCTACTTGCAAATAGATTACAGGTCAAAACTATTTGCCGGTAGAAAAATCTGCTGGGTTGAGAAAATAATAAGAAGTATAATTGAGACAAAATCCATATTTGAAAAAATTCCCATTAGGTTTGAATTAAAAATTAAGTGATATATCCTGGGTTATGGACTTGGAATTGCTAACAGACATTACTGCAAAATTAAATGAATTGAATTTAGAATTACAAGGTAAACATAAGACAATAATGCAGTTGATTAGTGCAGTAAGTAGTTTTTGTCAAAAACTAAAATTATGGAAATCAAATCTAACCCAAAACATTTTCCGAATTTGCTAATGAAAATAGCTAAAAGTTCATCGAATTATTCTTACGAAATACATGTAGAAATTTTGACAAATTTCATCAAAGAGTTTGAGATTCGTTTTTCAGATTTCAATGAAATTGAGCCAATAGTAAAGTTTGTTATGTACCCCTTTATTGATACTAATTTAGAAGCAACTTCAGAAAAATAAATTGTTGAAAAATGTGGCTTTAAAAAGGTGGTCGATTTTAAGACTAACTAATTTAATCTGAGGTGATCTTACTACGGAAAAGTTTGCCGACCATTGTTTAATTTGTTATTCAACTGTCATCATCATTATAATAAAAAAAATATTTACAGGTTCTGAAATCAGCAAAAAAACTTCCAGCAAACCAAACTTCGATCTGAAGAGTATATTCACCTTAGAGATGAAATTAATTCTGATGGAAATGCAGAAAATGTTGGGAGGATGATTATTCTTCCAGCAACCTACATCGGAAGTCCTCGGCATATGCATGAATATGCTCAAGATGCCATGTCCTATGTTCGGCATTATGGCACAGCAGATTTGTTCATTACATTTACATGCAATCCACAATGGATAGAAATTAAACAAGCGTTATTCCCTGGCCAATCACCTATTGATCGTCATGACATCACAGCAAGAGTCTTCAGACAAAAATTGAAATCTTTAATGGATTTAATTGTTAAACATTGTGTGTTTGGTGAGACACGCTGCTGGATGTATTCTGTAGAGTGGCAGAAGCGTGGATTGCCGCATGCACACATTTTGATTTGGTTGGTTGAAAAAATTAGGCCAAATGAAGTTGATGAAGTCATATCAGCTGAAATCCCTATTGAACAAGTAGATCCTGGCTTACATGAGGTAGTTATCAAAAACATGATACATGGTCCATGTAGAACACTTAATAATAATGCACCGTGTATGGTAGATGGTAAATGTTCAAAGCGCTATCCACGGACATTAATATCGGAAACAATTACTCGAAACCCGATTAAAAATGAAATTCGCCCGCAGCTAGCACGCAGCTGACATGCACTAGCCCGCACGGCGCCCGCAGCTAGCATGTACGCCTGAAGACTAGCCCACAGCTAGCATGCAGCTGGCACGCACGAATATTATAAATCACGAGTAAAAATGAAATTCGCCCGCAGCTAGCACGCAGCTGGCATGCACTAGCCCGCACGGCGCCCGCAGCTAGCATGCACGCCTGAGTGAAAATAACACTAGCCCGCAGCTAGCATGCAGCTGGTACGCATGAAACTCAAATTTAAAATAAAAGAAAAAAAAATTTTCATAGAATAAAAATTCTACGCCTCTTAAAAAAGATGGAGAAGAATATTATATATGTATGTAAAGTCGTCATCAGGCACATTTTGAGATTTTCGTGCGTGTGGCGGGAGAGTGGATACCTGTGGCGGGAGAGTGCATCCCTCTAGCGAACAAATTTTTAGATTTTCGTGCCAGTGGCGGGAGCGTGTATCCCTGTGGCGGGAGCGTGCGTACCTGTGGCGGGAGAGTACGTACTTTTGTGGCGTGCCTGTTTGTTCGCTATGCGTGCTAGCTGCGGGCGCGTGCGTGCTAGTAAGGAAATTTACCATGAAATTATTTTTAATCGGGAATGATGGTTATCCACTCTATCGTCGGCGATCACTAGCAGACAATGGAAGATCAACAATTGTCAAAGTAAATCAACAAGATATTGAAATAGATAATCGTTGGATTGTTCCATATTCACCGATCTTATCAAAAACTTTCAAAGCACACATCAATGTTGAATCTTGCCATTCAGTAAAATCTATAAAGTACATTTGTAAATATGTAACCAAAGGAAGTGATATGGCTGTGATTGGATTTGGTGCAGAGAATTCAATTGATGAAGTAACCCAATACCAAATGGGCCGCTATGTTAGCAGTAATGAAGCATTTTGGCGAATATTTTCTTTTCCAATTCATGAAAGACACCCCACAGTTGTTCACTTAGCCGTGCACTTAGAAAATGGACAGAGAGTGTATTTCACAGCTCAGAATGCAGTACAGAGAGCTCACCAGCCACCATCTACAACCTTAACCAGTTTTTTAGAGACGTGTCAAAATGATCATTTCGCACAAACACTACTGTATTCTGAAATGCCAAAATATTATACTTGGAATCAATCAACAAAGAAATTTATGCGAAGGAAACAAGGAAAACCAGTTCCAGGTTACCCAGGTGTATATTCAACCGATGCATTGGTCGAATTTATTCCGTTCATCCAAGCAAAGATGAATGTTTTTATTTACGGCTGCTATTAGTCAATGTGCGTGGCCCAACATCATTCCAACATTTACGAACAGTTGATGGTGAATTGTGTGGATCTTACAGAGAAGCCTGTCATCGTTTGCAACTATTAGAAAATGATGCACATTGGGATCAAACTCTCAATGATGCTGTAATTTCATCACAAGCTCATCAAATACGAACATTGTTTTCCATTATCATATGTACATGCTTCCCATCAAAACCAATTGATTTGTGGATAAAATACAAAGATAATATGTGTGACGATATTTTATTTAATATACGCAATAGAATAGGGAATCTGAATTTACAAATAAATGAAGAAATTTACAATCAGGCATTGATTTCCATTGAGGATATGTGCTTGATGATGTCAAACAAGCCATTATGTCAATTGGGGATGGCCGCGCCCAATCGCCCAATGCACGATGCTTCTCATCAAGAGTTACAACGTGAAAAATCGTATGATCTTAATACTTTGAAGGAATCGGTTCAAATAAATCTTGCACTATTGAACGAAGAACAAAAGTATGTATTTGATACTCTTATGAAAGTAATAAATGATGGAACTGGAGGGATTTACTTTTTGGACGCTCCTGGTGGTACAGGAAAAACTTTTTTGATTACTTTAATATTGGCAACAATTCGCTCAAAAAATGAAATTGCTCTAGCTCTTGCTTCGTCAGGCATTGCAGCAACTTTGCTTAAAGGAGGTCGAACAGCCCATTCAGCTCTAAAATTGCCATTGAATATGCAAAGCAACGAAACTCCAATCTGCAACATTTCCAAGAATTCGGCAATGGCAAAGGTTTTGCAGCAATGTAAACTGATAGTGTGGGATGAATGCACGATGGCGCATAAAAAATCTTTAGAGGCTTTAAATAGAACCTTAAAAGATCTGCGGAACAACCAAAACCAATTTGGTGGCGCAATGATTTTATTATCAGGAGATTTCCGCCAAACATTGCCAGTGGTTCCACGTTCAACGCAAGCTGATGAACTGAATGCATGTTTAAAGACCTCCAATTTGTGGAAACATGTAAAGGTATTACATTTAAGCAAGAATATGCGTGTCATGCTGCAAAATGATCAATCTGGAGACATATTCTCTAAACAACTCATTGATATTGGTAATGGCAAATTTCCTATAGATGTGCTGACTGGCTGCATCACCTTTCCTGAAAGTTTTTGTCAGTTAACGCAATCAAAAGCTGAACTCATTCAAAAAGTGTTTCCAAATGTTGCTCAAAATTACTTATTCCATGATTGGTTGAGCGAGCGAGCTATACTGGCTGCCAAAAACACTGATGTAAATGAATTAAATTTCAAAATTCAAGATGACATTCCTGGCGAAATGAGGACATATAAATCAGTTGATACGGCAACTAATGAAGATGATGTCGTGAACTATCCACCGGAATTTTTAAATTCACTTGATTTGCCAGGATTGCCGCCTCACAATCTCCAATTAAAGGTTGGATCTGTAGTTATAATGTTGCGAAATATTAACCAACCGCAACTTTGTAACGGCACACGTTTAGCGATAAAAAAAATTAATGAATAACGTAATAGAAGCAATCATTTTGAAAGGAAAATATAAAGGAGAAGTCGTTTTGATACCCCGCATCCCAATGATTCCGACTGACGTACCATTCGAGTTTAAACGACTACAGTTTCCAGTACGACTTGCTTTCGCTATGACTATAAACAAATCCCAGGGGCAGTCATTAAGTGTTTGTGGTATAAATCTAGAAAACCCATGTTTCTCGCATGGTCAATTGTATGTTGCCTGTTCCCGTGTTGGAAAACCATCTGCTCTGTTTGTTTACGCGCCAGGTAATCGAACAAAAAATATCGTGTACCATAAAGTACTACAATAAAAATAAAACTTAATTTGCAATAAGTAAAAATTAAATGAAATATAATAAGTAGGTACATATCATAATAAGAAATCAGAAATTGTAATTTTCATTGTGATTTTTAGTAACTATTGAAAGAATTTTAAGTGTTTTATAATTTTTGTTTTTTGACATGTAATTGTTAACTTATAAATTTTTTTTTTTAAATCTTATTAGCGATTTAGCAAATTTTTTCATTTGCCGTTCATAAGAAATATCCAACTGTGGTTCATTTGGAAGATCATCTCGAAAATGGTCAGCATATATATTTTACAACGGACATTAGTGCGGGAAGGGCTGAATGACCACCGTGTGCTGATCGGCCACTGTCCCTTTGGCTCGCACGCCGAAAGATTGGGGCTTCCCCACAACGCCTAATGCAGAAGTTGTTGTAATCAATATGAGGAAGAAACTGTCTCCCATCGTCTCTGTCCGTCCCTCGCGAGGAAAAGAGGCACCTTTCTTTGCTCACGTTTTGTTGATGGATTGAGTGAGCTGCAAAACACTGGTGCTCCTGGCCTCTGCTCTGCTCTAAATGGCTTGAAATGGTCTGTTGTCCCAATACTGGAATGACAACACAATGGGCCCAATGGTGTCCCTAAATGGGCTGCCTCGTGGGGGAGCAGCCATTTAAACCTAACCTAATCTAAGAGATGCAAGTTTCCTCTTCAGCAGACCGAGCCATACTCTACAAGTCGTGTATTCGGCCAATTTATGATTATGAATGTAGCAGCCTTGGCCAAATTTTATCGCTATTGCCACAACGGCCGCTCCACTGAAATTAACCCCCAATGCCTACACGGCAGTATTTCGGCAATGCAAAAATAGCCCATTCGGTTCATTTTCTTATTCGCGACTTTTCGTTTACCAACAGAACAGCTCGGTTGTGGAAAATTTACCGCAGTCAATATTTCCGAACTCCTATGTCATCGAGTTAAAAAGTAAGTCTCATCAACAATTTCTCTGGTATCCCCTGTCCTATTCTCTTCTATTCTTCAATTTAAGCTTAGTACTAGACATTGGGGCATGATCATGGACTGTTAAACTACCAGATTCTGAAGCGTAGATGCTCATCTGAAAAAGCAAAGGTGTCCTAGATTTAAGCTTAATAGCTTGTCACGCCCTGTTCAATTGCCTGTTTTCGATTTGCCTATTCGATTTGCACTAAAACCCATATAAACGTATCTGTATTCTCCATATTCTCTGTGTAAAGAAATCAAATTGAAAGGCGAAAGGTGTTAAAATTGAAGTTATAATAATCCCAAAAAATCCTTCCTTCTTAGCAACAATTACAAGCCATTCAAACCCTCTTTAAGTTCTCAAAAAATTTGGCAGAAAGATTAACATTGAAGCACCCACAAAGTTCCCTTATTCAGATGGTTGCCTACTTGTCCCCCGTTTAAAAAAATAAATACTTCCTTTCTTATAGAGCCACGAGAAAAGGAAAAATTTAATTTTCCATCAAATTATAACAACAATCAATTGCAATACAGAGGACGTCAAGAAATGATGAAGAACCAATTTCCATCAATATCGAGCCCCCAACTGTGAAAATGGTCGGATAATTTTCTTTTGAAACACCAGACGCGGTCGGGGGTGGAGCATGTAGAAATATTTTTTCAACTGCTCTCACATTATCCTGATAATTTCCTGTCATTCCACGAATAATATCCTGATCATTACGGCGATGACTTTATGGAAAGGAGCAACAACAGCCACTCTATAAACTCCGAGCTTTGTTAACTAGTTTAACACTTAACGATATTAATCCACAGAAAATGGAAAAAAAGAAAAAACGGCCAGTCGTGGTTCCTTTACACATCGGAAGTCCTTAAAGGTTCTAACGATCCCAAATTACCTCGAATAGTATCCGTTATCGTCAGCACACATTCACCACGGGCGCAGAGACACAGCAGAAGACTCAATTTGTTACGCACGTCGCATTAATTTCGATGTGTAAATACGATTCCCGGGAAAGTGATCCTGATGACGTTTCCTGGGCAAAGGATTCTAAACAAGGCATACGAGAGCGTATCGAAACTGAACGAGAGGAAGGACCCCACTTTGTAAGCGTGAGAAGTGAACAGGATACCAGTTAAATGTAATCATAACTTGAGTGTGGATATCCTTGATGGCAGCTTGTTGCTATGCAAAAATAGCCCTTGGGGATCACGAGGCTGCATTGCGTAATTATATTCCATTGCAGGACGGATTGTGATCCTGTACTAATTTCGAGGATGTTTGTTTATGTTTTATATATAAAGGACCGTCGTCGAAGGGATAAAATCCTGGGGATGTTCAGATAGTATAGGAGACACAGAGAGGGTGGGATTTTCATTTTAAGCTAGAAACAAATATTTGGGGATTTTGCGTAATTGCTTTATGATTTCTAAAATAGATTAAAAAGTTAAATCAAAATTTTGATGTGATGAATAATTATCTATTAGGGATTTGTTGGGGAGTTTTGAATAAATCGATTTATTGTAGGGGTAGAGCGCTCTACATTGAAACACAATGAAATATGGAGAAGCGTTGATATTTTTATTCTGTTATCAGAGAGGTTTGGGTCCAAAATGTACGCGAAGAGCGCGATTTTTCAAAATTTGTTTGCCGATTTCGCCGTCCGACGAGTCAAAGTCGTCTACGAGGTGTGGCTATTAAATAACGAGACTGACGCTGCTACAGAAGAAGTGCGCATGCGCCAAACGCCAGTAACCAACAGCTGTTATCGTGAAGCCTTCTCTTTCGAATGTAGTGCCTCTCGCTTCTGTAAACAAATCAGTACAGCCGTAGCCTTCGTTCCCATTAGAGTTGTTTTTTTGTTTCGCCGGAAAAATGTTAAGTGTAACAGTAAAGCAACGCATTGTCGCAACACATTCCGCATTGTCTGTTAAGAGGTTTCTAGCCAAATTCAGCATCCCAGTGTTAGACCATCCGCCTTATTCGCCGGATCTTGCGCCGTGCGACTTCTATCTGTTTCCTAAGGTGAAATCTGCATTAAAAGGAACAAGATTTGAGTCTGTTGAAGCTGTGAAAGAGAAAGCGGCACGGGTCCTGAAGGAGCTGACAGAAAAAGACTTCCGGCACTGTTTCGAACAATGGAAGATTCGCATGGGGCGTTGTAGGGATAGAGGAGGGGTGTATATTGTAGGTGATAACAAGTAAAAATGTATGAAATAAAAATAAAATGTTTTACAGCGTCAGTCTCGTTATTTATTAGCCACACCTCGTATTTCATGAAGGAAAAAAATTTCTACATAACCTCTTTTTTCTTTTTATAATAAAAAATCAACATTCCATATACGTTGTCCGACAAAAAAACCTTGTCTTTAGCGTGAAAAAGGAACAAAAACTACAAATAACTAGCTGATTTTTTCCACACGGTTTCATAAAGATTATGTCTAATACATTTCCCACAAAAAGAGTTATAGGTGAAAATTACACTATCCATAACTCGGTCCTCACATCAAAATGGTTTGTATATGATTCAGGGTGCAGGGATTGCATTAAGCATTTAGTTTTCTGTCTTTTTTCGACCCCCGAGCACGATGTTATATTTGTGTTAGTGTGATGGATGGAAATGAAAACACAATTGAACGGAATGCGGTGAATAACCGTGACGTAAAACTGGTAGATAAATTCTGCCACCTCGATAGTATTATTACCGAAAATGGCGGCGCAGAAGAAGACGTCTGTTCTAGAATAATTAAGCGCGAGGAGCATATGCATGCCTGTTGCGCATATGGAAATAAACGGAGATCTCAAATATTATCAAACTGCGGCTGTTTAACTCCAACGTTAAGGCAGTTCTTTTGTACTGTTGCGAAACCTAGAAAGTAACCCAATTCATCATAGGCCGCCTACAAGTTTTCATCAACAGATGCCTATGTCGTATCCTAAAAATCTGCTGGCAAAAATTGCAAACAAAGAACTATGGCGCCGTGCCGGCCAAGAAAAGATAGACGACCAAATCAGGCGAAGGAAATTCAAATATTGGCCACACCTTTCGACGTGAAAACGAGTATCTAGCCAAACAGGGGCGGTAGCACGAAAGTTGTTTCAATCGAGCTCTTCATACAAAAAATTTTGTAGCGTATGAAGATGTCGATTGAAACAACGTACGTGCTACCACCGCAGGTCATGGACTGGATTCCGCAAGGAACCCGTCGAGTCGCAGACCTAGAACAATGTGGGGAACAACCCTGTTAGCAGAGGCCGCAACAACTGGGAGATCCTGGTCAGAGCTGAGAGCTGTTACGCAAAACAGAGCTCGGCGGAGGGCAACTGCTTCCGCCCTATGTTCCATGACGGATTAAAGGAGCGTAAGTAAGATGGATGGGTGAATTTGACAAATCTTCTGAGGCACAAGTGAAGAACAATCCCACACTTCCCTGCGATCCCTTCTCTATGCAACCGTTTTGTATATGGGGGTAATAGAAGAACTGTTGGATAGCGTAACTTAGGAGATGCACCATCTTTCTTCCTGTACTGGTCTGTGGAACTGTCTCTTGTAATTTTGTCGAGCATTTGTTCATTTTCGATTTCAATATAAGTGTAAGGACATCGTCCTGTTACTTGCTGTATAACTTAACTAGGGAGTTGATATAAAAACATAGTCAACTGACGTTAAGGTATTGAATAAAACATAACGAAAAATCAATTAGTTAAAATTGTAATTTGATTAAATACATTCCCGGAATTATAATTAGTAATTAGTTACCATGAGTTGTTTTATGTGTAACTCTTTATCTCGGAAGTCGGGGTTCAAGCGGGAAAACGAGCAAGTAAAACAATTTACGCCAGAAATACAAAATGCTTGCCTACTATATCTGACATCTCGAAGATTTCACAAACATAAGTATAGTGATGTGAAATTACCGGGTACTCTCGATGATGACACTATAGGCTACCATTCCTCCTGCTATAAGGAATTTCATGTAAAAAAACAATATTTGGTGGAAGACAGGTACGTCTACTGTATTTATAATAGTTATTAGCTTACTTAGTACAACAAATTTTCGATTATTTCGCAACAAATTCAGTTCCTTTTGATTCTGTTCGTTGACGCCTTCTGCATCAACGTCGCAGTCAACATCGGCACTACACAAAATACATTTGTAGTATTCACTTAAAGGCTCCCATACAAGGTCAAATTGGATGTTCAGCGAAGTGCGGATGTACAGCAAAAATAATCGATTGTGAGCCGGTCGGCCGATCAACACTCGTTGCGTGCATGGGTTTGATGAACATCTGGATGTACATCCAATTTGACCGTGTAAACTTAACAAATACACCTTGTATACGTATTTCAAAGCAAACGGTTTATACCAAAGCTCTGCTTCAGAGTCAACTGCTATATCGGCATCCAATGCATCAAGAACAGCAACGCTTCCACCCTCCACTTTTTCCAGTGATTCTGAAGATACACAGACGATGTATGAGCGACAGTGAGCAAAATACGGTTGAGGTATGAATACGAGATAATATATTTGTTTTCCATGTTCCCAGATGTGCAAATGACCGTTCGTTGGAAGAGTCGCAAGCTGCTACTGGAAGTACAGCGAACGTTAATATTGATTTTGATGGTGGATCTTCCATACAGAGTTTGGACAGTGAAGGCAATGGCAAACAATGTTTTTTTTGCAGTAAAATCTGTATCCGCCGGAATTTCAAAAAAATTTTTGCCGTCAAATAAAAAATAAAGATGTGTTTTTACAAAAACTTCAACGGTATGCGACGGTACTAAATGACTTAGGCATGCTACAAAAGATTGCGGCAGAATTGAAGCAAAT
This sequence comes from Thereva unica, assembly GCA_949987705.1. Taxonomy (NCBI): domain Eukaryota; kingdom Metazoa; phylum Arthropoda; class Insecta; order Diptera; family Therevidae; genus Thereva; species Thereva unica. The sequence goes on along the minus strand of OX465282.1, from coordinate 31,877,527 downwards.
CCCACCATTGTGCTACCATTGCCCATGTGTAATGGTCGGTGGTAATATTTATTTTGGTTGGGAAATTTAGTTTGAAATCACCTTGTAGTTAAAGGAAAATTTTTTCGAAATCACTTTGGTAGGAAAAGGGAAAATTGAAACGAGGGATGCGAGAAAAATTTTGGAGGAAAAAAAAAAGAACAATGGAAATTAGTTTTTGAGAAGTCAGTATCAGAGAGTCGGTTTTTTGGTAGCCAGAGTCCGGGCAGTCAGTCAATTTATGGAAAAAAAAAGTAGAGAAAAAAAAATTAAATCGCGGTTTAGAGTTTTAATTTTCGAAGTAATCATCATTGAAATTAACCCCTGCCGATCGGAACTCTAGGCCATTGATAAGTGTTCAAAGGGAAGCAGACTTTCATCAATTTTGGATCCTGTTTCAAGACACCAGGAAGAGGAACGGAGTATCGTCTGTCTTACGAAAAAAGTGCTTATCTGTTAGGGTGATAGACAGTAAACTCGGGAGGAAAAGTATCTTAGAAGGAGGACATCAGTAAGGAGGGCCCCTCTGCTGTGTCGCTGTTATGCATATCATACCGGTTAAGTATTGTGGAAGGAGTACCTTATACCCGGGTGCGATTATCCAAAACAGCCTGCGTTCTTACTAAATTACGTGTTCGCATGGGCTTGATGGCGAAGTAAGGAAAATTATTTCTTACCAGAAGATTCCAAGAAGAGTCAATGATAACCGAAAACTAAATTAAATATATTAACTTATTAACTTTAATCTCTTAAATATATTCATACATTACTTTTAATTATAGAAGCATATTATCACATTAATTTTATTGAATAATGACTTATTACCCTTAAGCTGTATTGATATTTATTAGAATCCTAACCTACTTAACAGCAGGTGACAACATTATACACAAACCAGCAAGGTAGTGCTAGTCTGTTTTGTATTACCTTTCGGTTTGAGAGAAATAGGCTGACGTTGTTTGCAAATATAATTGAATTTTATTATATTATTATCAGCCCTTTTACACTACTAAAAGTCATCAATCACAAACAAAAAAATAAATACACAGAATTTATTATACTCTACTTACATAAAGGTTACAGTTGTTTTGATTACCTTATTATTAAAAACAAATTAATTTTTATATTTTGCCTTTAAGTATTTCGTTATTTTTATTAATATCTTCCCTTCATTGAAAACCTTTTGTTGGATTTCTTTTTATGCTAGAGAGTTGACTTTCTCTACTATCTGATAATTATATTAACATATACAATAGTGTAACAATTGTTGTACAAACACGACGTTTTGGTACCAACGCGACGCGTTTTCTTTTCAAAAAACTTCTTTTATCGAGTGAAGTTATCTAGACACATGTAAGGGTAGAAAGATTTGTTTTTGTTGCATCTGGCATCTATTGAATATTGTCAAACCTTCTTCGCGTATTATTGTGTTGTTATGTTTTCCTCTTAAATAAAACCAAAAAACTAAAAATTTATAATGAGTAACCTAAGTTGTTAAATCTTTTTTTTGGGAATGGTTGGGGCGGATTTCAATTCTTTTCAGGGTTCTTAAGTAGTACCTTTCCTTGTCAGCTGGTGGTTATCCATACTAGGAGCTGGCAAGGGAACGAACTACAGGATACGGCTCAAGCCAGTCCGGGAGAGGGATGTAAACTCAAGATACAAGTGCATACTCACAGGTAAGTGGTGAACCAACCGCGGTAAGGCCCGGCCACACACCCCACGACCCCTCCGGCGAGCTAGATAACTCCGTGTGGCCGGCGTAGGAGTTCCGGAATTTTGTTTCCTTTCTTATGTATGGTATTGGCTCCTTGGTCATGCTTTTCCGGGCTTATGGCTAAGGGGGTAATACCTAGCATAAGTGGCGCCCACTATTTTATCGCGCCATTATGCTATTACACATGGGTATTTCCACGAAACTCTACCCTAATGTGATAAAAATTCAAATGTGTTATTTACTAAAACCAAATTCACATATCGAGTTATAAATAATCATACTATCAAAAATATGTAAAATAAAAATTTTAGCCCTTTTCCAAAATTTTTTAAATTAATCAGTTTGTATGTCAACTCCTTTGTTCTACGTAGCGCCTTCTTTTTTAAAAAGTTTGCTCGCTAGTGCGCCGTCTTGTTGACAGCTTGTCAGTCTGCACATTACTGTGGCGCGAAGTGCACGTTTTTGAGATTCCTGTGCAAGTGATTTTAATAATTTCAAGTAAGTATTACTTTTGATTTGCTACGCTTTTATCAGTGAGTGTAATAATGTCGCACCCGTTACAAAAAATACGCAAGTAGTTTTACTGCGACGTAAATTATAACCTTAAAATCTTTGTACATTGTAATAATAAGAAGCTTACTTTAATAATCAACACGGACGAGTTTCAATACTGGATAGAAAGTTTAAGTGTCTTTTTTGTAATGATAAATATATGTCGCACCCGTTACAATATTTTTTTGAAAAATTTTATATTAGGTTGTTCTACGCATAATTAGAAATTTATTTGTTGCCAGATATGAAAACCGCCAACAGAATGCAAAAGCATCGAAAAAAACTGAGAGAAAATAAAGAAAATTATGAAACGCATTTGCTAAAAGAAAGAGAAAGAGACAAGAAAAGAAGAGATGCCAAGAAGGCTTTAGTGGATGCCGAAGAGATAGAGAAGCGGCGCAAACGTGACCGAGAAAGACAGAGAGCACTGAGATTAAAGAAGAAGAACGAAATACTCCATCTGCCTACCCAGTCGACGTCATCGCCTATTGGAACTTATAAGTCAAAAAGATCATTTAAAAAAGCTATAACCAAAATCAAACGCGCGCTGCCTGCTAGTCCGTCTAAAAGAGTGGCAGTTCTAAAAGAAATTGCCATTGAAGTTTTTCCGACAAGTGCTAGACGATTATTGTATCCAAAGGAAAAAACTTCTGGTAGTCTATCCAAAGAAACCGCAGCTCAGATAGAAGCATTTTACCAGCGGGATGATATAAGTCGTGCAGCACCTGGCATAAAAGATTATAAATCGGTGAAAGATCCCACAACAGGAACACGTCAGAGGCTGCAAAAGAGACATTTAGTAATGAGTATCGGCGAATGTTATAGATTATTTAAAGAAGAATATCCGACGCTTAAAGTTGGCAAGGCAAAATTTTACGCTGTAAGGCCAAGCCATGTCCGACCCGTAAGTGAAATCCCGCACGATGTTTGCGTGTGTGTGTACCATGCCAACTTTAACTTTCTGATTGAAACAGCCAGTCAAACATTTGCTTCATTCCCTCCTTCTGCTAAAAAACTTCTAGAAGAAGTTTGTTGTAATATAGAAAGTGAAGAATGCATGACAAATAAGTGTACACAGTGTGATAACGTAACTGATATAATACCTCTGACATTTGATCGTGACGCAATCATATCATGGAACCAGTGGAAAGAACATGAGGGTCGTTTACAAGTTCAATTGGAGACAGGCACAGTTGGTGATTTCATAAAAATATTCGAGGCCCAACTAAAAAAGTTTAAGACTCACTGGTTTGTGAAAAAAGTTCAGAGCAAACACTTCAAAGAAACGAGAGAAAGAATGTCCGAAGACGAGGCGGTGCTGCAAGTAGATTTCGCCGAGAATTTCGCAATTATATCGCAGGACGAAATTCAAAGCGCACATTGGCGACATCAACAGGCCACTGTTTTTACCGGATGTGCTTGGGTACGAGAAGGTGTTATAGAATCTCGATCTTACGCAATCATTAGCGAGGACCTTAGCCACAACAAAGTTTGTGTCTGGGTGTTCATCAAAAAGATTATTGAAGAACTGACAACCTACAAGAAAATCAGGGTAGTTCACATCTTCTCGGATGGCTGCGCAGCAGAGTTCAAGAGTCGGTATAATTTGTACAATATTTGTACAGGTCCAGAAGATTTCGGAGTAGACATAACTTGGTCATTCTTCCCGACTAGTCATGGAAAAGGTGCCGTTGACGGCATTGGTGCGGTCGTTAAGAGGATTTTGTGGACATCTGTAAAAGCTAGGGAAATCATCCTCAACACTCCACGAGATTGCTATGAACATTTGAAGAAAAAGGGATCAGGAACCATCAAAATTTTCTACCAGTCCAATGAGGACATTAAAGAACATCAACCATTGCTGGAAATACGATGGGAAGGCCTTAAACCGATCAGAAATCTACATGAAAAGCACTATTTTCAAAAATCACATGAATCGACAAATTGCATCAAAGGTGGTCGTACTGTTTCCTCCAAAATGGAAGAAACCTGCCTGAAGATCCTACGTCAAGACACTCGTTTGCGTTATTCTGACATCTATTCGGATTCAGAAAGTGATTAAGAGTAATTACATATAATTTGCAAGCGAATTTTTCAAATTAGGTGGCAAATTGCACAATCGTCAGAAGAAATTCTTTATTTTAGACCAACTATCATGTTAATTTCTTGTATTTTCTTATCCGGAGTGATTTTTATTAAAGCAATGTTAATAAGAACATTTTTTATTTTACTATAAATCTTGAAAAATCATACAGTGTCGCACCCGTTACAAAGGCCTGTCGCACCCGTTACATTTTCAGAAAATTTTATAAAATACATTATACGATTTTTGTACATTTCTAATAACGTAGTTGTTTGAGATAATCATTCAAGTTTTACATAAAAAAGTCTTACTGTATACTTTCATCGAAAATTTTACAGGTTTAACATTGAAAGTCATCTTGGTCGCATTTGACGATTTTCTAAGGTCGCACCCGTTACGCGATTCATGACGTTGTATAAGTTTTTCATTACAAGTTTCTATACAGATCTTGTTTGAGTTAAATATCAAATTTTTCATACTATTTTTGTTTATAAACGTAATTTGTTATATCTGAACAAACACTTTATTATCGTGAAAAAACGCAGTGTCAGTGTCGCACCCGTTACAATGGAAATACCCACATGTAATTTGCAATATTACGCAAAATATAAAAACTTTATGAAAAAACCAGAGACAACTGATTGGGCCACGACGCGCGATTTCAATAAACTGGCGCGTGAACAACTGGTACAGTATATTTATGACGCAGTTATTGTTAATTTACGCGTGTTATCGCTGAACTTCATCGAGAAATGTTATATACAGTTTTTACATGATCTATATGAACTTGGAGATGCCGATTGTAGCAACATTTTTACCACGAACACGTTAAAAAAATTCCTACTTACACATTTAAAAAACAAGATACAAGTAATAATAATAGGTGGCCAATCATATATCATGTCTGCCGTCGTAGACATTGAATCAGTCAGCGATGAAGAAATTTAAGATATCATTTTCCAAGAAGAATCCAAAATGTTCGCTCTCAAATATCGAGCCCATATTTTGAAAATACAGAAAAAACCTTTGCCCACTTATCTTGACAGCGATGCTTTGGACAAAGGTGAGTGTGACATTCCAAGATGGTTAAAAGTATTCTGGGAAACCGCGTTAGGTGGTGTTAGAGCGCAACATGGACTCAGCGATCGTCTCGAACGTGTTTCGTCAACTTTTGCACAAGATTCTATTTTCAGTATTCATTAGGGAAATATAAAACCAAGGAAACATATATTATTAGGACTAGCTATGCAGAGTATTACAAGTAGCAGAAAAGTCATCGAAATTTTAAGTCGACAAGATTACTGTATCAGTTACACAAGAATTTTAGAACTAGAAACATCGGCTGCTTATTCCTGTACAGCGAAATAGCAGTTTTGTCCTTCAGGAATTATACAGACTCCGTCATTATCCGGTGGCGTGGCATGGAATAATTTTGACAGATTTGTGGAAACGGCTTCGGGTAAAAATACCTTGCACGATACTGTAGGAATCATGTATCAAGATATTCCCCTTGAGATTGAGTTACAAAATTTAAAGGTAAATATTCCGGTAAACCCGCAAAACCTTTCTGGTAACGTTAGAGATAGTTCTGGCCACAGGAAGAGATCATAGATACGAGCCTGACGACCTACAAATTTTACGACTTGCAAAGCAGAGACGTCCCGTTTTCTTATCAAGTAATGAAACTTTCGCAAGCATTGAAAATTGTACAGTCACTTCAGACCCTTCTGGCAATATCGCACTAATTAACCGACTGTTTCTTTCATGGACACTCTCGCACAGATTACAGATTCCTGACACACCTATGTGGACCGGTTATAACGCAAAAATTTTCGTAGATAATACTATTCAAAAAATCGAGTACTTGATTCAAATTAACGATTCTCCCACTGATCCCTCAGTGATAAAAGAGACCATGCGGCGTAGCTTAGCAATCACAGATGTCCAATCAAGGTTTTACCAATTTACAGAATGAATACGTCATTTATAGGAAAGATACTGTAGATGGCAAACACGGAAAAACTGCTCAAATATTCATGCAATATGTCCTGCTGAATGATGGATTATAGCATTCGTGTTGGAGATGTTGAGCTGTACAAACATGTGCTGCTAAAAATGACAAACATTTTTTTTGCGATGAACCATCACAATTATGCAAGATACCTTACTATCTATCTTGATAAATTACAAAATATTGAAAAGACACATTCAGGTTTATTGCAAGAATCTAAAATTGCTTTCCTTGGTATTCGCCGCACCCCCAAGCCATTTTCTCGCATTCCAATTGATATTTCTCTTGAGCAAACAATAAATGATGATGCAGCCTCGAAAGCAACGGGTATTATTAATACTACGAATTCTTTTGCCCGCAGAGAGAAATGGTCCGTAACACATTCCTTGAGAACGAGTATAATTTCAAAGTTAATGGATTTCGTAAATCTCCGTTCTGCAGATGATACAGCGAAAGACCTAAACAAAGCTTCCATACTGAAGTCTAAAAATCATTTGGAGTCTTTATTGAGCATAATCAATCAGTGTACTAATCCATTTTCACGCGACTTATCCGAGGATCATTTATACAACATTTCTTCTGGGCAGTCTGTCTCGAAAGACATATATATGTTTTTATCATCGATTGAGCGTCTAGGAAATCAGCAGCGCCTTGACTTTATTGCAGAAACCCGTCTTGAAGCAGAAAGGTTTGACAAACCAATACCGAAAAATAGATTTATAAACTTTGCTTCGAAAAACACGAAAAAAGTAAAAATTAATGACAAAGTAACAGGGATAAAAATTCAAAGAGACATATTTGGACGGCTTCTGTACGCCGCATTGGAGAATAATATTGATCTGCAGAAAGCATTATGTTATCCATTGACGCCTGTTCCGCTCTCTCTGTGCCATATAAACGGAATCATATGTAAAACAACAAAGTCAGTTATTCTTAAGGAATTTAAAAACCATCAGAGACTAAGTATTGATCTACCTGTTCCTACTATAACCATATATGATGGCTTTTACGTGCTCCACTCTCTAACGGTTAGAGTCTAACCAGTCTACCAGAGAGTTATGCTGCAATATCGAAGTTAATTTTTAGATATGTCATGCTTGACAAAAAGATAGTACATAGTATCTTTGATAAATACAGCACTCCAACTATAAAAGATCACGAGCATCAGTTGAGAGGCGAAGAGAGCGAAATTCAATATAATATTAACAGGGAAAACAAACGTCCGGCAGAATTCGGTAAGTTACTACGAAGTCGTAATTTCAAAGAAAAATTTGTCGAGTTTCTTATCGAAGATTGGCAGAATGATGACTTCAAACTTTTGTGTGAAGGAAAAACTCTTAAACTTAACTACGATCACTGCTATGTTTTTGAGGTCGTCGGTAACACAATGAAACGGACTTTAGATTACAATTCCTCGTGTATGCATGAAGAGGCTGACACGAAAATCATACACCATATACATATGTCAGTTACATAAATGCAAACGAGAGAGTCGAAGTTCGCTGTACAGATTCAGACATTTGCGTTATCATGTTAGCCAATATGAAGTTTCTGAAATCAAATGTGGAAATTTTTATCAACATGAGCACCAACAAAAAAAAAGGAGATACTTCACACTAACGAAATTTATAAAAATCTTGGTGACCAGCTGTCAAGAGCCCTAGCTGTTTGTCATATATTTACTGGCAATGATTATAACCCAGCATTCTTCAGAAAAGGGAAGAAACGGCCGTTTGATATTGTAAAAAAAAAAAACATAAATTGTCAACGAGCACTCGTAGAAATTGTAGACTTATCTCCATCTGACATGTCTGTTTCACACGAACTTTTTTGCATCTTGGAGGATTTCGTCTGTAAGATATATTCGTTAAAAACGAATGATGTGAACGTTGGGAAATTGGAACTGTTTGAAAAGGCTTTCAGCTGTAACAAGTCAAATGATGCAGTGCCTGAAGATAGATTGAAAGGGTTAGATGCTTCAAGTATGCCACCAACGAAAGAGGAGTTCCTACAGCAAGTGAAAAGGACTATCTACATAAGTAGTGTGTGGTGTAATGCCCAAATGAGATGTCCTACGACTTTTAAACCAGAAAATTGCGGGTGGACTATAATAGATGGAAACTACCATCATTATTGGTTCGATGGACCCCAAAGTCCGTGTTTTCAAGATATATTATTAAACACAACAGGTATCTATTTGTTGTTATTTTATAATAATATCGAACAATATAGCGTAGTTACTGAAAATACACATTTGTATTTTTTTGATTTAGATGATCATAACGAAAAAGATGATGACGTAGCAGAGTACGTATCCAGTGACTTTGATGAGGAGAGCGGCGATGAGATCCGCATATAATTTTAAAATTCCTCGTATTTTTTTTTCACGACCTTAGAACAATAGTGTTCTAACGAACCAAAGATTTAAAGTTGTATGGTTCTCAAAAATTTATTATATTTCAATGGATTTATTTTGCGATTTTTTTATTATGTTTCAATTTACTCAAATAACAGTTTACTTTATGTTTTATTCTCATTATTTAAAAGAAATTGAAGTTAAAAATTTCGTGTAGAACTTTGTTGCTGAATGATCAGGTGGAAAATAAAAGAACAAGGCGGTTCTAATTGACTCATAGAACTTTTTGTGGAATGAAGACGTTTTTTTATTTACCTTTGCATGGATTTAAACTTTTCCATTTAATATAGGATATTGATATAAAACATTGCTCTGGGATAATAATATTTATATTTTTATTAAACAAATAGTAATTCATTTCTTATAAGAGTCTTAATATTTCATTAAATTTTTATTTAAAAAGAAAACGAGAAAGAGAAAGAAAAAGAAAAAGAGAAATTTTTTTGTCGGTACACCATATCTCCCTTAATATTCCATTAAAACCAATGATTGAGTCAATTTTGCCTTCAGTGCTTATGACGAAAGATAAAAAAATTAAGGTTTCTTTCAAAATTTGATTTGATTATAATGTTAAAATCATTTTGTTTCTATTTTTTTATAATGAAATACGGTGCGAACTATTCGCCAGGGTCAACTAGTAAGGATGTTACGTGTCTACCGTATCGTGGATTTTTTATTTTCTTAATTGAGGAGTGGGCGAACAAAACGGCACATGTCCAGTTTTGCAAATTGTTCAGAAATCGCAAAAAACTGTTTCTGCCTCTGAACTGATCACATTAACTATTTATGAGTATGGTAGGTTGTGCTACTATTTGAACTCATTCAGACGGAAAAAATTTTTTTAAATATGTTTAATACTTTAAGAGAAAAAATTAAAACAAAAATGGACATGTGTCCTTTTGCAGGAACCCAACTGGACATGTTTTTTTGTTTGTTTTTAGCCTCTTGGGGAGCTCCCTGGCCCCCTTAGAGGCAAGGGGGGATTATTTTTTCCTAATAGTAGGGACTGTTACGCAAATTTTAAGGGGTCATAGTGCCCCCTACGGCTTGTTTTGGGGCCGTGGGAGGCAAAAGTGAGGTAAATTTGTTGTGCATTTTTAGTGCATTTTATGATGCACATACAAATCGATGTAATTAGAGCCCCAGGTGAGGTGCAATGAACTTTCATTGTTGATTAAAAACTTTTTTGTATGAAATACGTGCCCTTTTGAAAATCCACATTAACGAATGGTTAAAATATATGAATATTCGTAGGACATATGCCTTTCTGCAGGGAAACCGTTACTTTGCTAACAAAAAAAATATTACATAAAAGTGATTTTTGAAGTGTCTGAGATTGAAATTAGTTGCAGTTTAGTGTAATGAACACGATTCCGTCAAAACACTGAAAACGGCCAACCATGGACATGTGCCGTTTTGTTCGCCCACTCCTCAATTAAAAGAAATTGAAAACCAATCTTATATATTAATAGGCAAACAAAAAGTTTGTACACGCTAAGGCTTTTTTGTTCGTGGACCGATTTCGTTTAAATTTTCAGAAAATGTTCTTTTTATGGCATAGTTTTGTAATAAGGAATTTCAACGAAATCGATTCACGAATAAAAAAGTTATAGCGATTTTAATTTTTCGGATTTTAAAAAGCCGTTGGAAAATTTGAATTTTTTGTGAGCATCAACGTAGAGCTGAGTAGCCTACGATTGACACAAATGCCGTTTCAGTGAAGCGAATGAGAAACAGAGAAAAACAAGCGTTTGTGTGGATTTTTGGCGGCATAACTGACATAAAAAAACTCGGTCACTTTGTGCGTGCATTTTTTTATACTCTTTTGCGTATAGATTTGAGTTGTATGGTGTAAGGGGCGGCCGTTCGTTTTTTGGCGAATGCCTTTAGAAATTTTAATTAATTCATTTAATTATTTCATTTTTGAATGTTATTCTGCGTAATTTTTATTCGTTTTCGTATGGTTCTCGGAATCTGAGTTGTATTTTTGTCATTCCAAACAGTTAACTGCGAATTTTGAGTGCAATTTATCGGTGAGTACTTACTTTTTTCCGCGTTTTCTTTTCAAAATGCCAAGACAACGACGGGGACACTCGAATGTCGATTTTAGATCGCTTCGCGAAAATACTAGAAGTCGCGTTAGAAATTTACGTAGTGTTAATGAAATGAATGTTGCAAATAATGAATTGAATAGTGGTGTGAATGAAGTGAATGTTGATGCATTTCATAATGAAATGTTTGTTGATGGTGTTGCGCCTTTAGAAATTTTGACTGATTCTTTTAAGTGCTTTGAATGTTATTCCGGTTAATTTTGATTCGTTTTCGTGTGGTTCTTTTATTATGAGTTGTCATTTTTGTCGTGCCAAACATTTTCTGACTGAAGTAACTTTACGTAATACTGAGGCATTTTCTTTGTGTTTTCATAAAGGCAAAGTTAATCTACCTCCACTTTCTCAAAATTACTTTTTCAATATTTTTTTTAAAGGATTAACTTCGAATGAAAGTGGTATTAAAAATCGTTCTAAATTTTTTTTTGCAAATATTCGTTCGTATAATGCTGCCTTTGCAATAATTAGCTCTGAGTGTAATTTGTCAAATGACACTGTAAGTGTCATTTATCATTTTACCACATAGCCAAGCAAGACGTCATGGATGCGATTAAAAAAATCCTGGGAAATTTTAGATGCTCTGGAGCGACAATGGAAATGTTTCATAGTAATTAAAAATTCGCCATTGCGAATAATTTTTTTTTAAATAAAAATATTTAAATTGAATTTAAAATCGAACAAATCGTGAATTTTATATATTTATTGTTTTTGTGACCGAATTTCGGTAACGGGCATCCCAACTAGTTAATATTAATTAGTCAGTCTTTTTTTAATGGCCTGCAAACGCAATATTAATGTTTGTTAGTTGTTGTGTTAAAAATTACTTCAACACTGTGCAACCTTTACTGGGTGGATGCGGCCAGTAAAACTCAGCATACAACTACATGTAAACGCCCTGTGCGTGAGCCCCCTTTGAAATGCTCGAGCTGATCCCAGTTTCTCAGAATTTTGTCTACTTTTTATGGCCTTGAAATTTTTAATTTTTTTCCAATGTTTCTTAGAATTTCTGATAGTTTTGAAGTCGTCGGGATTTTCTGAAAATTAAAGAGGACGACTTTTCAATAGTTTCTTACCATGTCGCAAAATATTTCACTTGAGGGTTTCCCGAATATTTTCAGGTTTGGGGAGTTTTCTACCATTTGTGACAAAATTTACATTTACATGAATTGCACATTACATTTATTACATTAATTTTTAGTCACAGCGAATTATTACTCTGATTATTTACATAAAACTTATGTATATCTAATCTTATTATCTTATTAATAATAATAGTGTTACCCTTCTAACACAAACGGCGCACTTCTATGCTAGGGCAACAAATTTGCGATTTTTCGAAAATTCCAACAGGATTTCTTTTTCAATTGTGTGTCTAAGCAATATTTTGCGACACCCTAAAAAACTATTGAAAAAAGTCGTTTTGTTCAAACTTCAGAAAATCCTAACGACTAAAAAACTATTAGAAATTCTGAGGAACCCAAGAAAAAACTGAAAATTACAAAACCATAAAAATTTGTAAAAATTCTAAGAAACTGGGAGCATTGAAGGGGGCTCACGCACAGGGCGTTTACATGTAGTTGTATGCTGAGTTTTACTGGCCGCATCCAAATTGGGCACTCTGACTGGGAACATAAAGAATAAGTATGTGAGGGGATCATCTAATTAGGATTTAACATTGATAACAGGTACCGGTTTGAAAGTGGGGCCGCTGAACTACATAATGTCAATGTTATAAAAATTTTATGTTTTTTGGCGGACTATGGAGTAGGCGCGATTTACGTGTTCGACATTCTTATCACACCAAAGGCAGTAGTTTTTGGCACATAACACCATTTTTGTCCGACGGTTATGTATACATTTTTTTCCTTCATGAAATAGACGACTTTGACTCGTCGGACGGCGAAATCGGCACACAAATTTTGTCGGACACATATACCATGTAATTCCACATATTTTTCTTAAGCGATCCTGAAAAAATCAGATGGTTATTAATAAATTTTTGGAAGCCCATAACTTAGCAGGTTTGGGGTGGTAGACATCCTTAACGGTCCAACATTTTTGTCGGACGAGTATTATTTCGCGCGTATCATCGCCATCTCATGCGGCTATGCTTGTTAGAAAAACAGTATCTATAAATTTTTTGGGCACCATAAAAAGGTTGACTTTCGAGCAACCTGGAGGAAAAAAGCCCCGGTTTCATAAATTTTCGCAGAGCAAAATATGGTAGACTAGGTGTCCTTAAACCATACAAAAAGTTCTAAGAGAGTATGTATAATTTTTTTTTGTTCGCGGGCACTTAGTCTATTAAACGACCGTTACAGCAGCGTTTTAACAGCCCTTTCCCAGCTATATCTAGGACACCCAAACATTTTACACTGTTAAAACGGACACAACAAAACCATATCAGTAGACAAGGTGAGACAAACAATCTTATTAAATCAGAAACAACGGCCATCTAGCACATCTTCGGATGAACCAAAAACCAAGTCCAGAAGACGAGTTAACATTCCAGTAAGGTGACACAAGAGGGGGAGTAATGTGGCAGCATTATTAATTTCAAACAGAAATTAGCTTTCGTAGTTTTAATTGCAAGTTAGCCTCAATTTTTTTGGACGATGAAGCTGTAAAACTGACCTTTACTAGGCAATTTGTCAAATTGTTGTAAGCTTTGAAATCACCGAATCAATTAAATGTATTTAAGCGGGGCCGGCGTCTAGATTTTTTGCGCCCCAGTTTAGTTAGCCATATTGCGTCCCCATTAGCTGCTAATTTTTTTGATCTCAGTGAAGGACAATAGAAAAAGACACACACACACTCTGTGGAGTTCCTTTAACGAATGAAAATGAAGCTCTGTGAACACACTTTTTTTCTGAAATTGAGTCCCATCCAATTGCGCCCGGTGCAAATACACCAATTGCCCTTTTGAAAGCGCAACCCCTCCCTTTGTCCAAGTAGGATTTGCTTCGCGATCTTGGTTTTGTGCTGAGTTTGTTTGCGATTTAACTTCACAAAACTCTCTCGCTAATGCCGTTTAATGCTCCAGGATGTTTTTCGGTGATAGCTGCACTTCCTTCACTATTTCCAGCGCAATTCTGGAGATGTATAGTACTATGCACTCGAATCTCTATAATAGAGATCTCTATGTCATTCCCCAAGCCTTCATATTTCAAGGGATAATGGGTGGTCACGGCACTGCATGTATTAATCTCTACTGGTAAATCTGGCATAGAAAAAAAAACAGTCTACCTTAAGGCGCTTTCAAGAACTTCAGAACCGAGATGTTTCAGGTATTTCTCGCCGAATTAGGGATCTGTAATAGGGCTACTAGAACGAATTACAAATCATGAACTGTAGCACCTTGTCAGTTAAGAAAGGATAGGCGACGAAATCAGGCGAACGAAATGGAATTGGAATGGCCACACAGATAACATGAGAAAAGGCGCAGAGGCTCTGTATATAACAATGAAGGCACGGGAACACTTTTTCAATTTTTCTTTTTAAACTTACGAACCTTTTTTAAATTTTAATTTTTTAAATTGCGCCCGGTGCAAAAAAACAAGAAGAGTTCAGATATTGAAGCCTACAATGATTGGTATGAAGAACATGTAGATTCATGTACGATCAATCATAAAGGAAGTGCTGGAAAAATGGAGGTTGATGCTGTGGTTGAGATGTTCCACAAATCGGTTAAGAAGCATGGAGTGAAGTATGGCAAATATATAGGAGATGGTGACTCCAAGACATTTAAAGGTATTCTCGATATGGACCCGTATAATAATGATCCAGTTGTGCAAAAAAAAGAGTTCGTCGGACATGTGCAGAAACGTATGGGCGCAAGGTTACGTAAAGCCAAAAAAGATAGTAAAGGTATTGGCGGCAAAGGCGATAAAGTTACTAATGAATTGAGCTTATATTATGGTTTGGCAATTCGTCGAAATTCAGATTCTATTAAGAATATGAAGAACGAAATATGGGCTACTTATTATCATAAAAGTTCAACAGATAAAGATCTACAACATATGTACTGCCCGCCTGGTTCGTCAAGCTGGTGTAAATGGCAAAAAGCTGTAGCTGAATACACTCTTGGTGACTTTGTCCATAAACACCCCCTCTAAATAACAAAGTATTAACAGTACTTAAGCCAATTTATGAAAGTCTATCGTCTGATGACTTATTACAACGATGTTTGGGCTCAGAAACCCAAAGCAATAATGAATCACTCAACTCATTAATCTGGACGTTTGCTCCAAAGCATATACACGGTGGGACACGGATTATTTAAATTGCTAATTATTTAGCTGTTACCATTTTTAATGAAGGCTGTTTACCAATTTTGACAATTATGAACATCATGGGCTGCACCATTGGTACTGAATCTCATACATTTACGGTCAAACGCAACGAAAAACGAATTGACCGCTCTGAACTGCGAGCTTCTGCGGAAGCAAAGAAGCTAGAACAGCTCGCTTAGCTGAAAGAGTTATGGAAAATGTTAACTTTGAAAAAGAAGAAGGCCCAATGTATGAATCAGGGATAGCCGATTAAATAAATGTAAGTATTACCTAAATACCATTATCTGAGTACGTAGCCCGAAAAGTTGCTTCAAACTTTAAACGCTTTTTTCTCGAAACTGCTCGACCTACTCGACATGATATCTCAAGTTCTACTTAAACAATTTATTTGAAATTTTGGAGAAATCTACTTTGTATATCCCTTTATATCCGGAACCATGGATTTTGTAAAATTTTGTTTTTTTATTATTTTTTAAAAATTTGGAAAGGTCCAAAAACAAGCCTAAAAAAATTTTACTGTCATAATTGTTCAAAAAAAAAAAAATATGTATGTATATATTTTTTACTTTACTCATCAAGAATATGTTGGGGGGTTTTTTCGGAGTACTACAAGAGTTGGAAACAGGACTCTCCATTATTTTTTTAGCTTCCACTTTACAAGTGTGTACCTTTTAATTTTTTTTTTTGAATTTTTTTATTGTATTCGTTAAAAACTTTCAGTTAAAAGTTTTACATTGGTATTGACATTTTTGTACTTTGATTTTAATATAAAGTGTATCGAAAACATTTATTTAATTTTTCGTCATGCTGAAAAGATCAATAGAAATTATGTGCAATTTCGACGATTCAAGTGACGAGGACCAAGAATATATAAGTGTTCGAAGAAACAAGAAAACGTATAGAGAACGCGTGCATTATTTCTTCGAATATAATGAAATAGAATTTATTAAAAGATTTTGTTTGTCAAAGAATACTTTTGCTTTTGTTCTGAAAAAGATTGAAAATGAAATAAAAGCCAAAACTGAAGGGTTAGTATCCATACATATATACATATGATATATAGGTATATGATATATTTCACAATAAAAGAACTTCAATTAGGTGTTTCAATAATTTTTTTTTTTAGAAATCATGCTCTTTCTCCAAAGAAAATGCTGATGTTAACGTTACGATTTTACGCAACAGGTAGCATGCTATTAACTGTAGATGACTTTAGTGGAGTTAGCGTGGCAACTGCAAGTCGTGTTGTAAAAAATGTTTCCATTGCCCTAGCTAAACTATGTCCAGAATTTATTAAAATGCCAGAATATGGGTTAAAACAAACCAACTCAATGTTTTACAAAATTGCCAAATTCCCCAAGGTAGTAGGGTGTATTGACTGCACTCACGTACCTACGCATACAATCTCCAGGTGGAGAAAATGCCGAAACATTCAGAAATAGAAAAGGCTATTTTTCATTGAATGTGCAGGCTGTATGCAATGCAAATTTAGAATTAATAGACTTGGTGAGCAGATGGCCTGGTTCTGCACACTATAGTAACATATTCCGCAATAGTCGCCACAGGGCTCGGCTTGAAAGTGGCGAATTTAACGATTGTTTTATCTTGGGAGACAGTGGTTACGGTGCCAGTTCATATATGATGACTCCATTTCCACAAAGAGAAGGTGAAGCACTATACAACGAATCTCAGATTCGTACAAGAAATGCCACTGAGCGCTGTTTTGGTATTTGGAAGCGTCGCTTTCCGATATTATCTCTTGGAATTCGTGTCTGCCTTGACAGAGTTATGACAATTATTGTTGCCTGTGGTGTTTTGCACAATATTGCCCGTGTATACAATGAAGTAGATCCACCTATGGAGGAGGATGTTTCTGTTGAAATGCATTATGAAGAGAGCGTGGAAGAATCAGATGGTAGTGGGGGCGACAATGAAAATGCAAACAGTAATGTAAGTACGAGGACTAGTTTGATTAGAGATTATTTTGCAAGGTTAAGGAGAGGAAATTGCATACATTTTAAATTTTGCCCACTAATAAAAATGTTTCTTTCAGATTATGAGTATTAAACGGATAATGCTGAAATATAATTAATTATCTAAAAAAGTATTTCCCATGGACGATAATAAAAAGTATTTCAAGTGTTATTTGTATTTTCCAATTCTTTTTTTTTAATTTCACATTCAATATTTAATATTTTTAATTTTATATCGGCCAGTTCCTTTTCCCATTTATGTTTTTCCTTGGCCCGTAATTCTTCATTTTCATAAAAAATCGTTTGGGCTTTCATAAGTTCGCATTTTTCTACGCAAATTTGTTCGTCTTGGTTTTGTCTTTTGGTTTTTGCCCCGATTTTCAATTATTCCGATTTATTACTTTTGAACTGTCCAGAGCTCCAAGTAGACCACATTGAATATTTATTGAAGTTCTATAAATACATGTATTACTAGTTTTACAACTAACATGATGTTACCTTTAATTACCTCTTCCTGAGCCTCTTTAGCTTTCTCCTCCTGAGCCTCTGTGGCTTGCTCCTCCTGAGCTTCTTTAGTTACGTCTTCGTGGGCCTCCTCTGCTTATTTCTCAACCAACTCTTGGAGATTTTCTTCTACATAAATATTTTTTTCCCCATTTTCTACATTATTATTCGCCTTCAAGCTTACAATATTTTCTTCCGTCAGATTTTTTGTGTTTTTTTCATTGGTAACAAATACTAAGGAAAGCATTTATCAGTAATTGGTTCAAACAAATAGCGGAATTTATAATAATTACGGTTGTCACTATCGAATTTTCTTTCTAGCCCAGTGGCAGAATAACCCAAAAGGGAAACTAACCTTTCGGTCGTAGATGATAATTTTAATTTATTTTGGCCTCCGCCAGTACGATAAATTTCTGTTTTTTCTTCAGCTAAATCTTTTTTTGCCTTTTTCTTTAAATTTTCGTATTTGTCCTTTAAATTTTTCACATCTCTATTCACACCACTTAACACTTTAAATTCATTATTTATATTGTCCCAGGCGATAATTTTCTTTTTCCACTTTGTTGCATCCATTTGTTTACAATCAATAATTTTAATATATTTTTCCACTAACGATAACAATATTTCCTCTTCTTTAGTGGAAAAGTTCGAGCATCGCCTCCTTTTTTAGTACCCTTTTGGCTCATTTCTTTTAACAAATGTAAAAAAGTGGTGTAACACCAAATTTTAAAATATTCGAGGTGGATTTTCTTTGGGGTCATATTTTGCCATATCTTTCGCAATAAAAGTAAAGCAACTTCAGAAGTAATTATAGTGCACTTCCGGAGTTGCTTTAGTTTTCTAGCGAAAGATGCGGCAAAATATGACTCCAAAGAAAATCAATCTCGAATATTTGGAGTTATACCACTTTTAAAATGAACGACACAAAAGGTTTGTTCCAATAGAGAATGCGGGTCCACGCGGGTGCATGAAATCGCCCAATTTCTGTTCCAATAGAATGTCGTGCTCGAAAAAGAGGGGGAATTTTTGCTTCCCCTCGAGCACGAAACCGCAGTTTATTTTTAGGTGGAGTGAAATCTTATAACATTTTGACATGTCAAAAACAGCTGTTACTTCAAATTTATTTGAAAACAAACCGCCGCAACAACCGTTTTGCAGATTAATTTTCATTCTTTGTAGAAAAAAAAAAACCATTACAGATATCAAAAATATGGAGGGAGGAGGAATGACGAATAAATTCTTCATGAGAATAACTGGGCACGACATGCTCACAATAACTCTGGATTGAAATTCTTTTGTGTTTTCTGATTTTCTTTACTTTAACAAGTAAATCACTATCATCCTGATATGAAACATAATTAAGAAGTTTGTTTTCATCATCGCCCGAACTTTCGTCTTTCTCTAACGAAATCACTTGTAAAATTCGTTTTTTGCGAATTATATCCATATCTATCTTTGTAAAATTCAAATTATCTTTAGAAAAAATCAACAACACAAATGACGTTTAAATGACAGTTCTTGAATTGCATGAAACAGCCCAAAAAGCGTTCCATGACTTTTCGGGATTTTGACTAAATTTCCCCCCACCACTTAAGTAACTTTTCGCAGGCTACGACAGGACAGGTTTTCTATTGGAACAAACCTAAAAATATTAATACTTATTTTAATAAAAAGAAACACTTATGATGTTTGATGTACTGTAACTATATAAAAACTAGTACATTTTAAGTTTAACTTCAAGTTTGTTAACTCATAGTTGGCGAAAATGAAATTTTTTTACTGGCACTTTACGGTCACAGTTAAATTAACTACCAGTTTAGTAACTGGAAGTTTACTGACAATTTAACCGGAGATTGTGAAAACGGCCCTTATTTTGTTATTCGATTCGAAAAAATGCTTAAAAATTGGGCCTCTACACCAGAATTCCCCCTTAAGTAAAAGTAATTGTTCTGTTATTTCTGTGGTATCCAATCGCTAGTTTACATAAATTTATTGAACGATTATTTTTACTCTATCGGATGGTTACAAATTCAGAGATAAAACATTTTTTGATTTAATTTTCATTGTTATTGTTGAGGAACATTTTTTTGGGGAAAAAATCCTTCCGTATCGCGCACATGAAACAGAACCAAGTTAATTTAAATTTTTCGAATTGAAATATTCCGAAATATATTAAAAATCACTCAGGAAACCCCTTTACATTTCATGCTAACATTGGTCTTTAAAATTCATTATTGCCGGCAGCATTCCCTGCAGCTAAATAATCCCCATTTTTCGGTTGTTATCTTTTCACAGCAACAAAAAAATCCAATCGATAAATTCTGCAAATGGGAAAAAATAATAGTAGGTATTTAAAAAATATTTATGAAATTCTCTGCGAAAACAATTTCTTTTCTTTTTTAACTAAAGCACATCTTCCTTCTAAAACACGGTTAGGAAAATGATATAAGAAAGGTTGAAAGGAATAAGGGAGGGAACCAGAAAAAAAGGATATGCAAGGAACAAGGAACTAGCCTGTATATGTATGTACTCTATACACAGCAAAAAGGATATATATGGCTTTATGCAAATTAAAAGCTTTTTTGTTTTCTGGGGCGAGAAAATTGCGAATTGAAAGGGTATACTCCGGCGTGGTATAGAGTTGACAAAATTAAAGAAAACGAAGAAGAAGATTAAGATGAAGAAGAAGTTGAAAATTGGTTTCCTTCGTGCCATCCTCCCCAGGGCTCCTTACACCATTAACTTCATCATTGGCGTCACCATAAAGCACCATTCTTTCCTTATATTAAACAGTAAACTTTCCTTCTGTTTTCACCAAGTTTTCCCCACTTTTAAACTTTTGTTGAGTCGCGGCGAAGTTAACTTCAATTAAATCCGTTTTCTGTGTGTCTCCCACTTTTTCTTATGAGTTTCTCAGATATTGTCATTTATTTTATGATCCTTCATCTGTTTTTTTTTTTTGGATATGTCAGCCTGAAAATAAATTACAAGAACAACACATTTGTTGGTGGTTTCCGGAATTGGGTTTCTATAAATAACTGGATGCACCCTTAAAAAAATGAGCCATAATGGCATATGCCAGTAGATGGTGCAACGAAGATACATTTACCAGTGAAATGGCATGACTTACACCAATTCTGCTTGGGGGCATGTCTGTAACTACCGAATGACAATACATGTGCCATTGATTAAGTCAGTTTAAATTAATATCGTTCTCTTGCTAAGACATTGTAGAATATTGATTTACGCTGATGACAACAAATTGTACCGTCACATTAAGAGTATCGAGGATTGCAAATTTCAGTCTTGGTGTATTAACAACAACCTGGTTCTAAATATTAGTAAATGCGAAGTCATGACGTTTAGTAGGGATCATATAATTTTTAACTACATATTTTCTGATAACGTAATAATTTTATTAAAGATCTCGGGATTAGATTTGATAGTATGCTGGAGTTTTCCACTCACATCAACTATATCCCTTCCAGAGGTAGTTTAGTCCTCGGTTTTATAAAAAGATGGTCCAAAGAATTTAACAACCCCTTGATCACTAAACATCTTTACATTTCTCTTATCAGACCATTACTCGAATATGCGTCCCAGGTTTGGTCTCCATACTACAATTCGCATGTTAGAACTATTGAATCGGTTCAACGAAGCTTTGTTCGATTGGCACTGAATCATCTTCCATGGGAAAACTCATTAGTTCTATTTCTTATGAATCTCGGCTTAAGTTACTTAACTTAAGCTCTCTTCACAAGCGTCGTGAGGTGACCGATGTTGTATTTGTTCATCAGCTCCTTAATAAGAAGGTTGACTCAGGTTTTTTTAGGTCACCGTGCGTCATTTAGAGAGAGTCGTTATGATTTGAGAGGACCACCTCTTTTACAAATTAACTCTTCTAACATGAATTACGGCAGATTTGAACCTGTAAATCGCATGTTCGTTAATGCTAACAATGCGCGTGAGCGTTAGTAAAGATGTAGGGACATCGTCCTACTACTTCCGGTTTTACTTAGTCAAGGAGACGAGGGATAAAAACCCAGTCGACTGCGGCTAAGTTAGGTTAAAAAAAAAACAATAATAAATTTTCGAGGACTTGTCAGTTCAACAAAAATAGAAAATAGAAGTTTATGTATCTCCATAATAAAATTAAGAATTCTTATCACAATATTTATTTAAAAGTAAAGTAAAATATAATATAGTTAGTTCAAATAACGTAAATTATAAAATAAAAGTGTCCTTGATATTTGTAACAGTTTAAAATAAAGATTGTTAAAAAACAAACCAATCTAATTATTTTGGGAAGAAGAATATGAAGGTTGGCTGAGGACCAGCTAGAAGCAGAATATTTAGGTTGGCTGAGAGTCAACCACATGGGTGACCCCGAATTTTGAAACACAGGGAGGCCATCATCAAGAGGCATGGGCCATAACAGCTGCACCAAGAACAGCTACAACTGCAACCCCCAACATCAAGTGGAACTGCGACCGATACCAGGGTCCAAAGAAGACATCTCTTCTTTTCGGTGGGGGAACATCCAGCAAGAATCTAAAGAAAACATCTTTTCTTTTTGCCGCGGAGGCGAAATCCAGCAGCCAGACAAAGAAAACATCTTTTCTTTCCGCGGAGTCAACGCCCAGCAAGATTGCAAGAAGACATCTCTTCACAAAAGCGACGCCTGGCTGGAAGGGGGGTAATATGGGACCCAGGTAGGCTATCATATCAACTACCTGGTGTCCCATAGTAAATAGTTTAATAGCAGGCTGGAGATATTTCCTTGTCTACTTTTAAGTAGGCGATGGAATATCTCCAGCCTTATATAAAGCGAACAATTAGATTTTAAGTTCAGTTGCAATTAGCAACTCATTTAATGTATATGCATATGTAGGTATATATGTATATTGTAAATAAATTAGATTTACGGGAATATACATTTTTTTAATATTTGGTGGCCAACCACTAAATATAGGTAGGCCACTACATTTGGTTGGCCACTACAAAGATGTCCTTAAAAGGAGTCTTTTTATTTATTTATTTATTTATTTATTTACGCCAAACAAGGCTTGCTTAAACTATATTACACAGGGAAAGTAACTTATGAATATATACATACAATCGCTAAAAGTACATTTGCATTTAACAATTTATCACAGGTATATCTTTATAACTTATGGTACATTAGTTATAGTGTTAGTTCAGGATAATTCGGATGACAGGAAGGATATCAATTTTTTCTTGAAGGATAATTTGCTCATTCCAGGGGAGAAGCAGGAACTGTGGCCATTGAAAATCATACAACATCTGTTGACGGGCTCGTTCTTTCCATACTCGGTCCGATGAGAATATTCCCTAAGCATTTTCGTATGCCTATTCTGACGGACATCGTCGTTAACTTTGATCCTGTCTGACAGAAACTGAACATTGATCCTATCGTTCAAGACGTCCAAAGTAAAGCATGATATAAGCAACTTACGCCTATTAAACAGAGGCATGAGATCCAACACTTTGAGCCTGTCCATGTAGGGTGGTAGGCTATGAAAATCACGCGAGTCGTATAGATTTCTCAGAGCAAAGAGTAGAAATTTCTTTTGCACTGACTCAAACCTGTTACTGCTTAACTGGTAAATAGGATTCCAGATCGGGCATGCGTATTCTAAAATCGGGCGGACTAGCGAACAGAAAAGGGTTTTTGTAACTCGAGGGTTGTCAAATTCCTTGGCTCTTCTCTTTATAAAGCCTAGAAGTTTGCTAGCTCTTGCAATAATATTATCGTAGTGCAAATTGAAATTTAATTTATTGTCCAGGACAATACCCAAATCTACAATTTGATCAACGCGGTCTAATACCCTGCCGTTGAGATAATAGTATTGCAACTGTATGCTTTTTTTACGATAGAAGGTAATTACGTGGCATTTACTGGTGTTTAGTTGCAGTTTATTGGTGGAGCACCAGTCATGTAACGTATTCAGTTTCGACTGAAGGAGAGTTACGTCATCACTCGACCTTATGACACTATATATTTTGAGGTCATCGGCATAAAAGAGATGTCGTATATTACTTAGTTTTTCTGACAGGTCTGAGATGAATATATTAAATAAAAGTGGGCCAAGATGACTACCCTGGGGGACTCCGGAAGTTACTTCGATTTCTTTTGACAGAAATCCTTGAAATCTAACGGCCTGTGTTCTTCCGTTAAGATATGATTCTATCCATCTTAGGATAGGCCCAGATATTCCGAATTTTAGTAGTTTTGTTATTAAGATATGGTGGTCGACACGGTCAAAGGCCTTACTGAAGTCAGTATAGACAGCATCGATTTGATGACCGTTCTCCATACCACATAGTAGTTCGGAGGTTAGTGTCATAAGGTTAGTAGTTGTCGAGCGCCCTTTTCTGAAGCCATGTTGTTGGTCATTGAGGAGCGGATCGATTGTTTGGGCAATCTTGTTGTAAACAAGCTTTTCGAAGAGTTTAGGAATTGCTGATAATATTGCAATGCCCCTGTAGTTGTCCACCGAATGCTTATTAGATGCTTTATGAATTGGTATGAGGTAGGATTTTTTCCAAGTTATAGGAAATTTTCCTAACGATAAGGATTTGTTGAAAATAAGATGGAGGGGATATAGAATTTGAGTTGAGTAGCACTGCAGAAAGCAAGGAGGCAGATTGTCGGGACCGTGACCTTTATTGATATCCAGATTGTTTAAACCTGTCATGATGTCTTCGACGGATAGGGATATGTTATCTATAAGAGTTGAAGTAACAGTGCGCGTGTGTGTTGGGTCAGTATGTGTTGTATCAGATTTTGGACAAAAGACTTCGGTAAACTTGTCAGCAAACATGTTACAAATTTCCTGTGGGCAAGAGGAGTGTTTACTGCCATTGGTCATTGTAGTTGGATAGCCTAAGGTCTTTCGTTTCATATTGACGAACTGAAAGAATTTTTTGGGATCTCTTATAATGCTATCGCCAACAGAGTTAAGATATGTAGTATAGGCCTCACGTGACCTAAGACTGAACTCTGAGGCTAGCCTAGTGTATTCTAATTTCAGTTCATCATTTGCATGGGGGTTATTTCTAATCAGCTTATACAATTTATTTCTCTGATTACGAAGAGAACGGACACTCTTATCCAGCCATGGTTCCGATAATTTATCCCTTCTTTTAATTCTGGGCACATGTTTGTCAATAACGTTGAATATTATAGTGTTGAAGCAAGACACCATTTCGTCAATGTCATTACCAGAAAGCCTATTTTCCCAGTCTACTAGGGATAATTCGAAGGCAATGCTGTTAGAGTCTGCATTTTTATAATCATAAATGATTGAGTTATTGTATGATATACGATGATTAGATATTGCGGTATTATGTTCGAGGATCCATGCAGAATGGTGAGTAGAGTTGGTAAAAAGGTTTTCCTCAGGCGGAGCAGGCAGGATGTTCAGCTCCTCAGGTGAGTTAGTGAAGATTAGATCTAACCAATTACCACGAGAATTCGGAGTTCTAATGATTTGGTGTAGACCATTTCCATAAAAGGAGTCGATAAACTTTATATCGATAGCATTTGTGACGTTAATCGGAAGTAAACAATTTTCTTCCTCTTGAATGGATTTTGCATGCTTTGTTAGTATGTTAATATTTTTATTTTTGGAGCTAATAGTGTTATTAATCCTAGTTTTAACTACCTTTTAATCTCATGTGACCACTTAGGCATGTTTCCTTTTGCTTGCGTGGGTTATATGTTCATTTGGATGTTTTAAACTTTATATTTGTTTGGTTAGTTGAGAGCCTCATCTCAGCCCTTGATTGTGCTAACTTGGTTAATTTCTAATTGATTTCTGTGCTAGAAGGGTTTACTCTATTATAATTTTTCTGATGTTTTAATGATAACTTAAAAAATTTACAAATTATGAATTAAAAATATCACACCAAGCTGAAAATTGGTATAATTGTTCAAAGCACCGTTATAAATGAAATCTAAAAAGTCCTCATAGATCCGCCACCTGGAACCTGGATTTACTCGGGGTCACAGGACACAAAAACTGATATTCAGCAAAACGGTAGCTTTTATCATAAAATAGTGTTTACAAAGTTTGTAGATTATGCGATTACCTACAAAAAAGGATCTTATACATTTTCCCGTACGAATTGTCATTCATGAGATATCGCCGTTTTAAAGATTTGAAGCACTCATATCCCCTCACTTGCAACTTGTATGGCCGAATTGCCATTTACTTAATAATTTAATAACTTCTAGACCGATTATAGTAGAGCAACGTAATTAGGCTCATCTTTTGGGTAAATGTGTATTCTTTTATTTGAAAGAAAAAACAGAAACCTGAGTGACTCCGTTTAGAAGATATGTAGGTTCAAAGAAGATGAAGACGAACAAATCGAAAAATGAAATGACGAATGAAAAATGATGCTAAAGATATTCGAAAACTTTTAGAGTGGTTCTCAACGCATGATCCTTTTCCAGAGGTTAGCAAAATTGTTTCTATTATGAGTGGTGTCGTTGGTGATGATAAAATTAATAGTTATAAAGCTCGTGAAGTTGGGCTTGCTTCTATGGCAAAAATGACAGGACTGACATTCAATAATATTAAATTAAAACGCACTGACAAAGTTGTTCCTCTTTTAGCTATGACTAGTACCATAAAAGTTCATGAAGAAAAAGTATCTGTTGACCCTGTATTGTTGTTCCAACGCATGAGTATTACTCCAGCATTTCAAGATGAAATAGAAAACTATTTTGAATATGAATTATCTCCCTACCCTTTATCGTTGTTTGATGATGTCGGGATGCGCAAAACACAGAATTCTGCCATTTAAGATTGTTTCGAAAAGGTAGATTTTGATATTAACAACACAAATGCGACATACATCATTGATGGAGGATACTTACTACATCGCGTTGTGTGGGATAGCGAAGAAACATTCAACGTTATCTTAGATAAATACGTACAGTATGTACGTCGACATTTTGGTTCCAGAGTTACTGTCGTATTTGATTGGCTATAATGATTGGACGAGAAATACCAAGGCTGAAGAACAACGTCGTCGAACTTTAGCAACATCTTCATCAATTGATATTTTATTTGATGAAAATATGACAGCTCCAACCAGTCAACAAAATTTTTTTACAAATACTCACAACAAGTCTCGGTTCATTTCTATGTTGAAAGAAAAATGTACTGCTGAAAATATATTGGTAGAACAAGCTAATAATGATGTTGATGTATTGATAATTGAAACAGCAATAGAGCAATTCAATTTGACAAATACAACTATTGTTGTTGGTTTAGATGTAGACTTACTCGTATTACTCTCTGCTCGAACTCCAACTGAAAAAACTATTTTCTTCTTGAAAACCAGGAAAAGCTAAACTTCAATCGGTAATTCATCAAAAAGTTTATCTACTTTTGCAAAGTGTCAAAATCATGTATACTATTTTTACACGCAATAACTGGCTGTGATACGACATCTGCATTTTACAGGAGGAGGACAAACTACCTGCTTAGATATGTATAGATATGCATGTTTCGTTAAAAATACCAAAAGTAAAAAACAAGTACAATTAGCTTGTCTTTCTCCAACCTCAGTTGCTGCTCATCAACATCTTTTTCGGGTATATTACCAAGTTCAAGTGTGGCTTGGTTATCACCTAGACCCTACAGACTGGGGTTGGAAGTTGGTCAACAATTCATTAGAACCAGTTCAAACTTTACTTATACCTGCGCCGGAAAAACTGCTGAACACAATTTTTTGCACCTGCAAAAAGGGATGCAGTGCTAAATGTGGTTGCAAAAAAGTCGGACTGTTTTGTTCTCTGGCATGTACACATTGTCAAGGCCGGTCGTGCTCTAATATTGAATCACCCAACAGTGGAGGATCCGTTTGATTCCAACGAGGCGAAATGCGATACATCGCTATTTTGAAGATGAAGAAGAACAAGAACAACAAGAAGAAGAACAAGACGAACAAGAGCAAGAATATCAAGAAGAAGAACAAGAAGAAGAATTTGAAAGTTACGACTCGGACGATTAAATTTCACCACTTTTTTTTAACTTAAATTGCTTTTATCTTTTCAATTTCTGCTAATATCCATTATTTTGCAATATTTTCAAATTAAACAGGATCACAACTGACCCGTGGAATAGGCCTACTGGGGAAACCACGTTAAAAAAACGAGCTAAGTACACTACCTCATAGGTGGCGTGGAAACGTGTGCATGTTAAAGGGTTTTACTGCAGACTTCCAGATTTTCCTCACACTTTGAACCTACATATCTTCTAAACGGAGTCACTCAGGTTTCTGTTCTTTCTTTCAAATAAAACACATTACCTAAAAGATGAGCCTAATTACGTTGCTCTACTATAATCGGTCTAGAAGTTATTAAAGTTTAAGTAAATGGCAATTCGGCCATACAAGTTGCAAGTGAGGGGATATGAGTGCTTTAAATCTTTAAAACGGCGATATCTCATGAATGACAATTCTACTTTTTTGAAGTAGAAACAACAGCTTTAACAGATTTTCAAAATCCAGCAGCCAAAAAATCATTAGTAGAGAATTTAAAAGAATGGTATTTGAGAAAAAGGCCTTCCCGACAATGCTTTGATGAATTGTTAAGTATTTTAAGGGAATAGAAAATTTAGACGTACCTCTTAGTTCTAAGACAATTTTGCAAAGTAGAGAAAAACTCACTATAAGTAGAGTTTCGCCTGGTGTGTACTCTCATTTTGGAATCGAAAAACAATAAAAAAAATTTGTAGCACTATTTTTGAACATAAAGAAGTTATCGTAGACATTAATATTGACGGATTGCCATTATTTAGAAGCTCTAAAATTCATTTGTGGCCAATTTTACTGCGAGTCACTAATATTAAAAATATTAAAATATTTCCCGTAGGTGTTTATTTAGGTAAAAAGAAACCAGATCACATAGACCAGTTTTTATCCAAATTTGTTGACGAAATTAAATATCTTACAGAAAACGGAATTCAGGTAAAAAATAAAGTAATTATATTTAAAATAAGATGTATTGTTTGCGATGCCCCAGCAAAAGCTTTTGTATGCGGAATTGTTGGCCGTACCTCTCTTCATGGTTGTCCTAAATGTACTCAGGTTGCTAGGAAAGTAAATGGTATTATAGCGTTAAATCTGGTGATCTGATTTCTGATAAAGATTTTAAAGATAGGAAGAACTTGACTCATCATCAAAAACGTTTTCATGACAAAGAAACTCCTTTTGAAAGCATTAATGTTGGAATGATTAGTCAAGTTCCTTTTGATAGTATGCATCTAATAGATCTTGGGGTAACAAGAAGAATTCTTTTGCGAATGAGTAATGACAAAATCAATTTTAAAGTAACTAAGGAAAACAAAAGTACATATAATATCGAAGCATTTGGAATCACTGCGTGCGTATATTCCAAAAGAATTTTCTCGTTACCCTAGAAGTTTTGATGAAATTTTGAACTGCAAAGCTACAGAATTTCGACAATTTTTGATGTATACCGGGGTGGCGGTTTTAAAAGGAAAAATTCACGATGATTTTTACTACGAATTTCTGTTGCTTCACTGTTCGTGTAGGCTATTATCCCGTCCTAAAAACTTTGAAAAAAATATTACCATTGCTCAAAATATGCTAGAATTATTTGTTCAAAATTTTCCGGTAGTTTTTGGAGAGACCAGCGTCACTCACAACGTTCATGGATTACTACATTTTCCAGATAGTGTTAGACATTATGGAGTTCTTCCTTCATTTTCAGCGTACGATTTTGAAAATTACTTGCAAATTTTAATAAGTTATGTAAGGAAACCGTCAAAAATATTAGCACAGATTTTTAATAGAATTCAGTTTGAACAAATGATTATGGAATCGAAATTAGAAGGGTTTAGATCAGTTAATGGGGAGTTAGTTAGTTATGGTGCAAGCAAATAGTTATTTTTTTAGCATGCAAAGTCCTAATAATTATTGCTGCATTCGCCCATTTGTACCTATAAAAATTGTATGGTTTAAAAAGGACGGACAAAATTATATAATTGGAAGAAAATTATTGAATGTTCGAACGTTTTTCACTGAGCCGTTTGATTCCTTATCTTGTTTGGGAACATGTTTAGTTGATTCAATTTCTTCAGAAGTTGATGAGTACTTTAGTGTAGAAGAAATTGAATGCAAATTTATGTGTCTCCGATATGAAGAAAATTTACTTTTGCTACCGATTTTGCATGGTTGCTTTTAATTTTTTTTTTTTTTTTTTTTTTCTGTTTTTATCAGGGCTTAGCTAAATAATTAAAACATATTTTTAAAGCTGGTTGTTATTTTCAAAAATTTTTCTGTTTCAAACTGAGGAATTATGGCACGAAGAAATTGCGAACAAGAAAAAGAGAATATACCTGCACAATTGAGATGGTGTGATGCAGCTATGGGAGAGACTCTCTTTCCACAATGTAATACAAGCAACGGAACCCTGAGTGGCGACTTAAAATCGTATATAGATAGGAAATTTGAAAAAATTACAGGTAATACTAGTCAAATTAAAACACTTGAAATCATGTGAAATTGATACATAATTCTTTACAGAAATAACAAAACAACAAAATACCGCCATTATGGAGGTATTGGCAACACAAACAGTTTTAATTAAAACATTAATTCGGCAAGAATGTGCCAATAACTCAATCTTGTCAGCATTTCCTATAAGAAGTGAAGAAAACCTACGAAATGTTAATGCATATGTGAAGAAAATCGCGATTTATATGTAAAGAAAAAAAAATTTTAACAAGCTATAAATTTATTTAATGATACAATTAACAAGGTTTCTGCAGTTTCATCCATGGTTCATCGTGGATTCAAGAAGCAAATAAACGAGCTTATTAGTAAGGACATCATTTTAAAATACAATTGGGTGGAACCCATGGCAAGAAAAGATTTAAAGATTTTTCTAATATTTTTGAAGTCATAAAAAGTAATTAGAAATTAAATCATTTTTTTTCAATTCCTAATTTATATATATTTTTGCATAGGAGCTATTGAAACGGATCACAATATTAAAGATGCAGAGAAGCTCATGAGGGAAGCTTTCCAAGCCACAAAACAAAAGCTCTTTAAAAAAGTGTGCGAGGAAAAAAAAGAAAAGCCGAGGATAACAAGACGACTAATATTTAATAATATTCATATTATTGTTTTGTTATTTATTCTTTATCAATTTTTTTCTTTATGATTGTTTTGTTATTTATTTTTTACCTCTGTTTTTAAATGAAATAAATTTTATTTTTATAATTAAAAATGAATTAGTTTTCGAATTAGTTAAAAATGGGGTAGTTCTCGAAGTAGTTAAAAATGGAGTAGTTCTCGAAGTAGTTCAAAATGGAGTAGTTCTCGAAGTAGTTCAAAATGGAGTAGTTCTCGAAGAAGTTCAAAATAAATTAGTTCTCGAAGTCCTTCAAAATGAATTAGTTCTCGAAGTATTTCTATAGTGATGCAGCAGAGAACAATTGACTCCGTCGTAGGAAATCGCCATACAAAAGTAATCAGTTGTTTCCATATAAAAGGTATCTAACTGAGAACTACTAATCGTTCCTTAGGAACTAGTTAATTCTACTAGTCTTTGAAGTAGTTCACTTTCCTACTGGAATGTATTTAAAAGCTCTGCTCAACACATATAGATAACTTAACTTTATTCATTCGGCATGCACGCATCCCTTCTCCAATTGAAGAGCGATATTCCAAAACGTACTAAGTCAATTTTTGTTTAA
Source organism: Thereva unica (assembly GCA_949987705.1). Lineage (NCBI taxonomy): Eukaryota > Metazoa > Arthropoda > Insecta > Diptera > Therevidae > Thereva > Thereva unica. Next base: position 31,846,090 of record OX465282.1, on the reverse strand, counting down.
TTTTAATATTGTATTGCTTTCCAATCTATGACGTAGTAGTTATGCATTCACATAAACATTTATCACAAATCATACTCATTCCGATGTATAATGGGTCATACAAATGAATTTTCCATCAATTTCAATAGCTAGTATTCATATTGAATTTTTTAATGATTTTTTTATATTAAAAATAAAGATTTGAAAAATACTATTCTTTCTTTTGCTGGGCTGAACTTTCTGAGGACTGAAAACATTTACCATAGTATCATAATTTTACTATGAAATTTTATTTCAAAATGTACTAAGTAATTGACTTAGTACATTATGAAAATGTAAGTAATTGACTTAGTACATTATGAAAATGTACCACCATAAATAAAACCATTTTTTTCATATAAAATGTAGCAAATTTATTTATATTTTTATAATAGTTAGTTTCTTTTATCGGTTTTTTGAGAAAGGAAATAATATTACAGCCCTTTAGGCGAGAGTGAAAGTGATATTCAGTTTTTTTTTATTTCCCACTAATTACATCATAAGAACTTAGCACGTTTTGGAATATCGCTCTTCAATTATTTTGTTGAGTTTTTTCTACGTTTGTTGCCTTTTTAAGTTAAAAGAGGTGAAATGATAGAACAAAAATTATAAGATTTGGCAACGAGGTTTTTGTGACACGGAGTTTGACAACTATATAGAATATTTTAATAAATTTATTCCAACTTATTTTATTGAATTGCTTGTCTTATGTTTTTTATTTTGTTTCTTAACTTTGGTTGCCAAGTATCACGCATAACGCTTGCTGCAACACGGAGAAATACTTTCAGCAAGGAGGAGGAGTACATATTAGCAGCAGAATGTAGTGTGGTACCTCGCCCACAAACCGCACTCCGAAACGGATGCAGTGAACAGGGCTTGGAAGGACATAAATGTAAAACTGGGAAAACCGGGTGAGCTGCGCGCATTTTTTTGTGGTAAATATATTTCCTATATAGAATTGTGTTTTTTGTCCAAGAGTGAAAGCGCGAAATCAGAAGGTACCGAAAAAAAACTAGAGATACTGGAGGAGAAAACGTTCCCAGCCTACTTTCGAAAGCGATAGCATGGCAAATTGGGAATATGTGAAGGATTTAGATTTCCTTCCCAATAATGTAACAAAAAGAAAGTACATAGCAAGTTTTATTGTATTGATTTTGGCTTATTTTTCACTACTTTCAGAACATTTACCAAAATATCATCACAAAAGTTGGCAATGACAGTGGGAGTTTGAAGGACAAGATGTCGAATTATATGTATTTGAGTCTAAATTTAATAGATATGGTAATGACAATAACGCGTTTTATTACATTATTTCACTTAAAACAAACTCAACGTCCATCAACATCAAGCTCTAGAACATTAGTGTAATCAAATGCAGGGCGGACTGCTGAGAGCATCGAGAAGTTAGTCAAAATTCATAAATCGGCAGGAGTACCTTCACAGCCACCTCTCGTACATTAATCGCTATGAGCGAATTTGGATAGTTAACTGCAGAAATTCCCTGCAGAGGAAGTAGAAGAATTCAACTACGAGCTGACTACAGTGTTACATATATAATAAAATTAAAATGCACCAGCATAAATAAATAAATATACATCTGTATGTTAATTATTTTAGAATTTATTTTATTATTAGTTTATAATGTAGTTTTTAGCTTTTTCAAAAAAAAAAGCTTATACAGAGGCTCTGTCCGTCTGTCCGTCTGAAGCCTACTTTCATCTCTGAAAGTACTGCAGATACAGACTTGGGAAATATCTCAAAATGTAGCTCTTGGTCAAAAGACCAAAAACTGAGAAAATGGTCTGGAAATTTCAACCAGAAGTATATTTAACAACAAAAGTATATTTAACAACAAAAAAGAGATTTCTAATAAAGTTCATTTATCGGTAGCCTAGAGGTAAGGGTCTTGGGTCCTATCCCAGGCGAACCAAGTTCAATCCCCGACCGCAAAATGGTGAAATAAATTTTTTTTTTTTACTTGGGTGTAACATGTTTTAATTCTATTTCTCACTAAATTATATTATTTAATAATGATACTCAGGAGAACATAAACATTTATTTAATTAAAAGTGCAAAAAAATCATTTTCTTGAGTTTTTATGGCTCTTCGGCGGCTTTATAAATCATTAAGAAATTTCGCGGAAATAATATAAAGTATTTATTTGTTTATATGCATATTTTATATGCTGTTCATTTTATTATAGTTTTTAGTCATGTAGGTGGTGCTGTAGACCAAAACAAAAATTTAATTTTATCGAACTTCGCTGTGGATTTGTCACAATCAACCAGAAGTATATTTACACAACAAAAAAGAGATTTCTAATAAAGTATCGGTAGCCTAGAGGTAAGGCGCTGGAGTCCTATCCCAGGCGAACCAAGTTCGATCCCCGACCGCAAAATGGTGAAATAAAAATTTTTTTTTTACTTCGGTGTAACATGTTTTAATTCTATTTCTCACTAAAAATTATATTATTTAATAATGATACTCAGGAGAACATAAACATTTATTTAATTAGAAGTGAAAAAAATCATTTTCTTGAGGTTTTATGGCTCTTCGGCGGCTTTATAAATCATTAAGAAATTTCGCGGAAATAATATAAAGTATTTATTTGTTTATATGCATATTTTATATGCTGTTCATTTTATTATAGTTTTTAGTCATGTAGGTGGTGCTGTAGACCAAAACAAAAATTTAATTTTATCGAACTTCGCTGTGGATTTGTCACAAAAAATATGTATGATTTAAACGAAACATTTGGTAGGTTTAAAACGAAAAGTAGATATCTAATTTTTACCAGGGCATATAAACGCTTACTGAAATGAATGAAAATTTATAAATTTCACGAACGATGTATTTAAGACCGTCCTTATAGTCCATGAATATAAGATTTGCCCCATATCTAAAAAATTTTGCAGCCCTTTGTTTAAAAGCATATTTTTAAGTTTTTATTAACTAAATTTGTATGTATCTCTTCAGAATAACAAAACAAAAGTGGGATGTTGTGCCTAGAGACTAGCCACTAATTACGGTTTTTCGTGGTATTCTTTCTATTGAATAACACTTCAGTCTGGATGACAATATATTAAGTGAAGATTGTGAAGAATTGCGAAAATATTCAAACAAATAACTCGAAAAACTAACGCATCTTTCATGGAGATGCTGCTGAAAGAATTATACAATAATTGCCCGCCAAGAATTTGAGAGAATTGATATATTTTAATTGCACCCCATCTATGACAAAGAATAATGAACACCATCTATGGCAATATTACATTACTCTTCGTTTTACCTATGATTATCAATTTCCATAAAATATACAAAATACATTTCATAAATAATAGAAAAACTGTTGTCATAAATCAGTTGTTTACTTCCTTCTAAAGTTTATACATATCTTGCATTGGAATGTACCTTTTTATGAAAGCATGAATAAATAGGTTTATTGCCACATTACTACAAGTTAGTGTTTGGAGTAATGGGAAGGCGCTAGATCGGGGTGCGAAAGGACCAGGTTCGATTCTTGATGAATTTTTTAAGTACTTTTTTTTAGCTTTTTTAGTTATGATGATTTATTGTAGTATAATAAACTAAGCCTGCGTTGATGATAAAATCTCAAAGCGGCGACTAATTAAAACCTTTGGGACATATTCAATTGTGAGCTATAACTCAATCTATAATACGCTAAATAAGCCAAATCCGTTCTTAACTAAAACTTTTATTTCACGTTGCATTGATTTAATTATTGTCATAATGCTGTATCCTAGTTTGGCCATGGAGATTCATAAGTATTACACTGACCAACGCTATATATAATTAATCTTGCAAAGTTTTTGTTAAAGGCTTATGTAGGTTATAAGTTGTGAGACTTTGCGTAATCTAAAACTTAACAAAGTATTTAACAAACACTACCAAAATCATCATAACTTAAAAAAAAAAAATAGTACGCGGCCATCACCAGTATCGAACCCGGGTCCTGTCGCACCCCGAGCTAGCACCAACCCATTACTCCAAACTCTAACTCGTAGGAATGTGGCAATAAACCTATTTATTCATGCTTTCATAAAAAGGTACATTCCAATGCAAGATATGTATAAACTTAATGTAATATTAGTAATGTAATATTGCCATAGATGGTGTTTACTATTCTTTGTCATAGATGGGGTGCAATTAAAATATATCAATTCTTTCATATTTTTGGCGGGTAATTATTGGTGTTGGTCTCTTGCGAAGTGGGGGTACTTGTGTGCGTGCACGTGCATATATGCTATGGATAAACAGGTGCCTGTGTTTTTCATTAGATTTTCTACATTTAAAGAAAAGTGAAGTGCGTGCATGATATTTTCTTTAAAAATAAAAAATAAAGTTAAATTGAAGTGTAAATAAATACAAAAGGCGCGGTAAGCTGAATTTTTAACAATAATGTATGTTTAAGTAAAATAATACACCTAATTCTGCTGTGCAAAGTGATTTTAGATTTGCCTCGAATCCATAGAAAAATTTTTAGATTCGTTTTACATAATTATATAGTGTTTACATGTGTGATGTGTTTTGTTTTTTTTTTTTTTTTTTTCAATTTGACACTTTCGATTTATTGGCCTCGATTCCCAGATCCAGTGGGTCGGAAGTGAGTGCGGATTTGAGACTTTGCGATTCTCAAATCTGCAACCGCGAATCTCTCTTTGACATTTTCCGTGCTTTAAAAGTGTGATCCGCAACAAATTTTCTGAGGATTTGAAACCACAAATGCGCCTAAGATAATCCGACATCGGGTATTTCATTAGCGTGTGAGTCTTTACTCCGAATTTTTGATTTAATTAAATCCGCGACTGCGAATTTGAGAATCGCAAAGTGTCAAATCCGCACTCACTTCCGCGCCGTCGGATCTGGGAATCGAGGCCATATTATTTTGTTTTTCCATAGTTTTTGAGTAATTGTTTTGGGCAGTGGCCTCGATTCCCAGATCCGGCGGGTCGGAAGTGAGTGCGGATCAATCTCCACTTAATATATTGTCATCCAATCTGAAGTGTTATTCAACAGAAAGAATACCATGAAAAAGCGTAATTAGTGGCTAGTCTCTAGGCACAACATCCCACTAGTTTTTTTACGAAAAGCATAATTAAAGAAGTAAATGCAATTTTTAAGGGATTTTATTTATTTTTTAATCGTACAGCTCCAACGGGTGAATTTATCTAATTTTTGAGTGTATTTCTGAGGGGGTTTTCTCAATGTGAACTTGCCTTCCTCTAAAGGTGTAATGGAATTCCCAAACAAGGAAGCATTGTTTATGTTCAGGCACTGGCCTGAAGGTAGAAAAATTTTAGAAGCAGGCGACGACATTATACTATGCAAAACGTCAAATTATTTATCCAAATGTACAAGTAGGCGTCGCACAAACGGATATTTGACCAATCTGGGCGGCCAAAAGTCAATTTTTCAAATCTTATTGTACATGACAAAAAATAGTCATACGAATTAAAAACACTTTGGGAATTCCCAAACAAGGAATCATTGTTTGTGTTCAGGCACTGGCCTGAAGCGTGGAGACCGGATTGCTACTAGATAGGCCAAAAGCTGGATTCGGTAACACCAATGATGGTAACACCAGCCGAAGATTTTTTGAGAATCCACAGTTAGCTGCAGAAATAACAGGCGTCAGTTACGAGCTAATTTTCAAGTTAAAAGTGATATTGGATGCAATATCCAGTGGATACGAAATTGATATCGAAAAATTTGAGAAATACGCCTTTGACACTGCCAAACTGTATGTTGAACTTTACTCATGGCATCCAATGACTCCAACCATGCACAAGATATTAATGCATGGTGGAGTTATAATAAAAAATGCATTATTGCCCATAGGTCAATTATCAGAAGAGGCCGCAGAGGCCCGAAATAAACACTTCCGGTTATATCGCCAAAATTTCGCGCGCAAATTCTCAAGAGAATCATGTAACCTAGATGTATATAATAGATTACTTTTAAGTTCTGACCCCTTATTGAGCAGCATGAGACAAATAAAAAAACGAAAATTAAAGACTTTTTTACCGGATACCATTGAACTATTAATGTCCGCTGAGCCAAATACATTCGACCCAATGGAAAGTGATGAAGAAGATGATTCTGAAGAAGAATTATAGTTAAATAATATATATTAAGAAAATTAAAATGAGGGTACAATTTCTAACACTATACATAATATGTTAAATATGCTTATTTTTGAAATAAATGTTTTTTTTGTAATAAGAACACGTGATATTAATTGAAAAATGAATTTAGAATAATCAAAGCCCTAAAAATAATTTTGGCCGCCCAGATTGGTTAAATACCCCTATGTGGTCGTCCCAGTTTCAGAGTATAAAAGACCAGCCGGAACCAGGAAAAAACAGTCAACCGTCTACGTTTAACCCATCTACAAGTCCCGCAGCAGTTTAGAATGAAGTTGAAGTTCCAGTTATAGGTTGAAATTCCAGGTGAGCTTCCATAGGTAATTAGGAGTCCCGGCCCATTCGGTCAGGTTGTTTTATTTCAGGTTTTCTTGTTGGTCTCAATTAATACATGGCAAAGGTATAACCGCATTCTCTATTAACTTTGTACACACTGGCACAAACATGTCCCACGGTGACATCGTGCCCCTACATTAGTAAGAGCGGGTTAGACGGTACATACATGTCAGTTCTTGACATCACTTCAACTATTCCGCCCCGGTTTTAGAACAACACAAACACAACACAACATACAAATTGTACGGTCGAAGTTGGTTTACCTTAACATTTAGGTGACAATAAAGATATAACAACAAAAAGATCTCTTTTATTTGGGTTCGTTGTTCTTGGTGGACACATTTTGGAAAGGCCAAGCATTGAGACCGATATAATACAAATTGCCAATATTTCCATATCCGCTACACTAGGTATATCCTGCGCTATACCCATTACCCGCCAATGTCCCTTTTTTGGGACACATTTTCAAATCCTTTTCTTTCAATAGCTGCCACTTCTAAATAAAATGCAGCCGTTAAAATAATCATATTATATCACATACTCCATGAAAGTTTTGAAATTTAGCGCCATTTTGGTTTTAAAAGTATTCTGAGCACTCTGCGATATCAGAAATAAATACGTGCACAAGGTCGGTTGACGTTTTTATCTTCACCTTTTTTGCAATTGTGTAAATAAAACAGCTTTTGATTAAAACTTGTTTTTTGGACTTTGTTCCATATATCCATAGCAAAATATTACCTCAGATATTATTTTAGGTAAGTGTTTTTCACTTCTAAGTGCAGTGCCCCATTTTTGGGACATTGGCATAAAGTGTATAAAATAACTATTAGAATTATTTTTTTTTAGAAATGGGTTCGAAGGAATTTTTAACAATTTCTGAACTCTCTGCTCTTATAGAAAACACAGATTTTTGGGCTGACCTTGAAAACGAAGACATTAACGTATGGATGTTGCAATTATACCACCAGATACGGACGAATTAATGGATTTGGAAGACATAAATGAAAATGATTTGGATGATAATGACACGAAAAATGAGAGCGGCGACATTGCAGGAAGTTTCGAGTTATTTACTCCTCACATTAAACCTGATATTGTCGAAAATCAAAGGGAAGAACTTTCAGCAGACCCCACTCCAACCAAAAGAAGAAAAAAACAATCGAATGAATCTAAAGAATTAATAAAGTGGAAAAATATTTCCCCAATCTACAGCAAGACCAACGCGCTTTCCCGGAATAAAACAGAAATTGTTCTAGAAAAATTAGAAGGATATTCAGTAATTGCAATATTTGAATGCTTGTTTTCTAATGACATATTTCAACTTATTATCGAACAAAGTGAAATTTATGCAAAACAAAAAAATATCGTAAATTTTTCTTTGAATTTAGAAGATTTGAAGAAATTTATTGGTATATTGCTAATTAGTGGATATCATAAACTACCACAAGAAGATATGTATTGGGAACAAGCACCTGATGCTGGTGTACCGATTGTTTTTAATTCTATGACAAGAGCTAGATTTCGAGAAATAAAGCGGCATATTCATCTAAATGACAATAGTAAACTGGTGAAGACAGATAAATTTTATAAAGTTAGAAAATTCTTTGATATGTTGAAAATTAACTTTTCAAGATTTGGTGTTTTTATAGCATGTTATCTATTGATGAAATGATGGTTCGTTACTATGGAAAACACCCAACTAAGATGTATATGCACGGAAAACCAATCAAATTTGGATACAAAATTTGGTGCTTATGTGGCTCAAATGGCTATCTCTATAATTTTGATCCTTTGATCGCGAACTTGGATATTTATTTCTCTTCTTGGAGGCATTTTAGCGATAAAACCTTTCAAAAATATAGCAAATTATCTTCATTTCAAAGTTTTATTAATTACATTACCTAGACTATTGTGCACGGAACCACCTAATCAAATAACTACTAAACGCAAGAGCAAAACCTACCATTACTTTTCAAAAAAGAAAAAAAAACAATTCAATAACCGTTATCTTGCTAAACTCAAGAGCAAAACTAGTATTACTCTTCAAAAAACAATTCAATTACCCTTATTTCGCATGTCCTCTTAATTTTGTCTCTTTTAAAAATTTCGAGTTGATTTTTTTTACCGTTAAAGACGAAGAAGTGGTGGCCTTTTTGTATTATTTCATTACATATACTTTGGGTTTTCATACTATGTAAACAATTATTTTGTAAAATTAATATTACTAAAAATAAAAGAAGTTTTATTACATTGTTCGGAAGTTTTTTCGTTTGTCCTCTCAATTCTGCCCCCGACTGTATATGTTTTTGTATTATTTTCTGGAAAATTTAATAAAACCAATATATAATTTTAACTTTGTCTTTTAAGTATTCTATAGTACATTCCGCCAATGTCCCAAAAACGAGACGGGCTATAATTTATATATTTGAATAAAAACAAGGACAATTTTGCCAAAAATTATTCCAGTTGGTAAGTATGAATCTAATTATGCAGTCAATTTAATTTCTTTTTGTATTTTTGAATTGCGGCGGGTAATGGGTTAAACAGGTTGCTATATTTTTTCTCCACACACCTTCAATCAATACACCATTGGAATCAATATGATCTGCAAAGTTTGGTGGGCAATAGCGAACTTTTGTGGTTGCTCATTAAAAACATAGCATGCTATTGTAGCAGCTACCTGGTGTCCTATAGCAACGAGCAATAATAACAATTTTTATTGCTCACTGCCCATAGCAAGTATCGAATTAGTAGGCTGGAGATATTTCATCGACTACTTTACGTGGAATAAATTTAGTTGTAATGCAAAGTCGTACATGATGTACATATTAAATAAATGTAAATAATAGTCGTAATCTATTTTTAATACAATTTTTGGATAGTGTTCCTACGGGCGTCTGCAATGGTGACCCCGCATGGAGCGCAACCGCGTAGCAGCAGAATAGTTTGAGCCACTTGGGGATTTCATCAACTATATATAATATATGTATACTACTATACTAGATTATCTCCACATGCATAATTAAAAATATAGAGCTTCAGTAGTTGTTAATCATGCTTTTTCTTCGATTCCTTCAAATTTTTAAACTTTTAAATCAGTCAATAAGTTTTGGCCAAATATTTAAGAAAATCCGCCTGTGTGCGGCATGGCATGCCGGTTTTTGCTAGTTCACAATAAAGTTAGCTTTGTTTGTGTCTCACATTATTGGGTGGTGAAGGTTAAGATCGGATCAGACCCGGATGTAACAGGTCGAACTCCAGCACGAACGGAAAATTGCTGGGCTTGGATGATAGGAAGAGATGTGGGGCTCACGTTTACTGTGTTCTGTCTCGAACAGTCAAGTCTAAGCCTAAAACCACTGCTGATCCTGTTCATATAGTCTAGCCTACAATAAACCAAGTGATAGCCGTGGTATTTTTGGGTATTATACGTGTTCAAAAATATAAAAGAATGTACATGAAAGCAAAACAAAAAATATTTAAATTTCTCCAGAAACGTTCCACAACAATTGTGCCAGTAAAAATCGGTCAGTAGCTAGCACAAAGTGAAAAATGTTAAATTGCTTTCAAGAATTTTGCCTCTCAGGTGTGCATTCATTCCCTACACTCTCACGCCAATACAAAATCCAATCAACCCGATATTCTACAAAAAAAAAGATACCAGATAAAAATCACACAAAAAAAATCTTTCATTCACAAAATAATTCCTGACCAGAAAAAACCATTGAATGCACTTTCGTTGCATTTTTATTGCATCGTCATGCAGCGCAAAAGAAAAATGCCGAAGATCCTTTCTTGCAATAAAAGTTCATTCACAAATTTGAGTGCTTGGACCTGCTGTGCATTTGTTGCAAAAAAAAAACCTGCACCAGATGGACACTAGAAGAAGGTTGTTGATGTCCTGCTGCTTGAACTCGAGAAATTTTTAAGGGCTTGCACTTGATTTTCAATAGGATGCAACTGTGTAACTGATGGACCGTATATCCTTGAAGGTCAAGTGGCTGAATAGGATTCTAATAGTTGCTCTGCTATAGAATTCCTTTAAGGTTAATGTGACAAAAGTGCCAGGATCGCCGTTGTCTTGCTGCAACTTGTTAAAACATCATTTAATATTGGTTAGCGTGTATCGCTTGAAAGGACATTTACCTGCTTTGAAGGTATAAGAGGTAAATATATCAGGTGAGAGATTTTGAGAACTTAAAAATTCCCAGACTTTCTGGCGACAAACAGTCTGCATTTATAAATCATGAAAAATGTTTGTTTTTTTATGTTATTTTGAGAGTTTGACAAAAAATCTTGGAATTTGAATACCAGTTTGCTCTGTAAACAGGTGAAGGGAATTTGCGTTTATTATTCGGTAAAAGCATGCAAATATCATTGAGTTTACGCAGAAGGATATAAATAAATGAAATTAAATTTTCAGCTTATAAAGTATAAATGGCAAATGAATATCTAAGAAACATTCATTCATATTTCTGCCATTCTATTGACTAAATTGAGCAAGTTCTTCAAAACTAGGCGGTTGACCTAAGTAAAGGCGCAAACAGATTGGGCCGGCGCACTATGGGAATAATTTCGAAAAACCTGGCCAAAAATATTTGCTTATCAAATACGTCTTGCAATTAATCATGTGTGGAACCCTTGATGTTCCTTCAATTCAATTATTGTTGGAGCAGCCAGATATCGGCTTTAAGGGGGTGTTACCGTCTAGAATGCCAATTTTAGGCTGTTCTCCAAAAAATTATTTTGGAGCTACAAGGCATCATGCAATATTCTGGTTTTTTGCTTGTTGTTCCTTATTATTTGAAGAACAGAAACTCATATTTGTGTCAAACAAATTTATTTTCTAAGTACAAATTTTCAGCGGTTAATGTGACCTTGTCACGCTGATTTTCACTGCTGGCCTATAAGAAATCTCGGGAACTAGTAATCTGAGCCAGAAATGGGTATGCAATAATTAATCTGCAATAAATTCCGCGGATGCTAAACCACAGTTTTAGTCAAAATGTTGATTAGAAACAAAATGGCGGCCATACGAAAAAAAATTGTCCATTTTTGCCACATTTTTTTACCTTTAGAGTGCTTGAAAAAATATTTAACAAAATTTTTTTTATGAAAATTTTGGTTTAGCATCCAATGAAAACTATCTAGAACATTTTCCCCAAATTTCAAGTCGATACCTCTCATAGTTGCTGAGAAAAGTTATCGGCCAGTACAAAAAATGTGGTTTCGAGAAAAACGCGTTTAAAGTTTCGACATGACTTTTTATCATTTTCGGAAGTTTTCAGCGATACCAACCTCTAGTCAGCAATACCAGCACCATACAGTAATCCCTCCTCTTCTTCGAAAAACTGTTGACGAGTCATTTGGTCCTGCTGGCTACACCGTTTTTTGCTACTGTTAAAATGACCTGGAATCGACTATTTGCGATTAAACCCAACCACGCAGTCGCGCGCAGAAAGTCAGTTTTCGGGGAGCTGAGATTACTTCAATAAACATGCAAAAAAGTGGGTACTGAGTTTGCGGATTGAAACACGACTTTGGGGGTTGATAGTATTTAGTATAAGGTACAATAAAACGCAAAAAAAAATCGATTTTTTCAAACTTCTAAACGGTAACACCCCCTTAACTCCACTTGAGGATGCTCCAAAGCAATATCTCAAGACTATTTGAAAATAAAAATTTAACGGCTTGACTGCTGTATCTCAACCAGGGACTAAGAACGGAACGAAAACGAGAACGAAAGAACGAAATTAACCGAATAATTCATAAGAACGAAAACGGAAACGAAAACGAAATTTTTATTTTTCGTTCATGATTGAAAACGAAATAAATAATTTCGGTTACCGGTTTTAACCGGTTTTATGTATCGGGGATGCAAGGGTCTACTATTCACGTTGGCCTTGGAAGCTCCCACTTCTATTTCCCACTACTTTACCGAAGTATATACTTGCACTCATTACTAGTGCTCCGCTATAAAGTAGGAGAACCGAAGGTGACGTGATCGCCAACCACTGAAATATAGGAGTGGACTGCTAACTGAAAGGCACCATTTTTCTCCAGAATAATGCTGTAAACATACTAAAGGCCCCCATACACGGTCAAATTGGCTGTACAACCAGATTTTCATCAAACCTATAAGCGCAATGTATTTTGATCGGCCGACCGGCCCACAATCGATAGTTTTGGTTGTACAACCGCACTTCGCTGTACAACCAATTGGACCGTGTATGGGGGCCTTAAGGGCGACGGCGACGGTGCACACAAATTAAAAACCACACACAAGAATAATCATCTTCGACATCCGAATGCTACACACGCGCACAGGAACATACGAGAATAGCAACACAATCCCATGTCACATTGCCCAGGCAATTTTGAGGGGCGACGGCTACGAAATAGAACTTGGATTGATTGAGTCGCCACTCTCGGCGACCTCGTCGTCGAGTGGCCTGCATATTGTGCTGCACCCTTCATACTCATGGAAAAGCTGTGTGTTCTATTCGTTTTTTCCAGTCGCTGTTTAGTTTAGTCGCCCTTAGTATGTTTACAGCATAAGAAAACTTTTTTTATGTAAAAAAAAATTTCTTCGAATTTAGGAGAAAATAAGTAATAAGATGGCTGTTATAATTCATAGAAATAAATTTCCATCACTCATTTTTATTTATGAGCAGTTTTTTCATTAAATAAATAAGAAATAGTAAAAAACCGGTTTTAACCGTTATTTCATTTCGGTTCACGAAAACGAAAAATATATTTTTTGGGTGTGGACGAAAAGAACGAAAACGAAATTTTTCGTTTTCGTTCTGATCGGAAACGAACAAAATACTTTTCGTTTTTAGTCCCTGATCTCAACTGTTTCTTTATTTAATTGCTTGGCTTATTTATACAGCCCTCGGGCTACCAATACAATAATAGTAAAGTAATCATTGATTATTAACATTAAATTCTATTGGAAGACCGATTGGAAGTATACACGATTGTATTACGATAACACTATGCATTATTATTTTATGCATAGTTGTACTCATTGGGTGCCACTTGAATAACCTAACATATATTACGTTTACATGCTTACTTGAAGTATACTTGAAGTAGATTTCAAGTAACTAAATATGCATGTAAACTCGTCCTGACTTCAAGTATACTTGAGTCAAGTAAATCACAAAAATTTGTTTGATTGACTTGAAAAAGCTCATGTAAACGCTACTTGAATACTTGAAATTTTGCATGCGTATTTTTTCCTTGGAACAAGAAGAAGATAAAAACTGTAGTGAATGTATACTTTTGATGCAATATTTTTAAAGGTATTTATATTATAATTTGAAGATAGTTTCTGTTATAATATGAAAGGTCAACTGTCAGTTCAAGAAAATTTCAAGACATTTTGAAGTCAAGTAAATGAACCGAAAACGCAACTTGAGTTTCAAGTAAATTTCAAGTCAGGAACTCAAGTAAATCATGTAAACGTAATGATAGATCTCAGCAGTTTCCTGTGTGTACGTTTGAAATTGTTCTAAAGTTGATTGGGTGACCACAAGAGATAGCCTGGAGAATAATATGAAACCTGTCAATTAAGTTCTTATCTATTTTAGTAATTTGTGCCGATATTTCGGAGTTTTCAAAAAAACGTCTGGCTGTATTGCCATCATTAGATGTGCCATGTGATTGCTTAGGGTGGTCAACTTGTAAACCTAATTTTGTTTTAAATTCCCTTTGTACTCTTTTCTTTTGCATTTCGACGTCACTTTTTTCATCTTCACTTCTAGCTTGCCATTTTTTTATGTTTATTTTATAAGATAAATGCAGAAGGCTCTCAAATATGCGAATCCACGCATGTAATATGGACAGACAACACTTTGCTGCTTTTTCGTTAATCACAGTATTTCTCACCCTTTCCAAATCATTAAATTGTTTTGATGTTAACGAGCACAAATAACATCTTTGTGTTGACTTTGTTGATGTCACTGAGTTGCAGACCCTGCCATCGATCATACTAAATATCAATTTGTGTGTTATTTTAAATCCGTTGTATTCAGTATCCACTAAACTTTTGATTTCATTTTCAACACGTGTAACTTCATTTACTGTCACTTCTGCGGTTTCATCACTGACATATAATAATGGACTGCTCATCTGAAATTATTTCATACAAATCGATGGCACCCAAAAGTATAGTTGTCGCACTCATCCATAGACCCCAAACTGACAGAAGCACTCAGAAGTAAAATCAGACCTGATTTTATATTTTCCCTTTTGCACTAGTGATGTTCATATCTTTTGCTCTTTTCCCCATAGACCCCCGGATTTTGACATACAGAATGTCAGTTGCTAAAACAGGCGTTAAGAACTTAAATCAGATACACATAAAATTTGGAAATTAATGAAAAAAAGGCATTTTAAAAGGTGAAAAAGTGAAAATAGTGTTTATTAATTTTTTAAAACAAAATACTTGTGTTATTTTAATGTTTTAAGTACGTATTTAAAAAAATGTAAATTTCAAAAGTGATTCCGGTGTTTACATGGAGTGAAAAAAGGTTTGTAGCCTATGGAACAAATTGGTGCCATGAAAAATTCCTCATGAGCTGTCCATTCTATATGTCAGTGGGTTTCATGAATAAACTCAAGTTTAAGTGGGGATTGCGCCAAATTACGGTGTTGTCTTCTGCTCTTATTTCAAGTGGAACCATTGATGTTAAAAATATGTACTGATCCGTATCATCTTCATTCTGAAACTTTTGTTTGTACATAGTAGCATTGGATCCATCACATCCCTATTTCGATATAAGTGATAGATTTTTGCCACTAAAGGTTTTACTTTCAAAGACTTCTTTTTGATGTATCATTATCCGCCGCGTAGTGTGATCCAATTGATTTTGTAAATGCACTAGTCCTACTGTTTCTGAAACTTCTATTGAAGGGTAGCACTTTTCTTTGGCTTCTTTTATCTTGATGTATGAACCGCACTACCTATGTATGAACCACAACCACTATTTTTTGCAACAGATTTAATAAGTTGGTATTGATTGTTTGATAGTCCAGCGTCTACTATCATCGCTAATGCTTTATCTACAGGAACTGCGGCATTGCTTAATTCCATTTTTGAAAACCTTTTCTATATTTGGTTGCTCTGTGAGGGGAAAATGTTAAATCCTTTGTAACTTTAGCCGCATCAGTTTCCCCTGTTGCTCGCAGTTTCATTTGAGTAGCAAATTGCATTTGTTGTAGGCCTGTGTTTGCACGCATTTCCTGTGTTTTTCTACGCTTAGATCTATCACTGCATTCGTCGAAGGACTTGGACGGCCGGTCACGTTTCCCTTTTTCTTTTGGGGGCAAATTGGGTGACTCGACGCACTCGTCTCTATTTATTTTGATAATTCCTTCTACCATGACTTATTTCTAGAGCGAAATTTGGGAAGACTCCGTCCAACTTTTCGCCACTTAGCTTCAAGTTCACTTGTAAAACGTGAAAGACTTCGTTTTATCTCTGGGTAATCAGTTTCTGCTGCTTTGCATAAAGTTGCAACACTTTGAAAAAGATGTTCTTTCTGAGCTTTGCTACAAAAGGGCAACGATGATTTTTGTAGTAATATTTTATATAATTCATTTTTTTCTATTGTATAAAACTCTGCGTTAAGTCCTGGAAAGATAAACGACAGAGATGTACAATATAAATAAGAAAAAAAACCGAAACCAATAAATGGCAAAAAATCATCTATGCCATTAAAAAATTATTAGGGTATGTTGCCGCAAAAAATAGCAGTTTTTGTAAAAATGTACACAAATCTCAATGTTTGATGCTCTATAAAAAATTTTATTTGCAGTTGGGGAATCAAAGGAAACATTTTAAAACTCAACAAACTGCCAAATTATTCAAAGATTTTGAAACTATTAAAAACTATCGTCCAATTCTAAAGTTTATATTATAATATATTAACTGATTGTCACTTACCTTTAGTAAGAGTCTGCATTGTTAAAAAAAATTAAAACTTTACTAAAAAAAGACCGGTAGTTCGAAAATTTATTGATGAAAGTAAGCTACTTAATTTGCGTAATTACGCATGCCCTCAAAACAACTCACTTTGAACTGGTGGTGCGCGGCCAAATGTCTCACTACATAATTAATAAATGCAGCATCAAAAAATACTGTTGTCTTTCTCTCTCTTACCATTAAAATTTTGACCAAATTCAGATATTTTAAATTACCATTTTTGGCCAGGTTTTTCGAAATTCTTCCCATAGTGCGGCGCACAGTGGGACCAAATCCAAAAAAGCTGGCCAAAAGTCTAAAAAAAAAAGTTTATAGATTGCGTTTTTTTTTGGGGGGGATTATTCGAGGACACTTCCAATAGTGAGCAATCAGTCACGGAAGGTTAGATTTTTTTCTACGGACTGAGAAATTGTAGTTGCTACTTTACTCTTTTTGCTTATTTTTAAACGTTAATATTGTGAAAAAAGGTTAACGTTTTCAAAACGCTATAAAAAATTAAGTAACCAAGCAATCGTGGTCGTGTAAAGTGGAATTTTCTTTGGAAGGTATGTAGAGTATAAAAAAAATTGCACTATACCCATTAAGCAAGTATATAATACACAGTAAGCATCTATTACACGTGCTTTTTATGAATTTGGATTGTAAGAATGCGATATATATTGGACAAAAAGTAATATTGCTCCACTCTGCTCCACTGGAAAATTTGCTGGGCGTTGTTGGTAAAGGTGTATTCCTTCACCTCCAAAAAAAATCCGCTGCCCAAAATTGCCCCTCCGTGTTTTAAGGGGTCACATACGTCCAGCACTAGCCCATGGAAATGGTACTTCAATATTGCAAAAATGCGGGACAAGGTTTTATTTTTGGGATGTGTAGGGGGGTCAGTGTGAGCTTAAATCTGAGTTTTCGGGATTCTAACCCACTCCCCCCTAATTTGGCCGCCATCTTGGAAAAGGTGCGCAAATGGTTTTTCCATTATATATCTCCGGAACAGTACATTTTACAGAAAATTTGCAAGGGCACTTTTTGTTTATAATTAAATTATCTACAATGTATTAGCAAGATATTTTTGGGTAAATTTAATAATTAAGAAATTATAAGCCTTAGAACACCAAAATTACCACTGAACCTGAAATAAATTTGAAAACTTCGATCGATCTTTTTCAATCGTGTTAATACCCGTGTCTCCCGTCTTGCGCGAGAAAAGTTGTAAATCGTCCTAAGACGATATTCAGTTACTTAAACATTCTTAAGCTCGTCCTTTTGCGAGTCTAATTACTGGCTGATCGTCCTGCACGATCCGCATGCTTTCATAAACAAACCTGAAACCCGTTTTGTCTTTTTCTCTGTGAATTAATGGGTAATTTACGTGTAAAGATACATATGTATATGAACATAAAGCCTCCTGAATATATAGTATAAATTGGGCTGAAAAAGAATAAGACTAATTTATCCACCGTAGGAATTAAGCAGCCTAGGCAAAATAGCACAACTATTACCACAAAGTCAGTTCTACTGAAATTAAGAAATTCCTGCCTACACAGCATCAATCAATCCTACTACGTGAAATATCTTCTCAACTGAACTCGCGCCATCAAAGACAAAGGATTTCCTTGGCCTGAATCATCCGAAGAAGCATTTCTCAACATTAAGAAAGCAGTGGCAGAGGCAACAGTGCTAAACCATCCACTTAAGAATACCAGGTATAGTTTAACCACTGACGCCTCCGATTATGCGATCGGGGATGTTTGGAGCAATTTGACGGACACCAGTGGCAACCGCTAGCTTTTTATTCACCAGCGGGGCTGAAATATTCTGCATTCGATCGCGAATTACTCGCCATCTATGCAGGTATCAAACATTTTCGCTATTTCGTAGAAGAACGCAGTTTCGTGGTCTATACGGCAGTGGCGGCTCTTCGTTAAGGGCTAGTGGGGCTTAGCCCCACAAAAAATTTGAAGGAATTTATATTTACCTACTGTAAGGGTCGGAATTATCATTTATTTGGGTTGGGAAATTTATTTTGGGAATCACCTTGTAAGGGGAAATTTTGGAAAAAATCACTTTGCGGAAACAGGAAAATTAAAAAAAAAAAAAAAAGAATAGGCGAGGAAAAAAATAATAATGGAAGATAGTTTTTTTTTTGGAAAAAAGAAAAGGGAGTTCGAATTTAGACGGCTGGAGGCTTGTAATTTATGAGGAAATAAAAATAGTAAAAAATCAGTTTTTTTCATACTCATGTTCCCTAAAATCACGTAACTCGTATGTTTTTTTTTGAATTGTATTCGTTCACGGCTAATATTTGACACGGGCAACTCACCAGGTTGTGATTGTTAATGCTCCCATGTAATGTTTGGGTTGATGTTATATTAAAGGATTGTATTTATTAAAAATGGCCATGCGTTAAAATTTTTCTGGTGGAATGGTTGAGGGAGGGGGTCATTCCTTTTCAGGGTGATGCGGCTCAGGCGATGACAGGAGGATGATAGACGGAAGTCAAAGTTGCACAGGCACAGGTAAGTGGTGAACCAACCGCGGTAAGCCCCGGCCACACACCCCACGACCCCTCCGGCGAGCTAGATAACTCCGTGTGGCCGGCGTAGGAGTTCCGGATTTTCTTTTCATTTCTTATGTATGGTATTGGCTCCTTGGTCATGCTCTTCCGGGCTTGTGGCTAAGGGGGTAATACCTCGCATAAGTGGCGCCCACTATTTTATCGCGCCATTATGCTAGTACATAAAATGGCGCCCAACGTAGCTTTTAAAGCCCGTTGACTGTCCTATACGGACCTTGAAGTTTAAATTTTTTTGGTTTAGTACCACTTGTGCCTTCACGGACAACATTTGATTTTTTTGTTTATGGTTCACCACTTTTACCCAGCGCTCGCCGTGGGCTAAGGTAGTACCGCGAGGCCTTAGCCTTTGTCTGTTTTGCCGAATTTTTTTTCAGCGCTTGTCCAAATTCTATGTGAATTTTTATTTGTCTTCGCTTTTAGGCCTGTCCGTTCACTTACGCGGTAACTTCTTCGTTTTGGAGTAGCTTCGAGCCATGCTGACCTTCACGGCTTGCTAACAAGCGGTGTTCGCTTGGCTATGCGTGCAGGTGTAGTAGTGGTTCATCCCTGTCCTGTTTCTAGGGTCGGCGACTCTGGTATCAGGCGTGATACCGCCTGCCACTGCGTCGGTCCGTGAACAGGATCCTCTTTTAATTTTTCCTGGTGGAAGTTGAAGTTGGTACAAGGGCTTAACCGTCTTTGGTAACAGGCGTGTTAACGCCTGCCACTGGGCCCCTTGTTCCTTCGGAAGGTCCATCCAGCTTTTTAAATTCTATTTTTTTGTTTATGTCCTGAGTTTTTTTTCGTCTGTTCCTCCCAACTGATTGATTTTCCGAAAGGTAGCTCAGTTGTGGTTGAACAGCAGATCCCCCAAATTTTTTTTTATTTTTGAAGAAGTTTCCTTTCCTTTCGTGGCGATGCGATTTTGAATTTTCGTTTCTGTTGGATGTAGACATTCAAACTGCTGCGAAAGTGCACTAAAATTCGTAGTGAGTAGTTTTTGAATCGAACTTATTTAATAAATTTGTAGTAGGTTATGACTAGTTTAGAAGTCAGAAGAAAGCAAAAGGAAAATAAAGGAAGTCAGCCAGTCAATGGAAATTAAAATTATTTTCACTTAATTTGCCTTCAAGGAATATAATCATAAATTACAACAGGTTATGGGCCCAGGGAATTAAGTGAAAAAGAAGACAAAATGGATGCGAAAGTAATTTTTGATAGATTGTTGGGAAGTGAAAATTACATCGCATGGAGATTCAAATTGAATTTGTTGTTGCACTCAAGAGACTTGTACGACATTGCCCTGGGTATAGTGACGAAGCCTCTCGAAGACAAAGATAATTATGCCGACTGGTGCAAGAAAGATAGAGATGCACAAACACTTATTGGTTTAAACGTAGATGAAAAAGTGGCATTAAAAATTAATAATTGCACGTCGTCACAGCAAATGCTTGAAAGATTGGAAACGTTATACGGAAGCAAAACTCAAGTAACTGCGGATGGATTAAGAATAAAATTCTTTGGGTTTGAATACGACATAAATAAAACTGCAGTCGAAAACTGTCTCGAAATCGACGGAATTGTTCAAAATCTACGAGCTACAGGAGAAGAAATAAAAGATGAGTGGATTATATCTAGAATGTTGAACTGTTTGCCTGAAAACTTCTCTCATTTCCATTCAGCTTGGGAATCCATGGCCGCAATAGATAAAACAGTGTCTAAACTAATAGAACGTCTTCAACAAGAAGAACTACGGATGAAAAAGGTCGACAAGCTAACCACTAATGCATTGTTTTCAAAAGGAAAGCCAAACAAATATTTCAATAATAAATGGGGTCAAGACAGAGAACAGCCCAGTCAGTCAAGTCCAAATCGGTCAAGTCATTATACTCAAAAACAAAAATGTTTCAAATGTGGAAAGTTGGGACATAAGAAAAGTGAATGTCGTGGAAAATCTTGCCAAGAATATTTAGATTATTGCAAGAGAACCTACAAATGTAGAAACTGTAACAAGACAGGCCATTTTGCAAGGGAATGTAGGGCTGAAAAAAATAGTGAAGCAAAAGGTTTTGTCACATTAAGCCTATCATCGTCAGATATTAATATGATGTCAAGAGATCAAGAATCCTGGTATAAAGATAGTGGTGCCACGCATCACTTGACTGGTCAATTAAAATGGATGACGAATATACAACCGTTAAATCATAATCTATTAGTCAAGATTGGAGATTCTACGGAACTACAAGCTGTCAGTATGGGTGATGTTTGCTTATCTGCTCATGATGGAGAAAAATGGGGTCCCATCATACTACGTCAAGTATTATTCGTGCTAAAATTATCATTTAATCTTTTTTCTTTAACAACAGCATTGGACAAGGGTTATACTCAACGAGCAAACGCAAAAAGATCAGAAATTTTAGAAAATGGTAAAACCGTATTAGTTGCTGAAAGAAGCGGAGGACTGTTTCGAATGAAATTTCGTGTAGAAACTGGAAATTGTCTGACCGTCCGTCTCGATCAAGACATGGCATGAACGACTGGCACATCAAAACGTTAAGTACATAAAAGAAATATTAAATAGAAATGATATAGCATATATAGATGATTGGAATGGATATGTGTGTGAGGGATGCGCCTACGGAAAGCAATGTCGAGTTTCACATAAAGCAAATCCAACCGTAGCCGAAAAATGTCTTGATGTCATTCATGTTGATCTAGGTGAGATGAATCAAACATCCTTAGGTGGGGCAAAATATTTCCTGTTGTTCAAGGATGACTACAGCCATTTCAGAACAATATACTTTCTTAAAAATAAGTCAGAAGCTGTAGAAAAGTTAAATATATACTTAAATCTTGTAGAGAATCAATTTGGACGAAAGGTAAAGAAACTAAAGTCTGATAATGGAACAGAAATCAAAAATGCTAGAAGCCAAGATATCTTCGAGAAATTAGGAATATTGCATGAAAGATCTACAACCTATACACCACAGCAGAATGGAAGAATAGAGAGAGAAATGAGAACAATAGTTGAAGCAGCTCGTGCTGAGCTTTATGCTGAAGATATAAACGTCAAGTTGTGGGCTGAAGCTTTAAATTACTCAATATTCACCATAAATCAGACAGGTACAAGCTCAGTGAAGGGGAAAAGTCCGGCAGATCTCTGGTTTAGTCGTCGAGTTAATATCAAATCAATGAAGCCATTTGGATGTGAATGTTACGTGCTAACTCCTGAATGTGAGCGAAGGAAACTAGACAGAAGAAGTAAGAAAGGATTATTCGTAGGCTACGACCTAGAAGAAAAGGGTTACAGAGTTTATATACCTGAAAAACGTCAAGTTAAAGTATCTTGCAATGTATTGTTCAAAGAGAAGTTCAATTTTCAAGAAAAGTCAGCTGAAATAAATTTTAAAATGCAGGAAAATAAGATCGCAACGCCTCTAAAAGAAGAAAACAATAAAAACCGACAGGAGGAGAATGGATCTGAAGCTAGTAGTAAAAGTGAAGATTACGAAAGTCTAGAAGATGAACCACAAACTGAAGAGAGACATGAAAATAGCCAAGAAACTGGAAGAAAATTAAGAGACAGACAACTAATAAAACCTCCGACAAGATATCAAGCTCATGTTGGTTTGATTGGTGATGTAGACGATATAAGTGTTGAGGATGCATTAAGTGATCCAGGATGGAAACAAGCAATGCACGATGAATTCAACAGCTTGAAGAAAATGAAAACCTGGGAACTCACAAACTTGCCAGAAAATAGAAAACCTCTCACATGTAAATGGGTTTTAAGAAGAAAAGGAGATGGTCGATTAAAGGCCAGGCTTGTAGCAAGAGGTTATGATCAAATATATGGAATAGACTACTTCGATACATTTGCCCAGTAGCACGCCATGCTAGTATTAGATTGCTACTGAGCTATGCTGCAAAGAAAGAATATTTTATCAAAACATTTGATGTAAAAACAGCATTTCTAAACGGTGAATTGACAGAAGAAATCTACATGACTCAACCGAAAGGATTTGAAGATGGAACTTCAAGAGTATGTAAGTTGTTGAAAAGTATTTATGGGCTGAAACAAGCTCCAAAATCTTGGAATCAAAAATTTTGTAGCTATTTAAAGGATCTCGATTTTGAAGCAACTGATGATGATCCATGTCTGTATTATAACAAAACAAGGACAGTATTAATGACGGTGTTTGTAGATGACGGTTTAATTGTTGGTGAAGAAGAGAAAGAAGTGGAAAATACAATATTAAATTTGGCGTCGAAAGTTGAAGTCATATCAAAGTGGCCAAAGCAAGGAAAAATAGACTACCTTGGAATGGAGATAAATTTGCTGAGAAATGGAATCCTAGTAAATCAACCTAAATATGTCAAGAAAATATTAGAACGTTTTGGTTATTCTGAAGCCTATGAAGCTTCAACTCCTATGGAACCTGGTATGATTACAAGTAAGACCGAAAAAGAACTAAAGGATAAACCCTATCGAGAAGCAATAGGAAGTCTTTTGTATTTGTCAACAATATCACGTCCAGACATAAGTTATGCTGTGAACTATTTAAGTCGTCAAGTAAATAAACCAATGCATATACATTGGAAAATGATAGAAAGAGTATTTCGTTATTTAAAAGGTACTGAAAACTATGGTATATTCTTCGATGGAAAATGCAAACTTCAGGTTTATACAGACTCGAATTATGGAGGAGATGACAAAGACAAGTGTTCGACAAGTGGAATATTAGTTGAAAATGGAGGTCCAATCGTATGGTTGTCTCAGAAACAGAAAGTGACTGCTATATCATCAGCTGAAGCCGAATACAGAGCAGCAGTATCTGGGATTCAAGAAGTGAGCTGGATTCGTCGAGTACTGAAGGAATTAAAATTGCTAGGTAAAACAGAATTATCAGATCTGTTGATAGATAACAAAGCTGCCATACATATGCTGGAAAATGTCGAAGAAGGCAAAGTGACCAAGGGCAAAAAGCATATTGAAATAAAAAGGAAGTTCATAAATCAACATATTGGAAAGACAGTTACACCTGTGTATGTAAATTCAAAAGAACAATTAGCAGACATTTTTACAAAGCCTCTCAGTAAGGGACAGTTTGTTTATTTGCGTGCAAAACTACTCAAGGAGGAGTGTTGGATGTAGACATTCAAACTGCTGCGAAAGTGCACTAAAATTCGTAGTGAGTAGTTTTTGAATCGAACTTATTTAATAAATTTGTAGTAGGTTATGACTAGTTTAGAAGTCAGAAGAAAGCAAAAGGAAAATAAAGGAAGTCAGCCAGTCAATGGAAATTAAAATTATTTTCACTTAATTTGCCTTCAAGAAATATAATCATAAATTACAACAGTTTCCGTCCTTACACCAATACACTTTTATTGTTCTGTCGCTACACACTAGTAGGCGTTAATTTTGTTGTCTAGGTACACTCACCTAATATCATTAATTATTTGATTTGTTCACACCCTGGGTTACATTCAGTATAGCGGATTTTTTTTGCTGTAAGTTCGTAGGGTACTAATTTTTTTGGAAAAGTATTTGGCGTACAAAATTTTGCTTTCAACTTTCGGTGCTTAGATAAGAGCAATTAGTTTCGTATTGCTAAGGTTTTGATATTGTATTAGTAGAGAGTATATTAAGGAATATCTCGATTATTATTATAGTAGATATTTCAATTATTGTTTCATTAGATAAGAAATTTCGGAAGAAACAACTAACGTAGAATTCAACAAGCGAGGACACCAACGAAATAGCTCGTTGAAGAATTTTTTTCGGGTGCCTTGATCTCGTTTGTGTTAGGTAACAATGGGTGAACATTTCGAGCGAACTTATTATGGCCTGCCCATCAATCACAAGGTGCTAAGACGGCCACATTTATTTTCGGCGTTATCTTCTTTCGCGAAGGAGTTTGTTCCTAAAGCGGGCATTCGCTCATTGTCTACTAGTGGCCCTGTTGCTATTAAGGATAAACCTCTTTCAACTTCACTAACACCGGGCGAGGGCGCCGCATTGAGTTACCTGGTCAACGTGATTGTCTGTCTAAGAGAAAATCCGAGCTCGTTCGATACCATAGGGTCGAGAGTCGTAATTATATTTAAAGATTTTAAAGATAATCCTGTTGTGTTAAGTAAGGCTATGGAGATTATTTGCAACCGGTCTTGTGATGAAATACTTTTATGTAATACCGTAGCTAAGATGTTTGGCTTGCTGGACACGATGAATCCCGTGGAAGATAGTGCCTTTAGGAGCCTGTTAAGGTTAATGCTGGCCTATCAGCAGGTTTTAATTAAGGCCTACCGCTCCACAAACTGTCGTAAGCTGCGAGGTGTCACTTTATTCGTGGCTGAATTATATGTACAATTCAAGATGGTCGGCTCGTTGATGATGGAGCTTGGAGAGACTCTGGGGTGGCTGACAAACCAGTTACTACTAGAGCCAACTCCCGACAACCTCGAATGCATGTGTCGCAGTTATAAGCTAGCAAGATGGAACTTAAAAGTGGACTGTCCGGCCGAGATTGGGGCACTAATACTTGGCTTATATAAGTCAGCACCGTCCGAAACTTCATCGAAGGTAACTCTCGAAGCGGTGTTAGAACTAATTTCTTAGTTACGATTTGTTTATTTGCTTAACCCGGCATTAGTTAGGCTGACTAGGTTATTTGGTCCTAATGCGTTTCATAAAACTTTACACATTTCTAAGTTATAGTTACTCTCACGAGATTATACGTACTTCTCCTGACTTAACGTTAATTTATTTTCTTTTTATTAGGGTTTATGTCTATACCTGTGTAAGTGTTAACTTTTCCCCTATCCTTCATATTGAGATGATCTGACTGTTTTTGCTTTACCACTCTTATATTCGATTTGGCCGGTAAGAGTCTCGGTGTATATCACGCCAAAGACCTACGTCGTTGATTTCCTCAAGGTTTCCTTTTCATCTTTTTGATTTTTGGTCAGGCTGTGGGTGTACCTCGGCGAACTAGTTGCCTGTCGTCCTACTGGGGTGAGTCACATGCAATGTGGGATTGCGTGAGATTAACTCCACGGTACGAGAGGAAACCGGTTCTGGCGAGAATGTCTGTAAGTTTACAGGAACCGGAGGGAGACAATATGGAATTGCCTACAGCCGGATCCTGGTACTTCCAGATATTCTTCCGAGTGATCTACTGACTGCTCCACCTTTTCAAAGTTGGCGGAATCACTCCTCTAACCTCGTTCCGTATTACTACTCTTACCTGTGAAGCCCGGCTAGCCCACTAGCGCATGAGACTCCTATTCTCAGGTCGTGAGTCGAGTCCCACATTGGCGCCAAAAATGTTAGGTCTTATGGCATAAAAACCGTCCGTTTTTTTCGGCTCCTCACTGCCTCGCGAGTCGGCCTTGTGGACCCGAGGGTATGTAACGGTCGGAATTATCATTTATTTGGGTTGGGAAATTTATTTTGGGAATCACCTTGTAAGGGGAAATTTTGGAAAAAATCACTTTGCGGAAACAGGAAAATTAAAAAAAAAAAAAAATATAGGCGAGGAAAAAAATAATAATGGAAGATAGTTTTTTTTTTGGAAAAAAGAAAAGGGAGTTCGAATTTAGACGGCTGGAGGCTTGTAATTTATGAGGAAATAAAAACAGTAAAAAATCAGTTTTTTTCATACTCATGTTCCCTAAAATCACGTAACTCGTATGTTTTTTTTTGAATTGTATTCGTTCACGGCTAATATTTGACACGGGCAACTCACCAGGTTGTGATTGTTAATGCTCCCATGTAATGTTTGGGTTGATGTTATATTAAAGGATTGTATTTATTAAAAATGGCCATGCGTTAAAATTTTTCTTGTGGATTGGTTGAGGGAGGGGGTCATTCCTTTTCAGGGTGATGCGGCTCAGGCGATGACAGGAGGATGATAGACGGAAGTCAAAGTTGCACAGGCACAGGTAAGTGGTGAACCAACCGCGGTAAGCCCCGGCCACACACCCCACGACCCCTCCGGCGAGCTAGATAACTCCGTGTGGCCGGCGTAGGAGTTCCGGATTTTCTTTTCATTTCTTATGTATGGTATTGGCTCCTTGGTCATGCTCTTCCGGGCTTGTGGCTAAGGGGGTAATACCTCGCATAAGTGGCGCCCACTATTTTATCGCGCCATTATGCTAGTACACTACAAAATATTTCTAAAAAAAAATCTAAAAAAATCCAAATATTCGATACATTTTGTTACATTTCCTAAAATATGCGGTAACACTTCGCACAAAAAATTCGAAGCAAACCACAAAAAAAACAAGAGAAGAGCTCTTTAACCCACTCAGGCCATGTGCATCCAAATGAATCATGGATAGAGGTCCCGCCAAAAGAGTTGATGCCGGAGCGCGCAGCTTGGGAAATTAAAGCTGCACACAAATAAATATTGCGCACATATTGATAAGAAATGCGCTTGTGTTTTTTCAAATTTCCTCTTCGAAATTTGTTGCGACTAGGCTAAGGGACGGGAACGGTATGCGGGGATTCTACTGCGCATGGAAAACGCGACTTTCTCGGAATCAACTCTTTTGGCGGGACCTCTATACAAAATTTACATCAAATTTTGTTCTAAGGGGCTAGCCCAGAGTCAGCCCGAAAGAAGAATCATTTTTGTACAGAAAACATTTCCGATGAGTCAATTGATTCTCTCATTTTTGTTCTACCAAGTGGGGTTAAAAATTTCTAGCCCACCGCGATTCGCCGTGACTCTGTTGGGTTATTATTACTCGAGGAGAAGTTTCTCTCTCGCTGAAATATCAGTGTTGCCGTTCGATTCTTATTTTATTTCTGTTTATCTTATTTCAAATAAATTTTGCTTGCATTTTGATACTATTTGAAACTTTAATGAGATTTTTTGTATGAAACTGAAACTTCGAGTTTTATTTGCCTGAGGGGCTAATTTTATTTAGCCCATGCCTGCTACATTTATATTTATATATAGCAAATAGTAGTAAAAGAGAAACTTTAAGGCCCTTTGAAAAAAGAAGAGATTTAACTTGAATTGATAGTTGCAAGTTTAACTATAAGTTAAGTGGTAGAAGGTTTGTTTTTTGCGCAATTGGGGTAAATATAATTAAAAAATATATATGTATATACATATATAACAACTAAATTTAATACTGATTTTCGGTTTTATTTAATTATCTCCTTTTTATGAATAATTATTCAGCGGTGTTCCACAAATCGAGTGAAATGAATCGGAATTCAATTTCACTCGAATTCAAAATTGATGTTCTGAATTCCGAGTGAATTTCGTTTGTTCGAAAATACATATATAATTTGGTTGACACCTAAAATTTTTATTTATTTTGAGCACAGTTTGTGACCGCGCTAAAAAAAATTAAAAAAATTTGTGCCCCACACAATGGATTTTGTGTTAATAGCTGCAGTAATTAAAAAAATATTGCATTCCTATGAATCTTCTTGATTCCTTTTGACTTATTTATATATGCCCAATACTGCAGGCATCTTAAACTAGATTATGAAAAAAAATCAATCACGAATGCAGATATAGAAGTTATCGACCCAGAAAATGTTGAAGAACAGAGAAGTGATGCTGTTAGGGCCAGAGATGAAATAGCTAATAGTTTATAAACTAAATTTGTTATACGAAAAGTTAATTATAAATTTAAAAATTAATACTTTATTCAGTTTTTTTTTTAAAAACATAAAAGAGCATTAAGCATTAAGTTTTTGGGCTAACTCTTTCCAAAGGTCCTCAACAATTAATTTGTCTTTTTTGTATATTTTCTTACTATTTCAGGATTATTTTTCTTAAATTCACACATCATGTTCTCCTGTCTGTTATTTTTATGCTTGCCCCTTTAAATTGATACATTTATTAAAATATTTTCTTAAATAAATTGTTACCTTTGTAAAGAAATTACAAATATTTACATTTTAAAATAAATCACAGCGCTTCTCCTGCTATTCCACTTTCAAATCACAAACAACAACTGAAACGGTTTTATTTCGATTCACATTTCGATTTAATCGAAATGTGGAACATCTAATTTCGATTTGGAATTTCTATTTCACATACATGGAATTAATCGAAATGTAGAACACCTAATTTCGATTTCGAGTATCAATTTCATAAAAATCGAAATGTGGAACACCGCTGATTATATTTATTTTATTAATTTTTTTTTTTCAACTCAAAATAAATTTTGTAGATAATTTATTAAAGAAAAAATTTTCATCTTTGCCATTAGAAAAAAAAAAATAGAGATTAAACGTTTAGGGCTGCATAAACCTCTTGATTTTAAATTAAATTCCTTCGATAAGTCCCAAAATAGAAATTTTTGGTAGATTGGTTTTTAAAAAAGAAATGGCTCACGGTTAGCATAGAAAAAAAAAACTTTATTTTGTTTTTATTGCGTTTTGTATAACGGAGAATCAGCTTGGTCTGAAAATGGTATGCGTGACCTAAAACATTTGTCGGAACGGGTAAAAAACACGAGACAAGCGCTTCGCAATTTTAAAAATGCATTAAATTATCAAACTTTCGGTAGGTACCTTGAACATAATGTCTCAAATCGATTCGGGATACGCGAGTTTCATTACAAAATTTAATGAAAATATTAAAAAAAAAATCGTCAAGTTTTAAGCCGAATTTTAGATATTTTAAAATTTTGCGGGAGTCATAATTTAGCCTTTCGTGGACACGATGATCGGGAATCAAGTAGTAATCGAGGAATATTTCTTGATATGGTTGCTTATACTAGATCAATAGATGTTGCATTCAACGGTTACATGAACAATAATCAAATCGCAAAAGATATTTTTCTAAAACAATACAAAATGAGTTACTTGAATGCTCTTTACAGGTTTATCTAAGTGAAGTTTGTATCTGTTCAAGCTGATGAAACCACGGATATTTCCTGTAAAACGCAAATGGTTTTAATTTTACGTTTTGTTAAAAATAACAAACCCGTTGAACGGTTTTTATCATTCTTTGATCTTCATGATAGATCCGCGAAAGGTATGTCGATGTGATGCAGGATGCTCTTAAAAACTATAATTTAGAAAAAAAATTAATTGCTCAGACATATGATGGTGCCGCTGTAATGAGTGGAAACACAGCTGGTGTGCAAACTTTAATAAAAAAACAATATCCATTTGCACACTTTGTGCATTGCTATGCCCATCAATTAAATTTAGTCTTAAAGCAGGCCTGCTCCAGCATTAAAGAAATACGAATATTTTTCGCAAAATTTTTCTGCTTTTACGTCCTCTTTTTCATGCTCTCCCAAAACGAAAAGATTTGTTAACTGAAGTTTGTAATAAACGCGGTCTCCCTCGCACTCTTGAAATTCGGTGGAACATCAATTCCCGAGCACTGCGATCTATACTTGAAAATAAAGAAAATCTAGTTCATTGTTTCGAATTGATCCAGTGTGGCTTATTCTGCAATCCGTTTCACGTGAAAGAAACACTTCACCTGCATTTCACTTCATGTTATTGAGTCGATTCTGTGATTCACATGAATCGAAAAAAAAAGTTTCACCTGGAATAAATGGAACTGAAACTGTCAATCGCTATAAAAATGAAAATTTCAATCGTTATAAAAACAAAACAGTTGTATTTTTGGAGTAATTTGTTAAAAGATCAATAGTTTTAACATGACATGTGCAGAATTGTGGTTTAGCAGTAGTAATAGGAATAGTGATAGCAGGGATAACTTGAAAATAATATCCTTACGACGTCGCCAAATAAGAGACAAAGCATTTACAGTTCATATACATACACTGACTCAAAAATGTGTTGCAATGTTTTGGAAATTAAATTACTTATCACACAAATACCGGAAGACGTATGACTGGGATAATGTAGTTTTTACTTAAAACTACATTATCCCAGTCATCCTGCGCCCAATCTTTCTTATTACACAAAGAAAGGCCAAGGACAAATAATTTAATTTCCAAAATATTGCAACACATTTTTGAGTGAGTGTAACTTATACAAATAGCAGTTTACCTTCTGCCATTCGGTATCTGTGTTGTGTTGTTGTTGTTTGTGCTTCTCCATTTCACCCAAAAGCACATCAAACTGTTTCCCCTTCGTAACTTTTCAGTATACAAAACCAATAATTATCGGAAAATTGAAAATTTGAGTAAATAATTTTATAAATATGAAATACTCACTTCTTTGTTGCCATTTCGTACATAACTGCCAAAATACAACTTCGTAATAGAGTATTCCCCTTTGAAAAATCAGGTGAAACCTTTAATCACTTCATAACGAATGTATTCACCTCAGGCGATTGCCAGAATAGCACTTTTGGAATGTGAACAATTTTTCACGTGAAACGAATTGGAGAATAAGCCCCAGTGTGAAGTTTGGGACCCAACTACAGTAAGTGAAGCCAATGGTCTATTAAAACTTTTAAAGGACGCGGAATTTTTATTTTTCTTAGAATTTTTTAATAAAAGGAGAATGGGCGTTTTGTCCCCAGTGCTGTAACAAGTTGTGATATATATCATTTGAAAGGTTATCACAATAGTTTCATTTTATTATATGACACCAACAATGATACTTGTGCAGGGGAAGAAATATCAGCATTTTATTTAATCTTCAAACAAACGTACTTTTCACTCAATTTACCATTTATTTATTTTATTTCACTTTATTACAAAGCCCTCGTGTATGGTGATCGGTCCCTCATATGTACTCCATGGGTCCCCCACTGAATTGCCGCCGCACCGCACACCTACGCAACTTCAAGTGCACTACGCAAGTGTCAGTAGGCTATGCAAAAAAGTTTTACTTGTTTTATGAAACGAACTCTGCCAATTTTGTTGATACAGCGCTTAACGGAACTTTGTCTGTCAAATAACGCAACGCTAAGCTGCTATGTGCCTAAGCTACGTCTTCAGTTATTAAAATGGAGCATAATATAAACCATTGTGTTACATGCAGCCGTTCCTTAGTACGCCACCGGACACGCCACCGCCTTGTAAGAGAAGATTTAGAAGCAAGACCTGGATTTGCAGAATATGTATTAGATCATTTACAAATACAAGAGGTTAGCTATTTTTTCATTTTAAAAAGTGAATTTGACTTTGCAATTTTACTTTTGTTTCCAAGCTCCATAAACTATTTATTTCAATTTCTAATAATATAATATCTCTAATAAATAATAACATACTAATCTGGTTTTTCTCTTCTTCATACGTGATAAATGGAGTCTCAGACGACAACATTCTCAGTTGACACAGTTGTTTTATTTTTACAGGATCTTAACAATGAGGAGCAATGGATGTGCCATAGATGTTGGGTAGCAGCCGGGCGTCATCATGCCAGAATACAGCATCATGATCGTTATCGTCATATTGCAGTGGAGCCACCTCTTGAACTTGGACCTTCTTCAGTCTCTGTTACTGGATATAGAAGAGCAGCTAATACATCTAGGCGTTGCATCTTTCTAAACTGCGGAATCCTCACTCTTGTAAGAATACCTCAATTCATTAAAGTGAGAATGTTAGTTGAAACGAAACTGTACTCCCACCATGTGCTCGAGTATGTAACGATCACTTACATGGTAACACATGGAATGATTTAAATGATTTGAATGATTCCTCATTTAACGCAGAACAAATAAAAGACATGTTTGACATACTTATCGCGACGTACAATGATCCACATGTTTTTGATTTCGACGAGATCGAAAATATTACTGCTGCAGAATTGCACTTTTGCGTTGGATTAAATCACGAGCAATTCCAAAGGATTTTGGAGGAAACGCCTTCTTTGCAAGAGCATACGCGACGCCCTAATGTAGCACTAGCAGGGTATTTGATGAAGATAAGGTCTGGTGAACCTAACGACAGATTAGCAGTTCGTATAGGTGTGAGCCGCCGAACATTTGAAAGGCAATTGAAAATAGCTCGTCAGTGTTTACTAGCCGACTTTGTCCCCAGACACTTAGGTTGGGATCATATAAGCCGAGAGCAAATTATTTCGCGGAACCTTATTATCCCAAACTCCCTTTACGAAGACAATGGGAATAAAGCCATTTTAATTTGTGATGGCACATATATCTACATTCAAAAAAGCACCAATTTTTTATTTCAAAAGAAGTCGTATAGCCTGCACAAGTTTCGCAACTGGCTAAAGCCATATTTGATTGTCTGCACAGATGGATATATTGTCGACGTTATGGGGCCACACGCAGCAAAAACGTCGGATGCTACAATAATGTCTCATTCTCTACACGATGAAGCTCCTATCCATATTGTGCTTCAGACTGGCGATGTTTTCATTTTGGATAGGGGTTTTAGAGACTCTGCACCGAATATAGAAGCTCATGGTTACGAGGCGCATATGCCTCCCACGAAGGGAAGACATGAGTTTCAACTGAGCACCCTAGATGCCAATAATTCCCGATTGGTGACTATTATCAGAAGAGTCGTCGAAGTTTAAATGGCCGCCTCAAACGAGATTTTAAAATACTAAGGCACGAGTATTTTAACAGAGCACTGCCTCACATGTTTGAGGACGTTCGTATTGCTGCCGCTCTGACAAACACATTCAAAGAGCCTGTAAGGAACACGCCACATGCCAATGAAATTCTCACGGTAATCCAAGACAAACTGAATCAGCCAAATCATTTAGGCGATTACGTCGTGGAAAATAATTTCAACAGGCAAAGTGCAGCATTTCGAACGATCACCGATGAAACGATAAGAGGTATGCAATTCCCAGAATTAAATGAAGAGGACCTGGTACTAATAGCACTAGGCACCTATCAAATAAAGCTGGCCCGGTCCTACCTAAGCGAGCATATAAGAAATGGCATATATACTATTGAAATATGCGAATCGACAATCCCTGACCTTGCCCAATACAGGATTGATATGTCAGGAGTTTTATTGAGAGGTAGGATTAAATCCCGTCATGTATCCAACAAACTCCTACATTGTTGTAAATACACGATCGTCTGGGAGACATGCAATAAAGCATTATTACTGCTCGTGTCTAACAGGACGAAGAACTGTTGGTACATATGCTCACGTAATGAGTATTATTTGGTATTTGGGATGGGCAAGACGCCAAAATAATGTTTTATTACCAGCAACCTTTTTAGATGATGTCATTGTAGATTTAGAGTATTAAGATTATTTTCATTATATTGGTACTGCCAATTATTTTGTTTTATTTGCATCCTTTATACTTTTCCGTATAGTTGTTTATACTATGTAGGGGTGGGTGCAAAATAATTCGGAAGCAACGGAGAGAATCCATTTTTTTTACTTAATTTCACCTTATTAATAGATAAAGTAATTCATTTTTCATCTAGCCTAAAGCCCGGTACCCACTTGTTGCAAACCGGCGTTTCGTATCACCGTTCTTTAAATTTTTTTCTAAAAAAATTGCAACGCTTCGTTTCAAAATGTGCGAAATGATACAATCCAAACCCGATCTTTCATTTAGCGGTTTTTCTCCGTCACATCAAAGGAATGATACGATACGCTTTAGGAGGAAGTGTGGACGGGCATGCGCGTATCCTGTTGCTTTATTGCTGTTGACCAGATAACCGTATCGCGCTCCCGCATCAAACATGATACAGGCTGGATGATTCGAAACGCAGTGATGATACACGAAAAATTTGGGTTCCTGTTTTGTTCGTATCAATCAACAATTGAAACGATACAGGGATACGAAACGCCGGTTTGCAACAAGTGGATACCGGGCTTTACATAGACC
Source organism: Thereva unica (assembly GCA_949987705.1). Lineage (NCBI taxonomy): Eukaryota > Metazoa > Arthropoda > Insecta > Diptera > Therevidae > Thereva > Thereva unica. The sequence continues at coordinate 31,811,297 of OX465282.1, read as the reverse complement.
TTTATACTGCATTGTTTATAATAAAACATGGAAGGACCATTTTATAATAAAGCATGGAAGGACTGGTAACACTACCTTTTATATGATAAAATAAAGCCAAAAAAATATTACCTTTTATTTGAAAATAAATAATTTTTGTTAATCATATGTAGCTCTTCCCCTGCACAACTATGATGGTTGGTGTTATATAATAAAATAAAGCCATTGTGATAATCTTTCAAATGATATTTATATCACAACTTGTTACAGCTTGGGGACGGAGCCCATACAAAGTTGCCCATTCTCCTTTATTACCTTGTCGATATTTTCAGCGCAATTATTCAATCTCGTAACACCAATGGTGCTTCACTCGTTAAAAGTATAGATTTTTTGCGAATCAATAAATAAAATACGGAATTTCGATCTTTCTCCTTTACAATTCCCATCTGACAACGAACCCACAACTTCCAAAAGAGTTCGTACCAATAATTTCAATTTAACGGTTTTATGCAAAGAAGTTTGTGATAACTGCCCAAGTCACCAGCCGGTTTGAAAACTACGACCATATTTTAGCGTTCAAAATTATGAGTCCCTCAGAGTTTATAGCCTTGAAAAACAATATTCCTCTAGTTAAAATTTCAATTTTAGTCAAGTATTTCCCTTTCTTAGACAAAGAAGTCCTCAAAAATGAGCTAGAAGTAATTTATGAAAATTCAATGTTCCAGAAAATGACTTCTGTTCTGGAGCTTTATTCCTTTTTCAAAGAAAATAATCTAGATGAATCGTTTAAGCAAACATTTATCTTATTAGAAATAATTTTAACCACCCCCGTTTCACCGGCAGAGTCTGAACGGTTATTTAGTACATTAAAAGATATTAAAACATACAAATCTAGTACCATGGGCCAGTCTTGTTTGAACTCATTGGCGGCATTATTAATATGTCACGAATATATTTCCGGAATTGAAAATTTTAATGAAAAAGTAATTGATCTATTCGCGCAACAAAAAGAACGTCGGGCAGATTATTTATATAAGAACGTTTAATTTCGATTTTTTCTTTTATTTTGTTGAGTTTTTTAAATTGTTGAATTTTTTTATTACTCGTTATGTTTTTTAAAGAATTATATTTTTGTTATATTATGGGTGGAATAGGCCTAAATTTAATAGCAGCTAAATGCGTTGTTTCTTTTTTTTTTAAATATATGAATATAGTTTTTTCTGTTTTGTTTTCCTTTACGCTATTAATTTTGGGGAAACAGACCACAAATTTTCGGTTAACGCTCTGAATGCAGTACCTCAAATCCGCAGACTGTACTAACATGCTTCTCTTTAAAGACAAGATTAAGCCAGTTTAATTTAATTAGCTACATATTTCAAATATTATTAGAGTTAAAGCAAGTAACATATTTAGTGCAGTCGGTAAGTAAGGTGGAGTGGAAACTTGCATAAAAAAATTTTGTGTCAATTTTTTTTTCAAGCCCCCCCCCCTAAGTTTTAGGGCCACGAGCCGCCACTGCTATACGAACCATTAGTGCGCGCACTTCCCACGAAGACCGTGCGATCCCTACGACAGATCAGACATTTGGACTTGATTTCACAATTTACGTCAGATATACGTCATGTATCTGGTAAACAAAGCGTTGTCGCAGACTATTTGCTGCGCGTACTCGCAACTGACAACGTTGACTCCGCCACCTTTGACTTGCCTACATTAGCTCAGGCTCAAAAAGATGACAAAGATTTACCAAACCTCCAAGAGTATATCAGCAAAGGCTCTAACTTAAAACTAGTGCTCACGTCAATACCCTTTACAAAATAGCAGTTTTGGTGTGAAATAAGTATGGGTACTCCGCGGCCTTAAATACTAGCCGCGCTACGCAAGTTCACTTTCGGTCCAGAACATAACTTGCCGTACCCAAGTATTCGTAGTATGAGACGAGTTGTTTTAAGTAAATACTTCTGGCCGGCAATAAATAAAGACTGCAATAACTGGTCTCGTTCTTGCCTTGGTTGCCAGATATCTAAAGTATCGAGACATACAAAGTCTCCACATGAAACTTTCAAACTTCCGAATAAAAAATTATATCATATCCATATGGATATAGTGAGACCACTTCCGCCGTCGCGAGGATTCTCGTACATACTTACAATAGTAGACCGGTTTACTACATGGCCAGAGGCTTACCCAATGAGGGATATTTCAGCGTTAGTAGTGGCAAAATACTTTGTCACTGAATATGTTCCACGTTTCGGCGCACCGCTTGAGATCACAACTGATCAAGGTACGCAATTCGAATCAAAGCTATTCAATGAAGTTACCAGACTTCTCGGTACACACCGATTAAGGACAACCGCCTACGATACCGGCTACTGAAAGTCGCCTTAATGGCAAGAGACAACATTACTCATTGGATTAAAGACTTGACCTTCGTCATGCTAGGCATCCATGCAGCAATCAAAGCAAACTTACAATGCTCACCAGCAGAGCTAGTCTATGGTCAGAATTTGAGATTGCCAAATTCAATTTCCATCCCGAAGGATGAAAGCCCCATAAAGAACTCAGATTTTCTCACTTGTCTACGTTCACATATGCAGAACCTTAAAGCAGTTCATCCTCGACAAACAAGTCAAAAGGATGTATATACGGCTAAGGATCTAGAGGATTCCGATTACGCTTTCGTCCGAGTAGATCGGGTACGGAGACCGTTCGATCCCCAGTTTGAATGGCACAAACAAATCGATATCAATCGATAGGCTAAAGCCGGCGGCGCTGGCTTGTGACCGCAATGATGAATCCGAGCCGAAGCGGTAGGAAACATTACAGTATTCGCTACGCTGGGAGGGGAGTATGTAGGAAAATATTGCAGTCGGCAACGAAAAAAAATAAGTGGATGGATGACGTGGTAGAAGATATTCGGAAACTTCGTATAACAAATTGAAGTGAGCTAGCACTACTTATTTTTTCTTGAAATAACCTTTTTTTACTTTTAAGGGGAGGATCTCATCTAGAATTTTGAAATTTTCGATTTTTATTATTTCATATTATTAAAGTTTAATATGTCTAGAGTGTCCCTTTAAAATATTTTGTTGACGCGAGCACTAGAACGGATTCTACAGGCCATTGATCAGGGGCGGATTTTCTTAAAGGCTTTTTGGGCTGCAGCCAAGGGCCCCGCGAATACAGAGGGCCCCCAACCGAACTGAAACCAATAGACGATATTGTCAATAATAAAAATTATCTAGAATTCAAAAAAAATTCGATCATAAGGTTGGCAACACTGCGATCAATCAACCCGTGTGCGCATCTATCAAACGGAACAGGGAATTCCCTGTCGCTTGTTTTCGGTCGGTGTATTCCGTGTATTGTCTACTACTCCCTCCGCTTATGGCCCGACGCAATTTTGTTATTTTTCCGCACTTCTGCTATCGTCGACTATATTAACGAATTGACTTTGTTATTGTTAGAAATGTTGTAGCAGCATAATGGCGCGACCGTATATTGGGCGCCACTTATGCGAGGTATTGCCTCCATAGCCAGAAGCCCAGAAAAGCCTGACCAAGGAGTCAATACCATACACAAGAAAAATTCCGGAACTCCTATCCGCCCCCAACCGCCGATACTAATGTCAGGGGGATGTGCTGCCGGCCACACGGAGTTCGCTAGCTCGCCGGGGGGGTCGTGGGGTGTGTGGCCGGGCCTATATGCAGTATGGTTCACCACTTACCAGTGACTGTGCAATTCCAGATTCCGCCTCCATCATTCTCCAGGCATCGCCTGAGCCGCGTCACTGTAGTTCGGTCCCTTGTCAATTCATAGCCTGGATAACCACCAGCTGACAAGGAAAGGCACTACTTAGGAACCCTGAAAAGGAAATGAAATACGGCCCAACCATTCCAGAAAAAAAATTAACACATTGAAATTTTCGTTATAGTTCTTTAATTTACTTGTTTATTCCAAGTAACAACAACGCACAAGACCAACAAATTAAACAATACAATTTGAAATTCTCAAATTCAAAAAAGACCGGTAATATACCATTACATTATATTTAGCTAATTATGTTCGCGAAAGGTTTTGAAAAACGCGTCGCAGTGGCACCATTACGTCGCGGTTTTTTGCAAACGATAGCACAACTAAAGGGTTCACATAAGGGAAACAAAATTAATTACCTGTAAACAACAAGATAAAAAATATTTCTAATAAAGAGCAATTAAATGTATAAACAAATATAAATAAGATTAAAATTAACAGTATACGGCAATTAAAAATTTTTATAAAGTGATAAATTGAAGCATGAACAAAGATGTTATTTTCTCTTGTGTATGTCTGTGTTTTTTTTATTTTTATATATTTATTGTATATTTTTTTTTTCTTTGATATCGTGGCGTACTCACGACAAAAAATGTAATCAAAAATCTTTAACAGTACTAAAATACGACACCTATTTCCATTCGTCCTCGGACAAAGTCAAAGGATTAAATTTCTTTACTTCTTCCAGATGAAACCAAAGCGAGCCCCTTAGCGCATTGTAGATAAGGCTCGGTAGCCCTGGGAATGCCTGTTCACCATAACTATCCGTAACTGGAAACGCGTTCACCAGGCGCCGAGTTTCAATAACAGATATGCCACCAGGTCACTCATTAATAGCAATCTGCCGTAAAATACCTTGATGATCAATACTGAAAGGTGCCCGCAATGAAGGCCCCCTTCTTCCATATATATTCCGCACAACGATAGCACAACTAAAGGGTTCACATAAGGGAAACAAAATTAATTACCTGTAAACAACAAGATAAAAAATATTTCTAATAAAGAGCAATTAAATGTATAAACAAATATAAATAAGATTAAAATTAACAGTATACGGCAATTAAAAATTTTTATAAAGTGATAAATTGAAGCATGAACAAAGATGTTATTTTCTCTTGTGTATGTCTGTGTTTTTTTTATTTTTATATATTTATTGTATATTTTTTTTTTCTTTGATATCGTGGCGTACTCACGACAAAAAATGTAATCAAAAATCTTTAACAGTACTAAAATACGACACCTATTTCCATTCGTCCTCGGACAAAGTCAAAGGATTAAATTTCTTTACTTCTTCCAGATGAAACCAAAGCGAGCCCCTTAGCGCATTGTAGATAAGGCTCGGTAGCCCTGGGAATGCCTGTTCACCATAACTATCCGTAACTGGAAACGCGTTCACCAGGCGCCGAGTTTCAATAACAGATATGCCACCAGGTCACTCATTAATAGCAATCTGCCGTAAAATACCTTGATGATCAATACTGAAAGGTGCCCGCAATGAAGGCCCCCTTCTTCCATATATATTCCGCACTCCTTCGATATTCTGTGAGTATTAACGCTCAATAGTGGGATATTTACCTTTAATACACCGCTAACATCACGCGGTGGTTCCAGTGGCCAAAAATGAGAATCAACAGTGCAGCCAATCACTTCCGTGTTAATACTGCGAAATTCTGGTACTCTCTTGAGAAAATGCGCCGATTTCAGGTTGACAAACAGATCTGATATCCAATTGATAAAAGAATAGCACCAAATATCCTCTTTCGAAATTTGCCGCTGGATGTACAATGACCGCCTTGCTTCACATACGATGCCAGTCCTTTTTGTCCGCAGTCAATGAGAAGCAGGATTCTTTGTCGATGGTTTCTCGACCCCTTTTGGTTGGTTTTCTTTTTTCTTTTTTTTTTTTGAAGCTTCCTGGGTACTTTCTAGCTTGCAATCAGTTTGGGAGCTAACACGGTAGCCGCCCCTAGTTATTTCGTCACAACCAATATTACACCCGGACAACGAGTTTTTGTACCAATTTTTTCCGAGCGAAGGGAATTTATTTCTGTCTTCCCAAAAACTGACTCACAAAACTCGGACTAAACTCGGACCGCAAAAAAAACTAGCTAGACTCCCTGCAAAAACTCTAGGAACTGACTGACTAAATTTTCTTTTTTCTGTTTTTTTTTTCGTTTTTCTTTTCGCCGCCTACTTTTTTGTTCCGAGCAACTTCTCTATTTCATTCCCGACAGTGATTTTGAGTCAGGTGATATTTAGGGATTTCCGAGCAAAACTGACCGTTACATACCCTCGGGTCCACAAAGCCGATTCACGAGGCAGTGAGGAGCCGAAAAAAACGGACGATTTTGCTGTAGTACGTGTTCACCCAACATGTGGCTCGACTCATCCCCTGAGATTAGCAGGTCTCATGCTCTCCAGACTGAGATGCCGGGCTGTCCACGTTCTCCACAGAGTCGTCCCCATACGGAGTGAAAAAAAGGAAAAGTTGGGCGTACGGTCACAACCGTATTTCATTCCCTTTTCAGGGATCCTAACTAGGGCCTTTCCTTGTCAGCTGGTGGTTATAGTCTAAGCTCCCACCGCAAAAAAGGTACCCTATCGAACACCTCAAAACAATAAAGTGAGATTGGCTGAAAAACATGTAAAAAACATGTAAAGCCCGCCAGACTAGTAAAAATATGTTAATTGCTATTTTTTAAGAATTTTTGAATTTTGTTAAAAAACAATGATTTTACTTTCCAAAACACCTGTCTGAAATTTATACAGGTGTTAGTAAATACGGAACCATTTTTGAAAAAATTTGTCTGTCTGACAATTTTTGTTAATTAGCTTCTGACAGACCTTTTCTTATACATTATTTTTTTTATAAAATTACACTTCATAACACCTCTTTGATTTTTTTTTAAAATAAAGTTTAGGATCTCCTCTATCTATTATAATTTGTCTGGCTGACAAGTTTTGTTTATTAATGTCTGACAGACCAATTGTTAAAAATTTTTTTTTTTATAAAATTACACTTCATAACACCTCGTTGATTTTTTTTTTAAATAAAGTTTAACATCTCTTCTATCTATTAAATTTTGTCTGGCTGACAATTTTTGTTAATTAATACCTCTACAATATTTTTTTATTATTATTTAAAGATTTTAATAAAAGGATATTTTACAAAACCATCCTGTGTGAGTTCACATGCTTGAAGTCGTATTAAAACTATTCGGCGTGAACTCACCGACAATAACAGAACAGATAAATGAGTACTGACCAGAAAAATATAGGCGCGTGTAATGCAAAGAGTAAATAGTTCCTATGGCTTGTTGATGTTCTGGATTCAGTATTAATTACATTTCAACCGATTACCACCTGTTTGCAGTAAAATCAGGACTGAAGTAGTTAAATAATATTCCTGACTGGGTAGGCCCAAAATATGACAGTGCAATACCATAGCCGTAATAACATAGCAGCTAATAGTTTTTAGTTTTGCAGTAAAAAGTGATAAAATATTTTATTTAACGCTTTTTACCTCGCATGGATTACCAAATAAAAAAAATTGGTTATTATTTGTATTTTAAAGGTGTTAACAATTAACCAATGTTGGTGACCAATGTTGAATTTGTGTAGTAATTTTTTTTTATTTTCTCAATTTTTTTTTTTATGTGATAGTCTAAGCTCAGGTGTCACCCTTTGAACCTTTCGTTTGAACTCTTGGATGTTGTATGAGTTCGGGAATACTGTCTTTGGAAGGTTGTTCCACAGACGAGTTGTTCTTGTTATAAAAGAATTTCTAGATCGGAGTGTGCGCGAAGATAAGGGCTGTAATTGTATCACTAAAGCACAAATCCTGTTAATCCATGCGAGATAAAAAGCGTTAAATAAAATATTTTATCACTTTTTACTGCAAAAATAAAGTTTAAAACTATTTGCTTCTATGTTATTGTAGTATATGTACACGCCGAAAAGGGCAAGAAACTAAATTTAGATTTTTGAATTTTTACTTGTTAAGAATTGTTACTTGGTTATAATTTATATTTTTAAAAGGCTTAGCAGGCCGAGCTAATTGTTTGTACTTGTTTTCTGACAAATAAAAACAGAATTTAAGAAATCGTTTATTGAAGAGGACGTGTTTCTTTATTGAACCAAAATACGTTTCTTTTTTTATTCAACGGTCTTAAAGAGTATACCTGCCAGAATCTAGGATTGGCGCCAACCCTAAGAAAAACTTTACCTCCTGTAGTTGAGACGGTCTAGCTGATATATATTTAGTAGCAGCAGAGAGCAGAGCATAATTTTTGCGGTGTTTTAAAAGACTTTATATAAGAAGTTGTTTCCGTACTTTTTGTTATATTAATAACATTTTTATTGTACCATATTTTCTATAATTTAATAGAAAATGAAGGGTCAACAGTGTTTTTTGTGTCGAAAAAGAATAAAAGTCATTGCTTTTACCTTTGAGTCATTCAAGAATGTGAAAAACATGATTGCTTTTCGTTGTTTTAAAAATCATAAATACGGTGATATTGTTTTAACAGATAATTGTTGTGTAACTAAGGGGTACCACATACACTGTTATAGAAAAGTAATGGTGTTACTGGAAAAATACCGAGAAGAATATAAAACTTTTTTAAAAAAAAATGTAAGTAATAGAGTAAGAATTCGTGAAGTGGCCCCCTATATTTTCGACTTTGAAATAAATTATTGAAATGAATGATTTTTGTTAGCCCTAAGTGTCAATAACAACGTGGTAAAATAATTTTTTTATATTGCAAATAATAACAATGTTATTAACAAATAAAGTTTTTTTTTTTTTTTTTTTCAAAAAATCATATTTTGGGTTCTTTTTAACAGAAGTGGCTGAAATTTACACTAAGAATGTAAAAAAGGCTGAACTTTGAGATAACAAAAGAAAAACCGAGAAAAAAATGTTTGTTAATAACAAATAGGTACACTTTCATAAACAAATTAAAAATTTCTCATGTTCTTGAACTCATATCGACTTCGTTTAAAAACAGTATCAAAGTACATTTATTTATGGTCATGCTAGTGAAAAAAAATTTTTGTTACCTCTTACACTTTTTGTATAAAACGATATTTTGTACGACGCTGCAACCCCGGTCGGGGATTCCGTACGACGCTGCAACCCCGGTTGGGGGGGGGGGGGTTCGGCTCGACGCTTCGCGCTTATCTCTGTGCGGAGAAACTTGTTCAAACTTGCATTTTTGAATTTTGGCTTTTCCTAGCAATTGCAGGAAATTTGTGTCTTTTTTCGCATTTAAGTTGCAATGGAGAAAGTTTGTTTCTTTTAGTTTTTACTCGTTGTTGAAGATGCCTCGTGTAAATGTTTGCTGCAATCCGTTAACGTTAAAAAATCACGCGTTTGTGTACAAACATCTTTTTCAAGTGACGGAAAAGTGGAATTCAAAGTTTAAAAAATTAGTTGGATTGTTTGTGTGTAATAAATGTAAAACAAAGATTTATCGTTCGAAAGAACCACTCGTTAAAACTGTTGAAAGTGTTGAGAATGTTCCTGAAGTTGATTCTATGGAAGAAATGGAGGTGCCAAGTGATGATCTCAAAAACGATCTAACGTTCAAATGTCCAAGTGTTGATAACGATTTGAAAATCGATAAGGTTAATTCAGTTTTACAACAGTTTGATGTGCCGCAAATAGAAAGGAAAAATTCTACGATTCTCATCCGCGAGAAGAAGGAGTTAGAAACTTGTATGAAAAAGATAAAAAGTGCATTCTTGGGAGCCATTTGCGATTTTGCCGAAAAAAGTGTCTTGAATGATGCATCACTCAAAGATTTGAAAGAAGCTTTTTTGAATCAGAAGACCAAGTACGATCAGTTATATATTTTGACAACTGTCCTGCTGATTGGACCATCCAGAAACTGCGAAATGTTTTTGGCATCTCTCGCAGAATGGCAAGGCGATCGAAAAAATTGCGAAAAAAAGGATTTCCACTCCATCCTCCACGAAAAGCCGGACGTCGTCTTCCTGAGTCTACGGTGCAAAAAGTTAAAGATTTCTTCTTTGAAGATGTGAGCCGGATGATGCCTGGCTCGAGAGACTGCATTTCGGTTGTTATTGACAATCAACGAACATTAGAGCAAAAAAGACTGCTACTTTTCAACACGCTCAATTCCTGAAACAGTATCCAGACGTAAAAATATCCCTATCAAAAATTACAAAACTCAGACCAAAACAATGCGTTTCTGCAGACCAAAAAGGAATGCACAATGTTTGTGTCTGCAGAAGACATCAAAATTTCAAATTCAAGTTATTAGCTTTGAAACGAGCTTTGAATTCGAACGAGTTTTCAACATCTCTCAGTGATCTCTTAAAGATCATACTCTGCAGTGCAAAAAAATAATGTTTCTTCTCAACATGTAAGGAATGTCCTGGATCGTCATTCATCTCAACTGAGCTGGAACAAAGTTTTTTAAACAAAAACATTCACGAAATTACTTATAGTCAATGGACATCGACTGATCGGTAAAATTTAAAGTCTTAAAATTTTCTCTTTCTTGTTTTATGAATTTTTAGGTGTGACATCGAAACTCTCACGAAAAGCTCAAACGAGTTTTTACAGGATTTGATCAAGGATTTACCTGACGTTTTGAAACATGATTATATTGCAAAATCCCAGGCTAGTTACTTCAAAGAAATTAAAAGCACACTTGCGGAAGGAGAATTTGTTGTAACTCTGGATTTTGCAGAGAACTATACATGTCATGTCCAAGATGCTATTCAGTCATTTCACTGGTCCGCCAAACAAGCAACTCTGCATCCATATGTAATTTATTACCAAAAAAATGGAAAAATTAAACACAAAAATTTCGTCGCCATATCATAAAACGTAAAACATGACACAAACTCGGTACACTTGTTCAATCAGAAAATGATTTCATATTTAAAACAAAAATTCGGTGCACAGAAAGTCAAAAAAATCATTTATTTTAGCGATGGAGCTGCATCGCAATACAAAAACAAGTCCAATTTCATCAATTTAGCACTACATGAAGAGGACTTTAATATCAAAGCAGAATGGAACTTTTTTGCGACATCGCACGGAAAAGGAGCTTGCGATGGTATTGGTGGAACGGTGAAACGACAAGCTTATAAAGCAAGTATGCAGAAAGTCAACGCACAACATATTACGTCTGCAAAGAATTTGTTTGATTGGGCTGTAACTTTTTTCAAAAAAATCGATTTTTCTTATTGTAATGCAGAAGAGCATGCTATACATGATCCTCACCTTGAATCGCGATATGCGATGGCAAAAGCGATTCCTTGTACGCGCCAATATCATCACTACTGTCCAGTCAATCGAACATCATTATCATGTAAAATTATTTCTCATGACACTGTGACATATACAAAAAATTTGTAGAAAAGAACACGCGAATAAGTTTACTTTTGTTAGTAGGTACATAAAGAAACAGCGCAAAAATTGTATAAGTGTTATTTTCGTCAATAAAAATTAGTATTATTGTTGTTATTTTTACTATTAACAAATAGTAATACTTGAACATTTTCATCACCCTAAAAATTAATTACTATGGTACAGAATGTACGAATAGAGAGTGAGCGCGTAGTTGTATGCGCCGCCGAACAAGCAAAAACGCCGCGCTCTGAGCGTCAAGCGCCAAACGGGCTTGCAGCGTCGTACAAAATATCGTTTTATACAAAAAGTTTAAGAGGTAACAAAAATTTTATTTCACTAGCATGAGCATAAATAAATGTACTTTGATACTGTTTTCAAACGAAGTCGATATGAGTTCAAGAACATGAGAAATTTTTAATTTGTTTATGAAGGTGTACCTATTTGTTATTAACAAACATTTTTTTCTCGGTTTTTCTTTTGTTATCTCAAAGTTCAGCCTTTTTTACATTCTTAGTGTAAATTTCAGCCACTTCTGTTAAAAAGAACCCAAAATATGATTTTTTGAAAAAAAAAAAAAAAGTACAAAAAACTTTATTTGTTAATAACATTGTTATTATTTGCAATATAAAAAAATTATTTTACCACGTTGTTATTGACACTTAGGGCTAACAAAAATCATTCATTTCAATAATTTATTTCAAAGTCGAAAATATAGGGGGCCACTTCACGAATTCTTACTCAATAGTATTTTCATTATTTTTCAAGTAGTCTGGACTTTTATGTGTTGATGTCGTTTTGATTTTTGAATGCATACGGTAAAGTAATTGTTCACTCCGAAAACTCTACCGGTCATTCTGCCATTGAATCACTCCATAAATAATAATTTTCTTATCATCTTTACAGGAAAATACAAGTAACCTGAGTGCAGAGCACCAGCAGAATGTTACTGCTGATGATGTTATACTTGAAAATTATTCTGATAACATCGCAGAAGTCAGTGTAGAAGGCGTTTCTCTCGAAGAAGGAAATCAACAAGCAAAAGAAAAATCTGACTCGGACAATGGATTGTGTATCTTCTGTTCCAAAAAGAAATTGCGCGTTGGCTCACGGTATGAACCTACAATTGTTAATAAGTCTCCACAATATTTCGGAAAATTGAGATATATAGCAAAAGACGACGATGACACGGATTTATTAGACAAAATAGGGGAAAATATGATTTTTCATCATCATAAGTTTTGTAGACTCAAGTATGACCGTACACATGAGGCTAAATTACACAAGACTTCCGGTAACGATACACCATGGATGGTACTTAGGGATATTCACAAAAAAGCATTTGAAATGATAGAAACATTTTTGTTAGAGGAAGTATTAAACAAAGAAAAATTTTTTTATCTGACAGACATTTGTAATAAATATAAAGCTATATTATTGGACTTAGCATTTGGCACATCATTCGAAGGAGATGATGCTTTCAATGAGTACAAGATACACCACCTGCAAAATAAAATTTTGACAAAACATGGTGATAAAATTGTTATAGGTGTGGTAGCTGGCGTATCTTCTAAGAAAATAGTTTATAAACTAAGTTTACCCTCTGATGTATTATTCCATAAAGAAATTAAAAATACTTCGGAAATTTTAGAATTACAAAATGCCATGTACGATGTTCGGTTAGGAATTAAAAACATAAATATTAAAAATATTTCAACCTTTGAACCAGAAGAAATAATGCAAGGTGAATGCAATATTCCAGAAAAATTATATGCTTTAATATCCGCGTTAATAAAAGGTCCTGATTCCCGACGATCACAATCAACTGATGATGATAATGTAATAAGGTCTATATGTGACGACATCATTTATGCCACTTTCAAGGGTAGAGTAAAGACTGCCAAACATCTTATGTTAGGTTTAACTATAAAATCATTAACAAGTAGTCGAAAAATTTTAACCATTTTAAATAAATTCGGGCACACTGTTAGTTATAAAACAACAGAAGAATTCGAAACAGAAATGACGTATGCGGCTTTCAATCAGAATCAAACAATCCCGCAAGGAATTAAAAGAGTCAATAATCTAAGTACACATGTAGCGTTTGATAATTACGATCGTTTTGTTGAAACTTTAAATGGTAAAGATACTTTACATGATACAGTTGGTATTATTTATCAATTTGCTGCTTCAAACGATAATACCATAGAAGCTGACATCGCATCCACGTCTATAGCAACAACAGAAAACGTATTACAGCCCGCTCGAAAAAGAAGACGATTCGAAGAAATTCCACGTGTTCCGGTTTCATACAACAAAAAACCTGCTGCTAAGGTATTACTGCCAAATTTAGAGGAAATTTTAAAAATTCTGGATGAAAGTGTTAGTACAAAAAATAATGCAAAGTTAAGAGATTTAATTTGGGCTGTTTCTTATTCACTTATAAATAGTACACCAATGTGGGTAGGTTTTAATAGTAACACTATTAAAGATACAACAGAAATGCAAGTTGTTGATTATTTGCCACAAATAAATTCATCACCAACATCATATTCCGTTGTACAAGAGACTTTGTATAATGCCCAAAAAATAGCAGAGGAATGTCAGCAAAATGAAATAATAGTAACATACGATTTGGCAATAGCTAAAATGGCTTATCAAATACAATTAACGGATGCTCCAAAATTTAATAATGTATTTATTAATTTGGGCGCATTTCACATCGAATTGGAAAATATATTGATGAATGCGGCATCACTGATATTTTGAGAGAGTGTGATATATTAGCATCAGGCTCCGTTAATGGTTTTATAACTGGCAAACATTTTAACAGATGTAAGAGACTTCATCCCTTAATTTATGTAGTTATTCAATCTTTGCATTTCGATAGTTTTTTAAAAAATAAAAATTTACAAGTATCTGAAATAATTATCGAAGAATTAAAGCACATTCAACAAATTCAAACGGAACCTCATACGCCTATTACATTAAATGAAGAACTGGAGGAATTATTATTACAGTACAATGAATATAAAGAACTAACATTAAAAGGTACGCATGGAAAAACACCTAGATTTTATATTCAATACGTAGAGTTTTTGAATGTGTACTTTAGATTTTCACGAAGCATTCGATTATGCGACATTGATTTATATATTGACAGCCTCTATGCTAATTTATTTTTTATCTTCAACCAACCAAACTATGCACGATATCTATTATTGTATTTAAAATATTTAATTGAGATAAAACAGAATCAGCCTCCTTTAATAGAAGAATTCAAACGAGGTGCTTTTGGAGTAAAACGTACAAATAAAAATATCGCAAGAGCACCTGTCGATCTAACGGTTGAGCAAACCATCAATGCTGATGCCGCTAATTCTTTCCTCGGAATAACACAATTCACAAATTCAATTTCAGCTAGACAACGATGGGCTTTAAGTCATAGCTTAAGAATAAGGATAATTAGTAAATTAATGGAAAACATACAGCTAATACAGAAGGATGATGTAGTTTGTGATTTAAGAAAAAATCGTCTTGAGAAAGATAAAAGAGCATTCAATAATATATTGGAAACAATGAAACGAAATATGAATCCATTTGATAAAAACGTTGACAAGAATAATTTATTTAACATAGCTACTGGCAAGGCATTGACTTAAGAAACCGCCAATTTTTTACTGGAAGTAATAATACAACTGGAAATAAATATAAAGAGAATTTTATTGAAGATTGCTCAAAAAATCGCAACAGTTTCGAACAAGCAATAAAACGTAGTAAAATTTTGAATTTTGCATCGGAGTGTGTAAAAAAAGCAATTAATAAACAGGGAAAAGAAGTATTAATAAAAATGGAAAGAGACGTATTTGGTAGGCTACTAGCGATTGCTCTCAAAGAACGAGTTGATATAGAATACTGTTTAACTTATCCTTTATCGCCTGTCCCACCTGCTTTATGCAATGTATCGGGAGGAATGAATAAAACAGACAAATCTGTTTTGTCAAATAAATTAAAATCAAAAACAAATCCGACAACTCCATCTCGTATAGATATTGACATGATTGATGGATTCTACTTTCTTTATCATTTAGGTCCTTCAATACCGGCTACATTCGAAAGATTATCCGAATTAATTTTGAAGAAAATTTGTAATTCTACAGCAGCGGAAATACATTTAATTTTTGACCGTTATTTAATACCATCCATAAAAGACTGTGAACGAAAAAGCCGCCAGTTAGAAGATTCACCTTATAGTATTTTTGGCCCGTCACAAAGGACACCAAATAATTTTTACAAAAATTTGAAAAATTACCGTTTTAATGAGGCTCTTGTTTTGTTTCTGTCAGAACAATATCTACCACAATGTGGTTCCCGATGCCTTGTCACGCGTGGATTGCGTTGACGAATTGTCCTTGTGTTTCGACGTGGATTTAAATGCCACGTCCTTCAAGTCACCTGATTATCTTCGTCTGGTTGAAAGACTCAGGCAAGCCTCACCGCATTTGCCAGACCTGCGAGTTGAAGATGGGTACGTTTTCAAGCGTACATCTCCACGTACTGGAAACCCGATTGCTGACAATCTAACCTGGAAGTTGTGGATTCCGATGGAATTGACCGCGTCGCTCGTCGAATCGTCGCATTCGCCTCCCCAAGCATCGCATGGCCGAATAGGGAAAACCCTAGCCCGATTGCGATGCAAGTACTTTTGGCCAGGTGTGGCAAAACAAGTAGGTACGTGATTTCATCGCCAAGTGTGAGGTCTGCAAGACCACCAAAGCCCCCAGTTCAGTACTTCGACCACCTATGGGAAACCCCATGGATGTGTCGAGGCGTTCCAATTTTTGTTTCATCAGGAAGAAGTAAAGAAATTTAATCCTTTGACTTTGTCCGAGGACGAATGGAAATAGGTGTACCGGTCAGTTTTGCCTAAATATCTACTTGACTAAAAATTACTGTGTAGAAGAAAATCGAGTAGTTGGTTGGGAACAAAAAGGAGGCTTTGGGGGGAAAGAAAAAAAAATAAGTCAGTTTAGTTTTGGAAAACGAAAAAGCATTTTGTTTTTTTTTGGGATTGGAATTTTTTTTGGAGGAAAATAGTTTTTTTGAACGGAGTCGCAAGCCATGTTTCGTGTATTCAATGTGTACGGGTGTTTCCATTAGTAAATATCGACCGCAGTTTACTTTAAGATTATATTTGACGGTACGGATAAACAGAAGTTTTTTTGTTTAAAAAAAAAAAAAAGAAAAAAAAAAGAAAACGAAAATGGAAATTACCAACCAGAAGCTTATGTTGATTCAGCAAGTTCCAAGAAACCCAAGAAAAAAACTTAGGGCAAGAAGGAAGCAGATGGACTAGCGTGGTGGAATTCGCCAAACCAGCCTTGGCAGGCACCAGCCTTGTGAAGCGGTCATAGGCTCAGCCGTCAATAGGATGTAGTATTGATGTAGTGGAGCGATAAACTTTCCAGCAACACAACAAAAATAAGGTATTCGTAGGTTGTTATAGGGCAGTAACCTCTGTTGGATATCGGAGAACAGATACTTTGAACAGCGTGTGATGAGCACCGCCCCGTATTTGTATAGCAGATGAGCGGATGAAATTAGGCCGTTAGGGGAATAAGCAACCATTACAATCCAAAGGAAGAAGCCAGCGTATTGCTCAATGAAACAAAAGCCAATACTCCAGCACTTTTAATTAATATTAACTTTCTTTTTTCATTTGCAATATATCTTGAGTTTCTAGTGTATTATTATTACCTATTGTTTTTGTGTTTTTGCGTATGACAAGTGTTTTCAATATTACTTCATAATTTTTTTACATTGTTATCAATCCAATTGAACATATTTTTGGGTTTTTTGTTATATCATCACATTACACGTCCTAAAGCATCAACAACTTACTATAATTGATCTTGCTTGTGGTCAATATTCGTACAGGCAGTTAACCGTAACGTAGTTATAATATTATTAAATATTGGCTTAAATTTTTTTTTGATTTGCAAAATAATTTTCTGGTTGATTTATACTAATTTATTATTACTTAAAATTGAACACGATATTTGTGATACCATTTGTGATAAAACGAGGCGAAATTGGTACCAATACGACGCGTTTTAAAATCATTTAGCATACGGAAGTATCCCGACAGTGGAAATTGTAAATTGTTTTTTTTATTTGAAAATGTAGATGTGTTGATCTAGTATGACATTGTTCTTATTTCATGTCCCATTGAATATTGATGTTACCTATTGGTGTTTCTTGTTTTTTGATAACTGTGTCTGAAATAAACGAAAAAAATTTTTAAGCTATTAATGATGAACTCAAGTTGTTAGATTTTTTTTTGGGAATGGTTGGGACGGGTGGTATTTCTTTTCAGGGTGTCCTAGATAGTGACTTTCCCTGAAGCTGATAGTCTTCGATACTATGAGCTGTCAGGGAAACAGATAGCCATGATACGGCTCAGGCGAGGACCGAAGGACGACGGGAATTGAAGAAGATTTTTCCTAGTCACAGGTAAGTGGTGAACCAACCGCGGTAAGGCCCGGCCACACACCCCACGACCCCTCCGGCGAGCTAGATAACTCCGTGTGGCCGGCGTAGGAGTTCCGGAATTTTGTTTCTTTTCTTATGTCTGGTATTGGCTCCTTGGTCATGCTTTTCCGGGCTTATGGCTAAGGGGGTAATACCTCGCATAAGTGGCGCCCACTATTTTATCGCGCCATTATGCTGTTACATAGGTGTCGTATTTTAGTACTGTTAAAGATTTTTGATTACATTTTTTGGTCGTGAGATATCAAAGAAAAAAAAATATACAATAAATATATAAAAATAAAAAAAAACACAGACATACACAAGAGAAAATAACATCTTTGTTCATGCTTCAATTTATCACTTTATAAAAATTTTTAATTGCCGTATACTGTTAATTTTAATCTTATTTATATTTGTTTATACATTTAATTGCTCTTTATTAGAAATATTTTTTATCTTGTTGTTTACAGGTAATTAATTTTGTTTCCCTTATGTGAACCCTTTAGTTGTGCTATCGTTTGCAAAAAACCGCGACGTAATGGTGCCACTGCGACGCGTTTTTCAAAACCTTTCGCGAACATAATTAGCTAAATATAATGTAATGGTATATTACCCGTCTTTTTTGAATTTGAGAATTTCAAATTGTATTGTTTAATTTGTTGGTCTTGTGCGTTGTTGTTACTTGGAATAAACAAGTAAATTAAAGAACTATAACGAAAATTTCAATGTGTTAATTTTTTTTTCTGCAATGGTTAGGCCGTATTTCATTTCCTTTTCAGGGTTCTTAAGTAGTGCCTTTCCTTGTCAGCTGGTGGTTATCCAGGCTATGGGCTGGCAAGGGACCGAACTACAGTGACGCGGCTCAGGCGATGCCTGGAGAATGATGGAGGCGGAATCTGGAATTGCACAGTCACCGGTAAGTGGTGAACCATATTGCATATAGGCCCGGCCACACACCCCACGACCCCCCCCCCCGGCGAGCTAGCGAACTCCGTGTGGCCAGCAGCACATCCCCCTGACATTAGTATCGGCGGTTGGGGGCGGATAGGAGTTCCGGAATTTTTCTTATGTATGGTATTGACTCCTTGGTCAGGCTTTTCTGGGCTTCTGGCTATGGAGGCAAAACCTCGCATAAGTGGCGCCCAATATACGGTCGCACCATTATGCTGCAACAATGTGTTTAGTGCGTGTTTAGTTTACTAAGGGCCGGTTTCACAGTGCGAACTTAAGTTTTGCTTAAATTTAAGTAAATTGTCTCACTTAAGTATAACTTAAGTCAAATTCCGTTTCACAGTGCAATTTTTTCTTCTTCTTACTATTATATTTGTTTCTTACGGGGGCACTTCAATATTGTAAATTATGAACTTACAATAGCCGAACTTTACATGTACAATTTTCTTTTAATCGCGTTTTCCTTGAAATGTACTGGAATCAACTGACATTTGAATTTTCTATGCATTCTGATTTAAGCAAAACTTAAGTCTAGAGAAATGCCTACTTAAGTTACACTTAAGTATATTTTAAGTAGCGACTGTGAAACAGGCATCCATACTTAAGTATAACTTAAGTTAATTTTTATACTTAAGTTCGCACTGTGAAACCGGCCCTAAGTGATAGATAACTTAAAAGTTATAAGGACCGGACCTTTCTTTTAATTTACTAAAATTGAAAGTATTCAGCATAACTAGACTTCCTGCTTTTAATAGGCAGTAGGTAAGTAAAAAGAATTATAAAACATGACTTTTTTATTTTTATGTCAGTTTTGAAAACTAAATGAATCGAACTCGTTCGATATTTAATGATAATTTGTGATTTGCTACACTCATTACACAGTAGGTATTAAAATTAAAAGTTCTTTCCAGTTCTTTGTTTATTTTCAGAAAAATATCTTATTTTACAATATGTCTGCTAGAAAATATAAAAGTGGAGCTGAAAAAAGAAAATTCCAGTTTGGTCGAGAAAAAGAAAGAAATAAATACGCAAAAATTGAAACTTTTTAAAATCAGAACATATAAACGCGAATGAAACAGCTATAAATCCATTAAAAACGTAAAGGAAGGTATATTTTATGCGAAGAGAATCTAACCGAAGGAAGCAAAAAATCGCAAAACCAGGAACAAATATAAGTGATGAAAATATGCAAGATTTTGAAAACCGGAAAAAAACCAACGATGAAAATGTGCAATATTTTGACTTCCAGCAACCCTCTGGTTCCTCTGAAAACGAAATTGGTGTTCAGCAAAAGGAAGGTAATACCGATACCGAGGTGGAAAGAAATTTAGAAAATATTAAGTTTGAGTTTGAGAAATACGTTGACGTGGGCTTGTGGCCAGATTTTCTAAATAATGATTTTATTAATTTCGTCCTCTCACATGAAATGACTGACTTTCAAAATAAAGATCCGAAGAATATATATTCAGGATCAATGAAGAAATATAAAGAACAAAACAGATCTTTTTCAAGTAGGTATTTCACTAGAAACATGAAAAATGGCCAATTACTGGAAAGATCTTGGTTATGTTATTCAAAATGGGTTGGTACTGTTTTTTGTTTGAGTTGCAAACTTTTTTCTAAAACTCTTTTCAATACACAACCGGATTTACTGATTGGAAACACATAGGATTTTTTTTAGAAAATCACGAAAATTCTAATGAACATAAGAATTAAATGTTAGTGTGGTTGACACGAAAAGAAAATTAGTCTGTTTTAGACAAGCAGCTTCAGGAGCAATTAAATGAAGAAACAGAATATTATCACAATGTCCTAAAACGGGTTATTGCAGTGCTAAAATTTTTGAGTATAAGAGGCTTAGCACTTAGAGGTTCCGAGGAAGTATTTGGTTCTCCACATAATGGTAATTTTATGCATGCTCTAGAGCTATTGGCAGAATTCGACCCATTCATATGTGAACATATTGAACAACGAGAGCTGCGGCCAAACCCTGCATATTTATCAAAAACAGTATATGAGGAAATAATTGAGATTATGGGTAAACAGATAATTAAACAAATTATAACTGAAATAAATAACGACGACACAAAGTATTATTCAATTATGATGGATTCAACCTCAGATCTGTCTCACGATGACCAACTTGCTATTGTATTACGGTACTGTTTTCGGGGAAAAGTGTATGAAAAATGTGTGTCTTTCATTAAAATTAGTAGTCATACTGGCTTATATTTATTTAATATTCTACAAGTCTTTTTGGAAACAAATGGACTACTACTGGATAATTGCAGGGGGCAGTCATATGACAACGCTGCTAATATGGCCGGAATCTACAATGGTGTACAAGCACTACTAAAAGAAAAAAATAAATCCGCGGATTACGTGCCATGTGCTGCGCATTCCCTTAACCTAGTTGGTCAAGAATCCGTGAAGGTTGCAACCGAAATTGTAAATTTTTATGAAATAGTGCAAAAATATACGCTTTCTTCTCTGCGACCCATAGATGGGAACTGTTAAATCGTGAAACAAAACTAAAATTTACGTTAAAAAGTTTAAGCCAGACCAGATGGTCTTGTCACTTTGATGCTGCCAGAGCTTTGAAAAGTAATTATGATGGTATTATGAAAATTCTCAATAGTTTCGGCGAAAATGACGATGAAAAAGTTGATTTCCGAAAAGAAGCAAGAAATTTATTTAATAAACTGAAAACGAAACTAGAAACTGCAATTTTGATTGTTTTTTGGGAAGAAATTTTGGAGAGATTTAATGTAGTTAATAAAAAAGTACAGAGCCCTGGTTTAGACATTGGTGAAGGCAATAAGTTAATTGTGTCATTAAAAGAGTTCGTGAAAAACATAAGGCAACAATCAGATCAAAAGCTAAAGGAATACGAAGAGAAAGCTAAAAAATTAAGTACTAGTGTGGGAACAGACTACAGTGACATAAATAAGAGACGCATTACTTCAAAATTTTCAGATAAATCTACAGATACAGTAAACGGCGCAGAATAATTTAAAAGAGACACGCTTAATGTTGCGTTGGATAAGATGATTATGGATTTAAATAATAGAAGCCAAGCCTATGAGACCTATAGCAAAAAATTTAAATTTTTAATGGATTTGCAAGACAAAAATCAAGAACACATAGATCTGGAAAGTGTACGTAATATTATTGATTATTATTCAAATGACGTAGACGAACATTTAGTGAATGAGTGCATTCAGTTAAAATCTTACTTACTGCAGAGTCTTGCAGTGAAATTTTCTGGCTAATTTATGAAAAGAAACTTGTTGATGGTTTCCCAAACTGCTAAACCATCTTAAAGATTTTTTTAACGATGCCGATCACTAGCTGTGAAGCGGAGCGTTCTTTCTCCAGGATGTCGTATATAGAAAACAAATACAGGACAACAATGTCGAACTATCGACTAAATCATTTATCAGTTCTTTCGATAAATTGCGATTTAACAAAAGACCTACAGTGCGATGACCAAATAAAAGAATTTGCAGCAAAAAAATGCAGAAAGGTTGCTTTATACTTTATATAACATAACCATTTACAACCTGTCAATTTATTTTGCAATAAATAATATTTTAATAAATAAATAAAATATTTTGTTTCCCTATTTTCTTTCTTGAACTTCAAACACGATTATCTCGAACCTTTTTTTTTTCAAGATTGTACAAATTTGTGTACAAGATAACCCAAAAACGGTTCAAACAATCAACTTCTAGTTTCGTGCATATTAAAGTAAACAATTTTCTTCATAGAAAGAGTGCAGCACATTTTGAAAATTGTAACATTAACTCCTTTTTGTAAGTCATAAACTATGAAAAAAGAAAACAGCTGAAACGGCACTCAATTTTCAAAATCACTCCATTGCGTCAATTTTAATTTTTTTTTGAAAGTCGTTCACTCTTTCTGAGACAAATTTATTCTACTAGTTTGCAATGTCATCATTATTTGATTTCAGGCTGTAACGGCGGGCTTATAAATATACCCGATAGGAACTTCCTAATTGTAATTTTTATAGTGAAATTAAAAAAGTACTGCGTTTTATAGAAATTTTTTTTTGGGAAAATAGAGAAGCCTATGAAAAAGAAGCGATTGGGGAATGAAAAAGGGGAGGACGTTTTTTATTGGGAATCAGTTTAGTTTGGAGTAATAGGCCTGTGACGCAGGGAGCAATAAAAAAACAAATTTTTTTTGAGAAAAAATAAACGAATTTTTTGTTCGTCGGCCGGAAAATTTTTGAATTCTTTAAACGAAAAGTATCCGTCCGGAAAATTTTTTGCAAATTTTTTGTCGGTTTGGACAAGCGTATCCACCGGCCAGTATAAATCTGGGGATTGCCAGTTAATCTTTCTGGAAATATAAAAAAAAAACTGAAATATTTTTTGAAAAATCGCCGGGACCTTCTCGGAATAAATTCACCACCAGGAGGATAGGAGAGGCTGCTGGAAGGCGATTTTTTGAAAATTTAGATGCAATCAGGTGCAACCCCTGAAAATAGAGAACGGACTATATGAAGAAAGAATAATGAAAGAATAAATGTGCTGTTGTGCGGACTAGGCCAAGAGGGGGTCAGGCCCCAGAACTGTAAGGCAATCAAATAAAAACTGTAAGTAATTTGTTAAATTTGTTGGTGACAGAAGGAGCCTTCGAGAGATAGACTTCCGAAGTGTCCTCATATTTTGCACACTATCATCCCTCCAGCGCACAGTGGGGCCGATCGCCAAAAATCTGTCCAAAAATCGAAAAATCAAGTAAGTGATCTGGAATTTCCTCCTCGGGGGTTTTTTGGGTCGCTGATTACGAATTTAATGTCACATCGACAAAAAGTTACCCCCTTCATGCCCTAATCACCACCCCCTTGCATAAAATATCCCTTATTTCATAACGCAATCAAGTTTCATGTTGTGTTCAAGGTTATTTGGGTTGTTGATTCCGAATTTAATGTCACATCGACAGAAAGTTACCCCTTTCATCCCCTAGTCACCACCCCCTTGCACTTATTTCATAACGCAATTAAGTTTAATGTTGTTTTCAAGGTTTTTGGAGTTGCTGGTTACGAAATAAATGGATCTGAAAAAACTAAAAATCGGTTGAAGATGTCTTGCATAGTCTTTGCTCGTGAGGACTTGCGAGAAAAGTTTTCACGGAATTTTTTAAAGTACTTATTGCACGACTCTTGAGCATCTACAGACATTTGACATATTTGTTTTTTGTTTTTAGCCTTCTGGGGAATTTCCTGGCCCCCTTAGAGGCAAGGGGGAATTTTTCTGGTATTTTTTAATAATAGTAGGGACTGTTACGAACATTTTAAGGGGTCATAGTACCCCCTACGACTTGTTTTGGGGCCGTGGGAGGCAAAAGAGAGGATAATTTTAGTGCATTTTTAGTGCATTTTATGATGCACCTACAAATCGATATAATTAGAGCCCCAGGTGAGGTGCAATGACTTTTTTTTGATTAATTATGAATTATTACAATCAAATGAGCTAGTTTTATAATTTAGACATGGGTGGCGTGCATAGGGTGCATATGAGAGGGGGGCAAACTTTCAGGACCTCATCAGTATTTCATTTTTGCTCGTTTCGTTTGACTGACATTTTTTTTAAACATACTTTAAAAATTTAGGAGCAGCTAGGAGCAGCTAATTTTTTTTTTATTACAAAGGTAGTCACTCACACTACAATATCCAATAGGTTTGATAACAGAATTCTACAGAATTATTCAACTTTTTTATAGTTAATCTACATTTTTTTTTAAATCAGCATTGTTTAAAACTTTAATTTTTATAATTTTTTTAATAATAATTATTCAATCGATCAATGTTTCTTAATGCACTATTTTATTCCACTTACCTCCAGGAGTCTGATCCATTTTTATTCACTGGAATGAGTCTTATTTTCGAATTTATATGCTTACTTTTACATTAATACAATTTTGTGAGTAAATGTACCAGATTACTGTTGTGCAAGAAAAGGTATCTTGCAACTGAAATTTCAGATCAGGCAAAGGTTGGTTGAAGCATGTCTATGTATTTTCTGATGGATAAGGTATTACTGCAGCCAACTCCACAAAAAAAACCAAACTAGAAAAAAATTTTTTTTTTTACTTTTGGCCAGCTTTTTGGCGATCTGTGCAGGACTGTGCAGCGCCAGGTCTTTATTTTCATATGGTTATTTACATGATATTAAAACAAGTCTGTTCCTGTCTGTTTGTCCGGGCTTATCTCGGAAACGGCTAAGCCTGGTCGTCCACTGGAAGCGTATTGGAACAGTGAATTTTTTTGTATGGTGTCTTCAATGGGGAACAGGATTTTTTCTTTTTAGGCCAGGCAACGAAAAGGTATAGAGGGAAATGCTTGGAACACAATTTTTGACTTCGCAACTTTGTTTGGACTAGTTAGGAGGTGAACATATCAAAAGTCCCCGACCCTAGCCCTTGAGCTTGGGGAAAGAGGGGGGTTTAAAGGACCCATTTTTCGGTTTTTCGCTTATATCTGGGAAACTATGCGTCCTAGCGACATGACCACTATAAACAAAATGAAAGCTGATTAAATTTTCTATAAGTTTGGCTCAGTCAAGTTTTTCGATATCTTGTATATTTTTCGAGATATCTGCTCTTGAAAGTCTGTAATTTTCGAAAAAAAAAAAAAATGTTTGCTCTTTTTTACCGGATGACTCTTCAACGATGAACCTAAAAAGTAATTCCGTCAAAAGGGTTGTGTCCCTTCAAAAATATATAATACTTTACTATTTTATCTATTTTCCTTCAAATGTTAAAGCAATTGGGTAAGTAAAGGTTTTTTGAAGAGCTGTACATTATTTATTTTTTACTACTTACCTATGACTGTTGAAACAGTTCTCCGTGCTTTACGGCACTATAAGAGTTACGTTAACTCAAGTATAATAATTAAAAAAGGAATATAGACGGCTCTTTGTTTGTCGTCAAACTTTTCAAGTGTGTTATTACGCAATTGTTTCCTTTCATTTTACGAAAACTTCTACACCAGACCCTTGGATTTACACCCGTTCAAAAAACTTTACTTAGTGTTTTGTTTTGTTAGTTCCAGTGAGATTTTTTGGTGTCACATTTAACGATATCGTGAGTCTTGTGTCGTCAAGATGAGCAGCAAGTGTTTTGTTTGCGATGAGGAAGTGACTGCATCGAGTCCTGATGTCTCTAAAGTGAGTGAAAAAGGGATAGTTTCCCTTAAAAAAGCCAGTAATGAGAGGGGTGACGGCAAAATTAGCCAACTAGCCAATATAACTTCACTTTTCGTCCACACGTTGTGTAGAAAAAATTACACGAGGACCCAGCCGATCGCGGCTTTCAAGAAACAAGAAGCATCAACATCTGCTCAGCCTAAAACATCGGTTTTGCGATCTGCATTACCCAAGTTCAATTTCAAGAACAATTGTTTCATTTGTGGAGAGTTCATTCAACATGAAACTAAGAAAATTCAAGACAAAAGAAGGAAGGTACATCTAGTCCGCACTCTTGATTTCCATAAAGTATGTATATCTGCAGCCACTGTAAGGAATGATATTTGGGGTGAAGAAGTGATCCTTCGCCTTGCCGGTGTTAATGACCTCGTTGCAGAAAAGGGAGTTTATCACAATGATTGTCGGTTGAAATTCATCAAGCCCTTATATGCTCATGATAAATCAGGAAGTTCCTCATCCGAGTACGTAGCAAGAGCTATGGATGATATTTATGCCTTCATTGATAATAGTACCGACTGCCAGTTCTCACAAACTGAAATTCTCCATTCAATTACTGGGGAGAAACCTGTATGGAAAACTATAAAAGCTCAACTTCAAGCCAAGTATGGGTCTCGCTTGATAGTTTCTGCAGGTTCTAACAGATTCGATGTTCCAATGCTGTGTTTTATGGATACCGGCAAACAAATCCTACGCGATGCTTGGTATGAAGAAAAAAAAAAACAAGGGAAGTGACGAAAGACTCAGGATTGTGCAAAAAGCCGCCGAAATCATTATGCATGACATTCAGAGTAAAGTTTGCAATCACAAGGAATACCCCCCAACCGATAACTTCTTTAAAGATGCAGAAGATCTCCCAGAATCCTTACTCTTTTTTCTCGAAAGCTTGATGATGAGCAAAACGAAGAGAATCCAAGAAACCAAGAGAAAGTGTATTACGGTCGCCCATGCCATAACCTCAGTAATCAGACCCCGTACTTTTATTTCTCCAGTATCGAGTGGCCTTTCCCTTTTCCTCCACAGGAAATACGGCTCAAGACGATTAATTGACCTTTTAGCGAACATGGGGGTTTGCGCATCATACCAAGTAGCACAAAGGTTGGAAATGTCTGCTCTTCTAAATGCTCAACCAAGTGTCAAGCCGAATTCATTTTGTCAATTCGTGTTTGACAACGCTGACTTTAATGCATGTACCATAGACGGAGTCAACTCTTTCCATGCCATGGGAGGAATCAAGTGTATCACACCTGCCACTTATGTGGAGCGTTCAGGACGAGGCTTCGCTAGACTGACCAAGATACCTACATCCCTGGAGACTGGAAAACTCGGAATTATTCCAGTTAAAACACTACCGGTCAAGGAAGTGGGGTTACAGTCCGTCATTGTGCAAGAATTGATGATCCCAGATGAACCTACTCATCCTGATCCCCATGAAATCCTGTGGTACATTGCTAAACAACAAGGTTTGCAACTGCCCGGGTGGAAAGGGTACATGCAGTCTATAACCACAGGAAAATTCAGCGAAAAGACAAGAGTTATAACGCTTCCCTTCATAAACGCTCCTCCATCCAGCTACGATACGATATATACAGCGCTACAATACGCAGAAAAATTATGTGGAGATGTCCTCACACAAAAGTCGGTGATAGTAACGTTCGACCAGCCGCTTTACTGGAAGGCAAGAGAGACAGTCGCAGGTGCTCCTGCTGGTTCATTACTATCAAAATCCGTCATTCGCTTGGGTGGCTTTCACCTGCTAATGTCCTACTTGGGGGCCATAGGATATCTCATGTCTGGAAGTGGCCTAAAAGAGCTTTTGAGCACAATATATGCCCCTCTGTCTGTGGAAAAAATGTTGCAAGGCCATGCTTTTGCGAGGGTAGTAAGAGGCCACCTGCTTGCAACAGGTTCACTGGCTAAAGTGATTTTGAAAGGCGTCCAGTTGACTGAAGATGAAATGGATTGCATCAAAAACATTACGATGGGTTTTATGAATGAGCCTCCCTCTCTACTTGCATTAAACCAAAACACTCATCTCAAAGCGCTGTCTGAGAAATTTGGAGCCGCCATGGAGCTACTGAGCAGCAAAGGACCTACCGCACAGTTGTGGGTACAGTACTTCAAAATGGTAAGCCGCATGAAGGAATATATACATGCAGAGAGATCCGGGAACTTCAATACCCACCTTGAATGTGTGAGACGCATGATTCCGTACTTCCATGCAGGGGGACACTTCCCATATGCAAAGTCTTGTCACCTCTACATACAAGACATGAAGACGAAAAACTATCACCCGAAGAATACCACAAATTTGTTAACGACAGCTACTTCACGATGCGCCGATCAGACCGATTTTGGGCCGGAGTCTGGTCGGATATGACAATTGAGACCACCTTAATGCGTTCTTTTTCCAGCCAAGGTGGCATGACTCGTAGTAGGGGAGTCACAAACAGCACTCTCAGCAAATGGGTGGTAGGGATGAGTGCAACTCATGATATCTGCACCTCTTTAGAAGAGTTTGGTGGAGTTCTATTTTCCACCGGTGAGCAGCATGCAGATTTCGGACAAGCCCGCCAAAACAAGGAAGCAGCTGACATCGCTAAGCTCACCGATTGGTTTGATAAATTTCCCCCCTTCCCAGAGACCAGTGACATCATGTCTATCGCGACAGGAATTGTTGGGGATACAACGATCACCTGCTACAATGCTGTTGCAGTTGTTAAGCGAGCAATGGCTAAAATGGTCCATTCGACATTTGCTAACATCAAATTGGCTCGAAAAAATCGAGCTCTACCCCTTTCGACAGTGAGCTCATCGATCAAAATCAACGGCGAAAAGATTCCTGTGGACCCATTCTTGCTATTCCGACGTATATCCATCAGCAAAAAAACAGACGAAGATTTAAAGCTGTACATGAAATACGAACTAGCCCCGTTCCCATTAGCTCTATTCAATGAGAGTGGGATGAGGAAATCGACTAAGTCAGCGCTGTACAAACTATTCAACACTACCACCAAGGATGTACGTGTCGCACAGCTAAACATCGTATTTGATGGAGGGCTCCTCCTCCATAAAGTAATTTGGAGAATAGGTGTCAAGATATCGACAATCTGTGAGAGCTTCATCGACTTTATCACAAAGAACTACCACGGAAGGAGATGCACTGTATTCTTGGACGGCTATTCCTCATCAACCTCAAGCACGAAAGTAGCAGAGCATCAAAGGCGCTATCGACTTAGCAAGTCTGTTGACATCCATTTTACCGAAGACACCGAGATAAACGCCAAACAAGAAGATTTTCTGACGAACAGGTTCAACAAAAGCAGGCTCATCAACATGCTTAAGGTGAAGCTTGAGGACAATGGGATCAGGACCCTTCAAGCAGAAAGTGATGCAGACGTTCTGATCGTAGATACCGCTGTGGAAATGTCGGAAACAACACCTGTCGGCATTGTTGGTGAAGATGTCGACCTCATAGTCCTCTTAATGGCTAAGGCTGATGCCCATACGGACATTATTTTCATCAAGCCTGGAAGTGGGAAGATAAGAGATTCATTCTTCTCATCTCAAGAGCTTCAGCAACAAGGTTTCAAAGACGAGCTATTTTTGCACGCCTTTACTGGATGCGACACAACATCTTCTGCATTTCAAAAAAGCAAGGTCGCATTTGCGAAGTTGTATCTAAAATCTCCAGCGGTCCAGAAAGCAGCAGCAGTCTTTTCAGACCCTTCCTCCACAACCACCCAAGTACAAAAGGCAGGTGAAACCTGTATCTTGAGGTGGTATGGGGCTCCAGCAAAAGAGGTCTCCCTCAATGCCTACAGGTACAAGTCATTCTTGAAATCGGTGGCCACCATCAAGCCTGATATCTCTAGCCTTCCTCCAACCGAAGGAGCAGTAAAACAGCATTCGATCCGAACATTCCATCAAGTTCAGCTATGGCTGGGAAATAATCTGCCTCCTCAGATGTATGGGTGGAAGATTGAGAACAACTGTCTGGTCCCAGTGCACAGTGAGTTAGCAGCTGCACCGGAGGATATCCTGAAAGTGATTTTCTGCCGATGTAAGAAAGACTGTGCCAGCGCGAAGTGTGGATGCAAAAAAGGAAGCCTCAAAATGTTCATGCCAAAATTGCCAGGGGAAGTGCCTGAATGGGGTCATTCAAGTTGACTCCGAAGATGAAGAAGACCAGGAGGATCCTCTGAACGTTTCTCTACAGGGGTCCGATGGAGAAGAGATTGGAGAAAAAGAAGATGAAAACGAAGACGAGGATGAAGGTCCTTCCCACCCCAAGATCGCAAGAAATTGACTCAATGGTGCCTACTGTTGTAATGTTTTATGTTAATTCACTTTCCTATTTCAATAAACTTCGTTTTCATTTAATGGTTGTGATTTATAAAACTATCCCAATGGCTTATAGAGTCATCCGGTAAAAAAGAGCAAATTTTTTTTTTTTTTTTTTTTTTTTTTTTCGAAAATTACAGACTTTCAAGAGCAGATATCTCTATACTATACAAGATATCGAAAAACTTGACTGAGCCAAACTTATAGAAAATTTAATCAGCTTTCATTTTGTTTATAGTGGTCATGTCGCTAGGACGCATAGTTTCCCAGATATAAGCGAAAAACCGAAAAATGGGTCCTTTAAACCCCCCTCTTTCCCCAAGCTCAAGGGCTAGGGGCGGGGACTTTTGATATGTTCACCTCCTAACTAGTCCAAACAAAGTTGCGAAGTCAAAAATTGGGTTCCAAGCATTTCCCTCTATACCTTTTTTTGAGCATTCGTTGCCTGGGCTATTTTAATTATATTAATTTTTATTTCGTTTTAATTATATTACAAGGAGTTATTCATGTAGTAATTAAGATGTTGTGAATTTTGAGGTTTTTCCCTTCCTTGTTTGATTCCCTTGTGTCTGTTTTTGGTTACGAGCCACCAGATATAATTTGAGTTTTTCTTGTGTGTTGTAGTTATTATTTTCGCTCACGGGTGAGGAATCTCCACAACCATTGGAGTTTAGTATTGGTGTTTGTATAAAATAAATATGAATAAATGTTAAATAAAGGTTATAGTTCCATAGTTTGTGCGAGTCCTCATATATACAAACCCGCGGTGACGTATTCCAGAGGCCTGTAAATTATGTTGTTAAAAGGCAAGCTGATCAGCCTGCCTTCACAGAGTTTTTCGTTTTCGATTCGAAGTAATGTTACGTTATCAAGTAAAAGTACGTTGTAATTTCTTGCGTTTCCATGAGTGTTTGTATATATGTATGTTGTTGTTAATTAAACCATTCTTTGTACCTAAAATTTTTTTTTCTTTTGATTTTACATATTGACAGTATGTATTTGATTCACCATTGGTTTCAGCGTTGATTTCAGGTTTTTTTAGGATTATTTTCAATTTCATCATAATGGAATAGGTGCAACAGTGGCATAGCAGGGGGCGATACGCCTCGCCTGGAACTGCCGATGGCAGGCACCTTGTTCCCCCCGAACAGTGGACTGCGCTAGACTGATGATGGAAGGCGTACAGTAAGTGGTGATGCATCAACGCATGTGGTATCCCCGGGGTCTCCCCACCACGACCCGCCGACGAGCAGCCTTTTTCACGGGAGACCCAGGATGCAGCATTTGGGGGAATTATTTTATCGCCCCGATGAAATTTCTAGTTTTTGTGTGAGAGTCGGAAGTTGGCCACTTCTGGGCCCGCAACCGAAACTTTCATCGCAAAGCTAATCTGCGACCCCTACATTGTAAGCAGTTGGGCAATTTTCGAAAAACATGCCTTCGGAGAAGCTGAATAACGGGCGCCTTTTGGTTTTTTTTTTTGCATAAAAAAATTTTTGCGTTCAGATTAATGTACAATAAAAGATACTGCCAAATATCATTATATGTCATTTTCCTTCAAAAAAATCAGAAACTTTACCTACTTTTTGGCGCGCTAGATGAGAACCTCCCCTTAATTTTTTACCGAAATTTACCGGATTTTACCGGTATTGAGACTTTAAAAATACCGTTTACCGATATCAGAAGTTTTCCGGTAAAAGCTGAACTATACTATCGATGCCTTCACGCGTATCGAGGAAAGTGTCGGTTCACACACTACCGACAATTAAATACGAATTTAGTCGATTTGTTTGCCAGAAATCTGTTAGATTGACAATGAGAATACCAATTTAAAGTCGAAGTGACACATCTGTCACGTCACTCGACAACGAGAATAAGGCTGAATAATATTAAATGTTTTTTTTTTTTGTGAAAATACGTATAAGGACGATGCAATTTCAGTTAGTGCTAAAGCAATAGAAACGATAAAAAACTGTAGTAAAAAATGAGGTGATAGTAAACACTCTCAAGTTCAAAATTTAAGCAACATATTTTATCACAAATCCTGCAAGAAATCAATATACTCACCCGAAAAACGTGCAATCAGCAAAACGTAAGGTTATATAAATCTCAAATTATAATGTATATTCCAAAAAATTGAGATCTAAAAGAGAGGTTTTTGATTTTGAAACCCACTGTTTTTTTTTACTCAAAAATTATTAACACTAGGAGAAGTGGGAATGAATGGCATAGTTCATCTCAAAATACAATTTGAGCTAAAGCAGATGAAAGAGGAGATAAATTTGGTCGAGATGTAAAGTGTTATTAGTAATGTTTTTGATTTAAAAGAATGTAAATACCAGGATTCTTCTGATCGTCCACTTGATTCTTCGATTGATTTTGCAATGCAGAAGGTCTATGATGAACCGATCTACGGTCGGTTATATCCCCTTCACGGGAATTTGACAAATTTTTAGTGAAAACACCTTTTGTACGATTCCAAAATTAGAAGTATGAGGGGTGAAAAAAATTTTTTGGGAGGAAAAAAATAGATTTTTTTTGGGGGAAGTTAGGAAAAATGGAGAGCGTGAATAGAGTGTTGGCGACCGGATTGTTTTTTTGATTATTCGAAAAATCGCAGAGACGGGCACGGTGCTATCTAAAGTCGGTATTGTTAATTTCGCATATCAGTGGGCGAATCTTAAAGGCTCGAGATATAATTCAATTAAATCTAGTGAATATCCGGTCAGCACCCTATGAACCAGAAGGACTAGAGGACTGGTAGGAAGGATAGAAAAAGCTGCAAATCCTTAATGTGATCCACACTGGAGCCGCTAACAGGGGAGCTCCGCAGAGATGTTGGGGCCGCTGAAGCCGTCCGCGCCGGGCCAACTGGAGGCAGCTTTAGAGGTAATTAGCAGTCTTCACCTTCGTCGATAGTATAGCCGTAAAGCAGCCACGAAGGGGAAAATTCCGGAACACTGGGGGGGATTGGGTCTGAACTTTGCTGACTGTTACTCTGCAAATTGGTAGGTAACAGCCTATGGCCCCTGTGCTGAATGTCGAGTCATGATTTGTGACAAGTTCTTTGATTTGAAGAAAGTGGTGTTTCAGGCGAATTGCGACTTTCAGCATAGGGGGCTAAACTCGCACTTAGCACTTCCAGTCTAGGCCACTATGCTAAAAATCGTAATTCGATTAAAACGTCACTTTCTTCAACTCAAAAAGCTTGTCACAAATCACGACTCGACATTCAGCACAGGGGCCTATTTTTATTACATTTTCTTGGGTGATATCGATAAGGCAGTGGAGAGGCAAGGCATCAGTTGTGCATAATTGCAAGAACTGGTAGTTGATGAAGTCAAGTTGAAACCATTTCGGACGGCAAGAAGGTTATTTCCCAATATTGAGAGGATTAGGTCAGTTGCCACCTGAGGAACTGGCTAGTCTAAGAGGTCACTTCGTTTAGTAGAAAAGGAAACATTGCGCCCGTGAAGAAGGTAAATTCAACAAGGATTGAAGCTTTAAATTACGCAGGTGTAAGACATTCAGTTGTCAATAATTTTTTGTGTTTTTAATTGTGTTCTTTATATTTCTTTTGAATAATTAATCACCCCCAGTTTTTTTAAATAATTTTTCAATTTTACACATTTTACACAGTTTCATTTTGTTTTGGGTGTGAATATGTACTTTACTTGTGAGTGACATTTTTTTTCTGGTTGTCGGCCATTATTCTATAGTCTTGAGCGTTCAGTGCGTGTTGAGACGCCGTATTAGAATGACATGAATCCTAGACGTAGAATGACATGAAGAGGATCTCACATCGACATACAGGTAAGTGTTGAACCACACTGCACGGCTCCGGCTACACACCCCACGACTCCTTCCGGCGAGCTAGCGTTTACCGTGCGGACGGCATAACACCCCCCTAACGGTTATTTCGCCGGATTAGGGAGGGTGAATTTTTGAGAATTTTTTTATGTCTGGGATTGCTTCCACAGTCAGCTTCTTCTGGGCTTCTGACTCATGGAGCATCACAAAGCACAATGGCGCCCAAAGATGCTATTGCAGCATAACGCCATTGTGCCGGTTACACTACTTTACGGATTCTTTCAGCGACCAAATATGCCGCAAACTCCGTTTCGTTATCTCCTTTTAACTTGGAATTATTTTTGACGTAACAAATTAGCAACAAATTAGCGACAAAATATAGAACTAGATACATGTGTGGCACGACTCTTTTGCCAGCTAGCTTGATATATGTACCTCGAAAAAATATTTGAGGTATCAGTAGATATAAGCAATGTGGTCAAAGAAACAACTAGTTTGGATGTGAGTCCCCTTCGGTCCCCACGATTAACTTCCCAGTATGAAGAACGAAGATGGAATAAACTGACTTCTTACAAAATCGTTTTACGTTTAGCACTAGTGGGAAATTGACTTGTAGCAGAACTGGTGACAAAGCAATCCTGAGAGAAGCTAGTTCAAATAACTATAATAGTAGCTAGTTCAAATAGTATAATAGATTTTTCTAGAGAATTTGTTTTTCTTGAACGTTAGCAAACAAACTTTTCCTTCGTACTTCGTTCGCTACACTAAAGCGGGTGTTCAAATTCGTCTTGAGCGCCGCTGATAAAAATGGGAAGCAAATGACTTCATTTGGAATTTCTAAAACTTTCCGAAGATATTAGCAAAACTAATCAATGCAAAGAACTTGTCAGACTTGACTAAAAAGAACAAATTTGTCGATAACTACTGAAAATTCCGGAATGAAAGGCAATTTCCTGAAAATATAGGACGTAGAAAACAATTCCCAGTAAAAAAGTGCTAATCTAAGGTTTGGAAAATTTATGGTTTTTGTAAAGGGTAACGAAATTTATGCACGATTTTTAAACGTTGTCGGATTTTGACAAGTGATGTTTTGTTGGAAGGCAATCGCTGTGCAAAACCCAAAAAAGATCACTTCGTTTAGAACGGGTCTCATTCCACCGAGTTTTTTAAATATTAGCAAAACTAATCTATTTAAGGCCTTTCTGACACTTATTTGAAGTTTTTCTATTTAAACAAAAAAAGGCCAGACCGAATCTTATGAAATTTTTTCAGCCCTCAAAGAAGTCTATACCTATAGTTTTAGGTTCGCGCGGGATCGTGCAGGTACAAAAATCGCGAACGTCGTTTAAACAAAAAAAAATAACTCGACCGAATCTTATGAAAAACTTTTCAGATCGGATCGGAAACTTTACGATCGGCACCACAATGAAGTCAATATCATTTTTGGTTTGCGTTCTATCGAGCATGTACAAAAATCACTTACGTCGTTTCAACAAAGCTCGATCGAATTTTATGAAAATCTTTTCAGATCATATCACGCTTCGAACGACACCTCAACGATCAAAGAAAAAGTACGTCAACTGAACGATGTAGGAATATATATAGTAGGTAAGTAAAACTAATAAACTTTTATATACCCTAAGTAGTTCGAGCAATTTTATAGTTTTTGTTTTTTCAATTATGCCTCGTCATTGTTGCGTACCTGGATGCAGGTCCAATTACGATAAAAAGAAAAATGAGGAGAATTCCGAAAAAGTTTCTACTTTTTCTTTTCCGAAAGAAGATGCCGCTAAAAATGAGTGGTTAAAGGCTATTCCACGAAAAGGTTGGCAGCCAACAAAGTATTCTTCTGTTTGCATTTTCGTGATAGCGACCTTTTTAATACCACTATTGGCCCAAAGCCAAAACTTCCAAAACTTTTACGTGGCGCGATACCTTCCATTTTTCCAAATTTGCCATCGTATTTAACGAAACCGGAACCGGCACCTACCAGAAGCGCTCCTTTGCGGCATGATAAGGTTTTAGCGAGACTCGAGGAGCAAGATGAAACCTTGTTGCAAAATGATAAAATCAACTCATTTGATGAATTATCAAGCGAAATTGAGGGCCGAGTAAATACGAATGGCTTTTACTTAAATAAAGCAACAGATGTTATCGTGCTTTTTAAAACAAGCCCAGATCCGGACATGGGCTGTAATATCTCGTTGCGAATTATTATAAATCGTAGTCTAAATGTTAACGTAATAGTTAAAAGCGAAGAAGATCCGGCTAGGGCGTTAAGCTGGATTCTGCCCGCGAGTTTAAAACTTCGATTATGGTCGCAATTAGAAAATTTAGTCGCCCATTACAAGTATGACGTGCCGGTAGAATTTTTAACTCAGGAGTTTTATATTGACCGAGCTATTTCATGTTTAAGCAAAGTGAATGATCTCGATGAAAATTCGGAAATAGAAGGAAAGTTGCAATTGATCATCAATCAATTAAAACTTCTTCGCCTCTTCTTCTTTCAATATATCACCTGATTTCCAAAATACCGGCAATGATGAGCACTATTTACTAGAGAGCATAAAAAACTGTGAGATCGGGAGAAAATTCTAGCGTTATTAATCGACGAAATCTATATAAATAGAAGCTTGCAGTACAAAGCAGGCCGCGTTGTTGGATTTGCTGACAATAAATCCCTTGATTCTGCTAGAACGGTGCAATCTTTCATGATAAAGTCAGTTTTCGGTAATTTTAAAGAAATAGTTCGACTTATTCCAGTCTTGAATGCAACTGGTCGGGAGTTACTCGCGTATACAAATGACGTAATCGAATTTGTGCGAAAATTCGGGTTTCAAGTTTTGGTCATAATTACTGATAATAATAGGAAATATCCGAAATAATTGGTTAAATGTCAATAATTTTTCTAAGACGTTTGTTTATCCAGATTTTATAACGGGCGAAGTTAAAAAAGCGAACTTATCGGATATCGTTTCGCTTTATACTAAAGAATCGGGATCGGAGCTAAAACAAGCGTTTAAATTAAATTATAAATCTGTTCATCCGAGTAGTTGGGAAAGGCAAAGTGTTTCTTACGTCGATAATATTTTTCACGATACCACCATCGCGGCTTTAAAATCTTCTCCAGAAACGCGTGAAACCGGCGAATTTTGCGAAATAATTAGGAAGTGGTGGAATATCGTAAACGTTAAAACTTGTTTTAAAGGAATTCGCTCATGGAACGAATTTTGTGAACCTCTGCGCGATTTCACATTAGGCGACCCTCAAATTAAATTTTTACATGATTTTATCCAATGGCTTCGTCTTTGGAACGAATCAGAAAATAATAACGGTATATTAAGTAGCGATACTTACAAAGCTGCCTCATCCGCCACAGAGGTATTGCTTAAAGTCGTTGAAATTTGTTTTAAAGAATTTTCGGTTTTGTACCTTTTACTAGGGAAATTTCAAACTGCCGACCTTGAGGGAAGATTTCGTTTATATCGATCTTTAGCCGGAGATAATTATAAAATTTCTTATACGGAATTAATAGAATCGGAAAAAAAAATTAGAATCCATAAAATATTGTATAAGGATTATGACGGCTTTCGGGGTCATAATTATAGTGAGCAAGAAAAGGTTGTTGATTTTTCCGAATTTGAAAATATTTTTAGCTCAAATTACTTAGCGTTGTTAATTTAGACGATTCAACTAAAATATATGATGCCGGATATGCTTCAGTGAATGCTCCTGCGGTATTAAAAGTATTTTTATTTCCAGCAAAATTTGCGGTCGGTTCGCGAATATTTTATTAAATAATTATTCCAAAGGTCACAATGACACTTTGAGCAAATTTGTATCGGCTCAACATCGCAAAATGTTAAATTTTAAATAGTTTATTATAAACCGAACTATTTAGGGTATACCTTTACACTATCTTTTCAGGGCAAGCTGTGATATTTATTGATGAATTGTTTTTTTATATATTTGCATGTTAATCTTTTTATTTATATAAAATGAATTATTTATTTCTTTTTTGTTGCTTTTATATATTTTATTGTATTATTATTTATTATATATTGATTTTTTTATTTATTTATTTGAAAAAAAAAAGGTATTTTGTTGAATGGATTTTTATTTTTTTATATATTTGCACGTGCATTTTTTTATATTAAAATGAATTATTTATTTCTTAATTGTTGATTTTGAATTTTTTATTTATTTATTTTGTTAAATTATATTGTTAGCATTTCACTTATTTGAAACATTTTTTTAAATAAGTCTAGTGAGTTAAAGAAATGCTAACAATAATGTGGCTCCTAAAATCCAACCCCTCGTCCTCGTCGTAGGAGCCGCAAACGTAATAAGCGGCAAACGGGGCGCTGGTGAAAGAAAAATATCACCTAACACTTTTTATAAAAAAAATACTTAAAATGTATTTACACTTTTTTTTTGAATAATTTACATATTTTTATGTATTTCTAAATTATTTAATAAAGAAATTCATCAGTGATTTTTTTTTAATTTAGCATAATTAATTCAACTGAAACCGAAAAAACTTCAAATAAAAATGTTGTTATGGTAATTATTCCATCCATAATGTAAAAATCCCACCACTTGCCTACTTTGCTTAACAAAATTTCAGACTAAGTTTGCGCTTAGTTGTGTTAGTGCCAAGATTTACAGCAAGGCCTGTAGTTGAGAGGATCTTGCCTATCCTCTTATATTCTGCTTACGCTTACTATTAAAAATTGTACAATAGCTTGAACGTCATGCCAGACTGGCTGACTAGTATAGAGGGTGGTTCCTAAGCCTTATTTTTACATAAAAAAATCAAATCTTTAAATACGTTTTAACAGTCCTTAGGTTATTTTTACATATTTCCCATAGGTTGCAGAAGATTACAAAATTCTTTATTTTCATGAGTCATGCGAGTAGGTGTGTGCTTGTTATTTTTGGCCTAATTGGTTATAATCTCTGGAGCTCCAATGGAGGCACCCACCGTTGTTGTATTATTGTTAACTATTCGGGCCTGTATTTCATCAGCATTAATTTTTTTAATTGGAAATTTCTTTTAATAGATAATAATTTGAATTTTGGTGCGAAGGCAATATGAAAAATATATTTTTTTGCCAAATAATTACTGCTCAACTGCTACTAATAATATAGAGAATGAATTATCAGCAGCCTCTTATCTAATTCACATATTTATTATTCAATATAATCTTTATTTGATTCTTAATATATGTAAAATTAATGCTTTGCACAGTTTAGTAATACCTTGCAGGACCATTTCAGCTTACTCTACACTCACTGCGCTCTTTACCTATTCTTATTTTTTTAACACTAGAACTTTTCGACAAGGGAAAAAAACCGAGCGTACCAAGTCATGCTTCATAGACACAGAACAAGAAACTCTGAAGAGGAGTACAAGGAAAAGAGGCGAGCTGAGAAGAGATTGCACAAAGCGAAAAAAGGCTTTATTGGGAAGAGCAAATGAAAAAATTAGAAGAATCAGCAAACCTAAATGATGCAAGAAACTTCTACAAAAGCATAAACCAACAAAGGAAAGAATTTAAGCCTAGAGTGACAATGTGCAAAAATAAAAGTGGGGAGATATTAAGCAATCATGACGAAATATTGGCTAGATGGGCAGAGCATTTCGAGGAGCTATTAATGACCCCAGAGCAGGAGCACAGTGGTATCCCAAACGTACAGAGCATGAATCCGGACAATGAGGATGATAGCACAGCAGCCCCTACCATAGAAGAAGCACGCCAAGCATTGCGAACATTAAAAAATAATAAGGCATCAGGATCTGACAACATACCTACTGAACTCATTAAGCAAAGCGGAGAGGAAACTATCCAAAAACTGCATGAAGTAATAGTGGAAATCTGGAGACGGAAAGAAATGCCTGATGAGTGGAACGAGGGCATAATGTGTCCTTTACACAAAAAAGGAGACCCTCTATCTTGCAGCAACTATAGAGGAATAACGCTATTGAATACAACATACAGTGTTCTCACGTGTACTCTATAATAGACTAAAACCATACGTGGAAAGAATACTAGGAGAGTATCAATGCGGTTTTCGTCCTGGAAGATCCACAACAGACCAGTTATTTGTACTCAAAGAAACCCTAGAAAAGGCCGTTGAATTTAACATAAACATCCACATGTTATTCATCGACTACAGATATGCTTACGATAGTGTGAACCGCAAGGAGTTATTTGATGCTAAGGAGCAGCTCGGAATATCAAAACACCTTGTAGAGCTGACAAAAATCTCGATGAAAGATGCAAGGTGTAAAGTCAGAATTGATGGTGAATTATCCCCACCCCTCAGAACAAATAGAGGATTAAGGCAAGGTGACGCACTCTCCTGCCTGTTATTCAACGTGGCCCTAGAAAAAGCAGTAAGAGATGCATCGATTAACACATCAGGGTGTATCTTTGACAGGTCAGTGCAAATACTAGCCTTTGCCGACGATATTGCTATCCTTGGAAGATCATTTGAGAGCATGAAGGAGGCCTTTGTAGCACTTGAGCAAGCCGCAAAAAAATCGGGTTGGAAATAAATGAGCACAAAACAAAGTATATGTGCACCAGAAGTAGCAGACAAAATACTAACGATCGACACCTACAACATCGAAGCAGTGGATGAATCCGTATATCTAGGCACGATTATAACGAAAGGAAATGACACATCGGCCGAAATCAGAAGACGAATAGCACTGGCTAATAAATGCTACTTTGGTCTACGCAAGCACCTGACGTCTAGAAATATTTCATGGAAGACAAAATTGGCACTTTACACAACACTAATAAGGCCTGTCCTACTATATGGTTCGGAAGTGTGGACATTGAAAAACGCAGACGATCTACAAAGGAATACAGGTTGAGGGCGTTTGGAGAAGAAGATACAACTCAGAGTTGTATGAAATCAGCAAGATTCCAAACGTTGTTAAGTGATCAAAATAAACAGACTACGATGGATTGGTCATGTACAACGAGGTGGAGAACGAAACCCGACAAAGATAGTACTGGAGAAAGCTCCACCAGGAAAACGGAGACCAGGTCGTCCTAAGAAAAGATACATAGATGACGTCGAGGATGACTTGAAACAGTTGGGCATAAGAAACTGGAGAAGTCGGGCCAGGGATCGAGAATCATGGAGGCAAATGCTGGAGGAAGCCAAGGCCAACAATAGGCTGTGGAGCTCCTTATGATGATGAGAACTTTTCGTTGGCGCCCCACGAATTTTTACATTTCGGAAGGTGAGTTGTTTCCATATGTTGGCTGGAGCAATAATAACTTTATATTCAAAATCATATTTTTCTTTTTGGTACATTTTTTTATTTTTTTTAACTACATATGTATACAGGGTGTATCAACTAAAGTGTCCAACCGCTTGGCTGTGGATAGGCCTTGGATAGACGAGCAAAAAATCGTGGATGGGGGGGGGAATCGTAACGGTTTACCCGCTAGGGCGTTTTGAAGTTTTTTGATAGAGGTTTACATATTACCCTGTATTTTTGTCACCTTATTAGATATTTTAATGAATAATACATCGATCTACGCAGAATACTCCCACCTATCTAAATCTGTAAAAGTCAATTGCTAATAACTTCAAAAGTAAAGGTCGTAGCATAATAGTTGTTAGACATTATACATAGGAAATTATCCAAGCATTCCAATTTTGTAAAACAACAAATTGGTTAATTACGTATTTTTTGGAGAAAAAGGTGGTTGAAGTGGAAATTTTAGTGTAAAAAAAACAAAATTTTGTCTTTGATGACTCATAACTCTGGATGTTGGTGGGGTGACCCCTAGACTTTTACAATTTTAGATAGGTGGGAGTATTCTGCGTAGATTGCTGCCTTATTCATGAAAATATCTAATAGATTTACAAAAATACAGGGTAATATGTAAACCTCTACCAAAAAAATTTCAATACACCCTAGCGGCTGAACCGCCCCTCCCCCACCATCCGTACGATTTTTTGTTCGTCTATCCAAGGCCTATTAAGCGGTTGGACACTTTAGCTGATACACCCTGTATATTTAATTTATTTTCTACTTTTTAGTCTATTATATGTCTTCCCTAATTTTTAGCAACCGCCATACTGCATTCAAAATGACATCACCCAGGTTACTGTACTATACTCGTCATACCCTTTCGTTTGATACCTTAGGAATAGGAAGAGCTTTTGCGTAAGGAGAATGCAAATTTTTGTACCCACCTACAATAGCTATGTGTAATACGTCGTTGGAAAGGTATTTTTGAGATGATTATAAGTTATTATCTATGCACGAAATCTATGTCCGTTTTGAGTAAAGGTCGATTCGCACTATACGGAACGTCAACGTCACGTCACGTAACGGCAACGGCACGTCAATTTAGCTTTCAATTCGCACTTAAACGTCACGTCAACGTTACGTAAATTTTGGGTTCAGTCTAAAAAAAATTAGATAGGGTATTGCCTTCATTCCAAAGTCCATTCAAATGCCAAAGTTTAATAATACCAAGTAAGCAATGATAGCATTAATTTTGGATGAAGAAGAAGAAAAATTAAATTTAGCAACAAAAAAGAAAAAATGAGTGCAAAGCATATTTAGTAGAAGAAGACAGAAAGAGAATACCACCCCTTGTATAAGGAATTGGATGACGACGAAATAAATTTTTATAAATATTTGAGAATGTCGAAGTAGCACTTTTATATACTTTTAATAAAAATTGAACATAAAATTTAAAAAAACAAATCTTTTCGAGACGCTATATTAGTGCTAAGCAAAAATTGATGGTTTGTTTAATACATATAATTAAAACAAGTCAACTTCATTTAATATAGAAAGTAAAAATTAAATTATATTTCATTGGTTAGAAAATGTGTGATGGGATAGCTTTCATAAAATTCTTGTGCTGACGCGGAAGAGTTGAATTTTGAGATGGGGATAGTGTTGGTGTTGCCGTTTGAAAATATATTGAACATTGAACATATTGATTCCTGGGGATTTGAAGTTGATGGTGATATGCAGGAAGAACTTATAATGCTGTACGTTAATGGTAATGTAGTAGAGGGTATAACTCGTTCTTTTGATTTCTCTTCTTGCAACTTCGTCCATTCTAGTTTAGAAACTATTGCGAAAATTAAAACCTAACACTTACCTGGGGTCTTATTCTCTATTAGAATACTCAAATGCTTTTTACTCGAAACTGTTATCCGAAACTAAAATGCTTCCGTATTCCCTATTACAATATTACTTCATTTAGTAGGAATGTCCTCGAAAGAGATGAAAATGAGTGCAAGAGGTTTCAATTGTCTCCCCCATACATAAAATGTTATAAATTACTCGATTATCCTTGAGCTTTCGAGTAAAAATCTAACAATATAGTTACAGTTTCGAGCAGAATTTAATCAGTTTGTAATACAGAATACCATTTTGGCATTTTCGAGAGAAATTCTCACAATATTGTAATAGAGAATAAGGCCCCTGGTGTATTTAATTCTTTGACAATATTTGACCAAATTTTCTCATTGTGAGTATTGTGACTATACCTTTTCTGCGAAAGATCATACAGCTTCTCTTATCGCCGAACCTTCAATCAATCAATCTTTCATCTTCCATGATGAATTAGTTTCTTCAAAAAAAGATTATTATTTGAAAAATTCGAAATGCTGCCGTTATTACGTTCGCATTCAACAGAATAGATCAGTCACGTCAAGGCACGGCACGTCAAAATAAAGTTTGAAACTAATCTTGACGTGCCGTGACGTTGACGGTCCATGACGTTGCCTATATATGTGAACGTGTAGTGCAAAACTCATTGAAGAGTATTTTGACGCGACGTTGCCGTTCCGTGACGTGACGTTGACGTTCCGTATAGTGCGAATCGACCTTAATACGGTCAGAACTGAGCAAAGATAGAGTTTTACATATCACCCTGTATTTTTTAACCCTATAACCTATTTCCACGAGTAAGGCACCAATGAAGGCAGAATTTCAAATAAGTAGCTGAAGTTAATAATTTTTGTTAAAAAATCCTTAAAGTTGGATTTTGACGACTCATAACTCCTAAA
Source organism: Thereva unica (assembly GCA_949987705.1). NCBI lineage: Eukaryota > Metazoa > Arthropoda > Insecta > Diptera > Therevidae > Thereva > Thereva unica. The sequence goes on along the minus strand of OX465282.1, from coordinate 31,767,188 downwards.
GTTGGGAAGATAGAACCATCAATTTTACCATCATAGAAAGGTGGAGGAATTCTGCGTGGTGCCTTACTCATGCTAAGCTTGGCAAGCTTATTCAACGCCATTACGACTATTTCAACTTTCCTGGGCGATAATATATTACGTTTTCAAGCATTCTAAATTTTTTGATGATCATTCCGAATGCGCGCTCCACTAAACGCCTAGCACGAGATAAATGGTAATAGAACACGCGCCTCTCATTTATTAATTTTTTCCGGGCAAAAGGTTTCATCAAACTTACTTTCAACGGGTAAGCTTCATCGCCTACAAAAATGAACGGAAATTTAAAAGCATTGCATTGTTCCACCATCCGAACTTCTACCAAAACTACCAATATCTATCGAAATGAAGTTACCTTCTGCATCGACGATAGTTTGGAGAACAATGGAATGATATTTTTTATAATTAAAAAAATTACAACCAGAATTTGCAGGACATTGCATGCTAATATGCTTGTAATCGATGGCAACGAACAATTCGGGACATTCCACATTCTATTAAATTTCTCAGCTACAGTCCCCGAAATAATTGAGCCGTTTATTTTGAAAGTGGCATAAGTCACTTCTTCAAAAAAATCGAGTTAATGGCAAAACTAAATACAATTGAACGGTATCTTTTCATTTTTAAACAAACAAATTTTTTAAAAAAAAGTGACTTATGCCACTTTCAAAATAAACGGCTCAATTATAGGTTCACATAAAAAATTTAACGCTTTGCCGATTTCAATTTTTCTGAACCGTTATAAAGAGAGTAGTGCGATTGTATTCCATTCTTCCTTGAATCCCATTTGGAAATACTCTTGCTTTTGATAGTTAATTGAAGTTAGTTGCAGATATATTTCAATATCGTAAAAACGTGCCTTAAAAGTTGTGAAATATTTATAGGTTCACTGGAAAATTTTTACAGTTGTGTTAAGAGGGGGACACTGATTTCATTTTTTTTAATGAGAAATACACTGGTAGAGTTTAAAGATTATTTAATAAATAATTTGTAGTTATAATTTCATTATTTTAGATTATTTTTGTAAATATGCCACGCGGAGTTTCTCTAACAGAAGAAAAGAAAGGTAAAATAGCCGCTTATAAAGATTCCGGCCTTTCAAACAGGAAAATAGCGATAAAATTAAACCGTTCATTGAACGTAGTGAATAATTTCTGCAGGCTAAAAGAAAATTATGGAAAACAAAGAAGAAGTGGACGAAAACCGAAGGTAACTGAACGTGAAAAAAGGCTAATTGTTAAAAAGCCATCACCGGAAAAAAGTTTGCTTCGGAAATAAGAAATGAAATGGATTTGTCAGTAACCGTTCGTCGTGTACAACAAATTTTACATAGTCAGGACTGTAGCGGTTGCTACTTGTTATTAATTTACGTTCGTTGCTACTTGTTATTAGTTTATGTTCGTTACTGTAACAAGTTTATTCAACATTCAGTTCAGTTCCTGTACTAGTAATTTTTGAGTACAGTGTTTTTAATATGTCAAAAATTATATTTTCACTACTACTTAGAAATACACTTTAAGAATACTGAATCAGATATCATATACGTAGACACTGAACACACAAACGATTTTCAAAAAACATAGACACACAAAAAGTTGTCATGAAAAATAAAATTTGAAAATGTATGAGTATTAGTTAGAAGTTAAAAGATTCTACATGTCCGGATTTTAAACCGTTAAAATAATTAACGTATTTGTTAAATTTAGTTTAAATATAATTCATTAAAAATAAAAATCTAAATTTACAAAAATATTTTAATATAAGATTTATTAAAATAAAATGGTGTGACGTGGTTTTCAAATAAAATAAAATCTAAGAAATCTCAAGACCCCCACATCATTTCTGGTGACCCCGACTAAGAAAAATTGCAGCCTTTCAATGAACAAAAATTTATAATTTGAAGAAAGAAGAAACAAGAAAGAAAATTTTAAAAATTATAGAAGAAAATTTAGAATACAAGTTAATACAAGAAAAATTAAGAAATCTATTCAAGAAAGAAAATTTAAAAAAATTTAAAAAAGGAAAGTCAATTTTAATTTAATTAAATATTTTTCTTTTAATTTTATTCAAATATTGTACAAAATAATACTTTTGAACATAAAACTTCCAACACTAACACTCTTCCTAGTAACAAAATATAATTTTTCTCTTGCTTTCGATTCTAAATGAAAATTTTTCATTTTTATTAATCGAAATTTTGTTTAAGATTTTTGTTTTTACGTCTTTCAACGCGAACGTTCACGAGTGTCCTTTCGTAAAAGTATCGCGAAGTTTTAAAGTATTAAAACTGAATTTCTTGTTACGTGAAAGTTAATTCGTTGTGAAAATATGAGTGTACAGGCGAATGGAACTAATTGTGATGACATTATAAATGAGAATTGTGGACATATTAACGCTTCTGCAATTAAGCTACCAACCTTCTGGTCTCCTTGTCCAGAAGCATGGTTTATCATAGCAGAAAGCCAGTTTACTTCTAAACATATTAGACAAGATGAGACGAAATATGAGCATATTATACAATCTCTACCTCTGGATGTTATAATGAATATGTTAGATGTCATCCAAAATCCACCTCAAGAAAATAAATACGAAACATTGAAGAGAGCCCTCATCCAACGATTCACCAAATCAGAAGAAAGAAAACTAGAACAACTTCTCTGTAATACAGAAATGGAAGATAAACGACCATCTGAATTTTATAGGTCGATGGAGATTCTTGCAGGAACATCTTCTAACATAGGAAAAGATTTGATTAAGAAACTTTGGATGCGGAAACTACCATCTAATATCAACATTGCATTGATGTCTTCTGGAAATCAGAACATTCAAGATCTTCAAATTCTTGCTGACAAAATTTTCGATGTTTCAAAGTTTCAATATGTTTCTTCAATAAATAATAATCCATCAGAAAATATTAATTATTTTGAAAAGATAAATGTTTTAGAAAATAAAATTGAAAATTTATCGAATTTAGTGAGAAAACTCACAATTAATAAAAATGATAATTTTCATCACAGATCTAGGTCCAGGGGAAGAAGCTCTTCAAGGCAGAACTTTAATAATTATAATAATAAACCTTTTTGCTGGTTTCATTTCAAGTTCGGAAATAATGCAAAGAGATGTGTGAAACCATGCAGTTTCAATAATTCAAAAAACTAAATTACCCTTCAGCGTGTGCAATAAATAATTTACCACAGAAATCAAAAAGACTTTTTATTTTCGATAAAGAAAATAAATTTAAATTTTTAGTTGATACAGGAGCAGAATTATCCGTCGTTCCAAATACATATTATGGAAAATATAAAAAAGACCCAAATTTAATTCTAACTGCAGCTAACGGATCGTCTATTCATACATATGGAACAAAACTTTTAAAAATAGATTTTGGTTTAAGACGAGACTTCACTTTTCCATTTATCATTGCAAACGTCAACAAACCTATTATCGGCGCAGATTTCCTAGTTCAATTTAATTTACTAGTTGATATGAAAAATAGAAAAATGATAGATGGTACTACAGATTTTAGTGTTAACGGAATCATGATTAAGACAAACTCTCCTTCACCCAGACATTTTTCTGTGGACAATGATTATGGTAATATTTTGTCTAGATTCCCTTCACTTACTCAACCTCCAAGATATGATTTACCTGTAAAACATAACGTAGTACATACCATCGTTACTAAAGGACAACTACCCTTTTCAAAAGCCAGACGATTAGACATCAATAAATCTAAAATAGCCAAATTAGAATTTGACCACATGGTCAAATTAGGATTGTGTAGAAGCTCTTCATCATCTGTCTCATCAGCATTACACATGGTCCCGAAAAAGAATTCTTCAGACTGGCGACCATGCGGAGACTATCGGAGATTAAATTCAATTACAATTCCAGATAGGTATCCAATCCCACATATTCAAAATTTTACGTTGAATTTGGATAGTTGTAGTATATTTTCGAAAATTGATTTAGTCAGAGCTTATCACCACATCCCAGTAGCAGAGGAAGACGTTTTCAAAACAGCAATTACTACACCTTTCGGCTTATTCGAATTCACTCGAATGCCCTTTGGTCTCAGAAACGCTGCCCAAACATTCCAGCGTTTTATGGATAAAGTTTTGAACGGCTTAGAATTTGTTTTTGTCTACATTGACGATATTCTTGTGGCAAGCAAGAGTGAGGAAGAACACAAAGACCATTTAAACCAAGTGTTCACCCGATTAGAGGAATTTGGAGTAAACATTAATCCAGGGAAATGTCTTTTCGGAGTAAATTCAATTGATTTTCTAAGCCACAAGATTACAAAAGACGGGATTCTTCCATCTGAAGACAGAATTAAATTTATTCAAAATTTTCCGTCGCCAGATTCAGTTAAGCAAGTCCAAAAATTCATCGGAATGGTAAATTATTTCCACCGATTCATTCCACAGTTAGCGAAATTGTTAAGTCCTATTCATATTCAACTAGCGAAAGAGCTTAAGAAGAATAAAAAGGTTAAAATTTTTGACTGGACGGAGGAATGTGAAAATGCATTCATTAAAGTCAAAGAGGCTTTTATTACTGCAACATTATTAGTTCATCCGGCAGAGGAAGCTACTTTACGATTGACTGTTGATGCGTCAAATATAGCAATCGGAGCAATGCTGGAACAATGCAAGAACAACAAGACGGAACCATTGGCATTTTACTCAAAGAAATTGAGTGCAGCAGAAAAGAACTATTCAACGTTTGATAGAGAGCTTTTAGCTGTATATTCAGCAATTAAGCACTTCAGACATTTCTTAGAAGGTCGCGATTTTACAGTGTTCACAGACCACAAGCCTTTAACCTCGGCAATTTGGACAAAAACTGAAAGAAGTCCAAGGCAAGCGAGGCACTTAGATTATATCACCCAATTTACCTCTGACATCAAACATATTAAAGGTGAATCTAACGTCGTGGCAGACGCTTTATCACGAGAAGATGCAGAAATTATGGATTGCGACACGATGAACGAAAGTGAAATTGATTTGGACATTATTGCAGAAAAGCAAAAGGATGACATTGAATTACAACATTTAATTGAGAATTCAAACGGAAATTCAAAATTCGTATTAAGAGAAGCAGATGTAGCTTCATCCGGAAATAACATTTGGATAGAATGTTCCACTGAAAGAGATCGACCATTTATTCCAGTGAGTATGCGGAAAAATATATTTGATATGTTACACAATTTGTCACATCCAGGCATTCGAAGTTCGAGAAAATTGATTGCAAGTAGATACTTTTGGCCTAGGATGAACTCAGATATTAATTTATGGGCAAAATCTTGCATAGCATGTCGAAAAGCAAAAATAAATAGACATACGAAATCTCCAGTACAAAAAATTAGGATACCGTCAGGAAGATTTGAACATATTCATGTAGATCTAGTTGGCCCCTTACATCCGGCGGAAGGATTTATGTACCTATTAACAGTTGTGGATCGATTTACCAGGTGGCCAGAGGTGTATCCTTTGAAAAGCATTACAGCAAAGATAGTTGTAAGGACGTTGTACGAACAATACTTTCCGAGATTTGGGATTCCTTTAACAGTAACCACTGACCAGGGAGGTCAGTTTGAAGGGAAACTTTTCGAAGAATTTTCAAAGCTGTTAGGAATTCATAAAATTCGAACATCGGCTTATCACCCACAATCGAACGGAATGGTGGAAAGACTCCACAGGCAATTGAAAGCAGCACTCAGAGCTAAGATGGATAGTCCAAATTGGTTGTTACACATTCCAGCTTTATTGTTAGGTTTTCGCACCACAGTTAAGGAAGATCTTAAATGTAGCCCAGCTGAGTTAGTGTATGGACAGACATTACGAATTCCAGGAGAATTCTTTGTCAGGAATCAAACAAGCTTATCCGATCCAACAAGTTTAGTAACGCAATTACGAGAGCATATGAGAAATATCATTCCAACCGATTCTCGGGAACAAAAGAAAAATTACTATATACCAAAAGGATTAGAGGATTGTGAATTTGTTTTTCTGAGAGTAGATAGAGGTAAAAGTTGCTTACAGAAGCCTTATGAAGGTCCATTCCAAGTCATTAAAAGAAACGAGAAGAATTTTGTCATTAACGCCAACGGGAAAATGATCGTAGTATCAATCGATAGACTGAAGCCCGCTTTCATTGAGAAAAATGATGACATTAACAAACCAGTAACAAGAAATTCAAGGAAAAAAGTTTCATTTCAATTGTAACATTAGAAAGAGTTTTGGTAATTGTTTTCGTTAAATTAATTGTTAAATATTCATGGACGCTCGCGCTGAAGGGGGAGTTATGTAGCGGTTGCTACTTGTTATTAATTTACGTTCGTTGCTACTTGTTATTAGTTTATGTTCGTTACTGTAACAAGTTTATTCAACATTCAGTTCAGTTCCTGTACTAGTAATTTTTGAGTACAGTGTTTTTAATATGTCAAAAATTATATTTTCACTACTACTTAGAAATACACTTTAAGAATACTGAATCAGATATCATATACGTAGACACTGAACACACAAACGATTTTCAAAAAACATAGACACACAAAAAGTTGTCATGAAAAATAAAATTTGAAAATGTATGAGTATTAGTTAGAAGTTAAAAGATTCTACATGTCCGGATTTTAAACCGTTAAAATAATTAACGTATTTGTTAAATTTAGTTTAAATATAATTCATTAAAAATAAAAATCTAAATTTACAAAAATATTTTAATATAAGATTTATTAAAATAAAATGGTGTGACGTGGTTTTCAAATAAAATAAAATCTAAGAAATCTCAAGACCCCCACATCAAGGACCATCTAAAATTTACGAAGCGTCCAAAAAAGGTAGCGCTAACTGAATTTCACAAAGCCAAGCGATTGGAATGGGCCCAAACACATATGGAATTCGGCGAATGATGGAAAACCGTTATCTTTAGTGACGAAAAGAAATTTAATTTAGATGGTCCTGATGGTGTACAATACTACTGGCACGATGTAAGAAAAGAAAAGGACATCATAATGAGTCGTAACTTTAGGGGTGGCTCTGTCATGATTTGGGGAGCGTTTTCTTTCGCTGGTAAATTGCCATTAGCCTGGGTAAAGCCCAAAATGGCAGCAAACGATTACATAGAAATGTTGGAAATTTCACTAATCGATCATGCAGAGTCATTAATGGGTCCTGAATTTATTTTCCAGCAGGATAACGCCAGTATCCATCGTGCGCGCTTAACAATGCAATGGTTTAATGAAAAAAATATTACTGTTTTGCCCTGGCCTGCCTGCAGCCCAGGCCTAAACCCGATCGAAAACTTATGGGGAATAATCATTAGAAAGTTGTACTCCCATGGCAAACAATATCAGTCTACATTAGAACTAAAAGATGCAATTCGACAAGCATGGGAGGAAATTGATTCAAGACAATTACAAAACCTAATAAAGTCAATCCCACGACGAATTTTTAAAGTAATTAAAAACAATGGTGGAGTGACAGGTAAGTAAGCCAGGTTGTAAATTTAATTTCAAGTCCTAACATTTGATAAAAACCTGTTTAATTAGTGTTATTCCAAAGTGAACTTATATTTATTTCGCTCAAATATTGAATTAATTTGGTTTTTTTTATTACCCTCAAACTTTAAAAAATATAGTTATACATAAAAAACTTAAATTTAACTTAATATATTGTTAATCTTTACACGATACAAAAATTCTGTGTTTTTATTAAGTTTTTGAGGTTTTCATGGGTGAACCTATAATTATTTCGGTGACTGTATATCTAATCATTTTTGAGTATCTGGTCGCGGAATGCGCCGAGTCGAAACTAATAATGCCCTGTTGCCAGAAATCAGAAAGTAAGGCTTTGAAGACTATATGTAATGTTTTTTAAAATAGTTATAACATTGTTTATGTTCACTGCAAATAAACCAACGAGAACAGGGTTTAAATTGGTGCAGCAATTTTAATACTGTTGCAGTTGACTTTGCTTTGCTGCATAGAAAGCCAAAGCAATTTACTTTGCTTTGCTTTACAGAAATCATATTTTCAATCATTTTGCTGCAGGCTGTGAAAGCTTTTTTGATTCATATTGCTGGGTATGCTGTTGTTTATAAATGGTGGATCATGCTGTTCCGGCTGCGAATGCTTCACATACACGTACAAAAAAAGTTTCCACCCCTCTAAATATAAGTACGATTTTGCTATTGATGCGCCGAATATGGGTTCGACCGAATACGATTATTCAGTCGAATATTCGGTCAAAAATGTACCTAAACGAACATTCGGCCCGGTTCATTTTTGCGCAATTCATATAGGCTGGCGAAGCGATCTGCGAGTTCGCCCACCCCTTCAGCACCGCGCTAGCTCGGCTCGCTCACTCAATGCGCCGCCCTTTCTTTTATTGCAATTTCTCGCGTGATAGGATTATTGCTCTTTTTTATTGAAAAATAAGGGACTAAAGCAAGAATTTCATAAACATTGGTCGACGGATTTGCAATTCCAGTTTCAAACTGGTTTCACCATTATCACGTTCACAACCAGTTTGCTACCAAAATTAAATCTTTGTCCAGCCCAACTGATTTTTCATCAATCGGTGTTCTGTGCTATCGAAGATTTTGTTGAATTAACTTTGACACGTGCAGATGCAACCCCATAACTGAAACTGGTGACATTTCCAAGCGTACATGCGTTGCATTCGGTGACAGACAATAAAGAAGTGTGCGTATTCAAGTGGGCCTTGACGGAATGTTCCATGAATGGAGTGCATGCAACGCAAATGTCGGTCTACTTTCAACTTTTTCTATATTGCCACATTCGACATAGCACACACAATCATACACTCGTTACTTAGTGCGACTACGAAATTAAGTGTTGGTGGAAACTCGCCGCATATCATGGAACCGCTGAATTCAACGCAAGTACGCAAGTACAAGCTTGATATTGCTTCCGACCGGCAAGAAAAGTCGTAGGTACACAAACAGTTGCAAACTAGTTTCAAATCCGTCTCACTTCTGTCGACTCGTGTAAGTATGCTCCTGAAAGCTTCTAAGTAATTTGAAAGCAGCAGCATTCGCAGCAATTTGAAATGAACAGCTTTCACAGTCTTCAGCAAAGTAAGTTTAAAAATATGTGCTTTGCTTTAAGTTAGCTTTGCTTTCCAACCAACCAAGGAACCAAGAGGAAACTGTGGTATGTAACGGTCAGTTTTGCTCGAAAATCCCTAAATATCTACTTGACTCAAAATCACTGTCGGGAAAGAAATATAGTAGTTGGTCGGAATAAAAAAAGTAGTCGACGAGAAAAAAAAATTGAGCTGGGAGTTTGGACTTATGGATAAATGAACGAAAACAAGTTTCTTCTTCGAAAAAAATATAAAATTGGAAACATTTTTAAAAAAATTTATGCACGTATGGTCATTTTATCAATGATACGAAACGGGAGGAAAAGTCAGTGACAGGAATGGTCTCGATTGTTCGATTAAGGAAAATGTGGAGAAGAAAATTGTGCGTCTGGTTCAAATACGGCATTCAGCATTCAGCATTAGGAGCGTGTTGAATACTTTTAGTTCCATCGCGAAATCCTCAAAAATATAAAAAAACAAGGGAAGTACAAGCGAAAACGTTGTGAGGGACCAGCGGATCAGTGGGGTGAAAAACAGTCCCTGATATGCCTGACAAACCTATATTGTTATGCCAATACTCAGACATAAAGCAGTAGCATTAGCCTATTTTGGATTACCGTCTTGTGGAGAGGGAATGTTCTACTTCATAACCCGAGGTTCACCATATTAGTAGGACCGCAAGCCAGGAACAACCAGGAACTGGGGCCAAGCAGAAGGCAGCAGTACTTTAGTCGAAAATAGTAGTCATTTTTTTGGTGCGAATGAAGGAAGCTGGGTGCTGGAAGTGCCTAAATTAAAATAATGTTGAGGCAAAATATATAAGGCCCAAGATGAATATATATTAAAATATATCCAATACAACACAAACAAAAAATCTAAACCATACCAATAAAAGTAATAATAATAAATACACAGAGAAAAAGATTTATGTATGCTTTAAATTACAAATTTACTTGATTATCGTTCAACAATTTTAAGTTCAGTCATAATTATATTATATTATTTATATTTGTTTATACAGTTGTTTGCTTCTTATTGGAGATAATTTTTTCTTCTTGGTGTTTCCAGGTAGTTTGTTTTTCTTGTAAACTGAATCAATATATGTGATATCTTGTGTATAAACGCGACGTAATGGTACCAGTGCGACGCGTTTTTCAAAATCTTTCGTCGACCAGAATTATATAAGTAGGTATATTTAATTATAGATTACTGTTTCTTGAAGTTGCGAATTTTAAATCGTTGTATCTGACAATGGTACTAGTTCATTGTCAATGAAGATTGTGATAGTTCTTAATTTGTTGTATTCTTGTGCGTTGTTGGTACCGGTAATAAACAGGAAAATTAAATGATTAAAATGAGAATTGCCATGGGTTAGATTTTTTTTGGGAATGGTTGGAGCGGGTTTCATTTCCTTTTCAGGGTTCTTAAGCAGTGCCTTTCCTTGTCAGCTGGTGGTTATCCATACTATGAGCTGGCAAGGGACAGAGCTACAGTGACACGGCTCAAGCAAGGCCGGGAGAAGGATGGAAACTCGGGATGAAAACGCATAATCACAGGTAAGTGGTGAACCATGATGCGTATAGGCCCGGCCACACACCCCACGACCCACCGGCGAGCTAGTCAACTCCGTGTGGCCGGCAGCATATCCCCCTAACATTAGGATCGGCGGTTGGGGAGGATAGGAGTTCCGATTTTTTTTATGTTTGGGATTGCGCTCTTAGTCAGGCTTTTCCGGGCTTCTGGCTGAGGGGGCTGTTATGTATTTTGTTGTATGGAATAAAACATTAAACCTTGATTAAATTCACTCTTTATTTAAAATATTAATTGGAGTTTGATAGTAGGTTTAAATCGGACTGTTTCTGATGACTTCTGTGCTTCGACTGACTGCAGTGATAAACGGAACTTTATCACTCGATGTATAATATTGGTTGTAGTGCGATTCTTGCCGATGAGATGCGTTGTACTCAACACCTTTCCCCACGCGAAGAAAACGAAGTGTAGGTCAGCCGGTCTGGTTGCTTACGAACACGCGTAGAACGTCTGGGTCCTTCCTGGCTGTTATTATGCATCTTGCTGGATTGTGAAGTACCCTCCTGGTCTGGTGTCCTCATTGTTGTAGCAGTGGTTGTTGATGGGATGATTAATCTCTCACGGCAGGTAGGTCTGTACAAGTCAGTTGGTAACGTATCTGTTTCAGTCGTGTTTGAGTCATGTGCATTAGGCTTGTTATTTTGAGTGGTGATCTCTGGTAAACAAGAAGTTGGATTTTCATTGATAGGTTCGCAATCGGTTCTTCGTATTTGTTCAATGTGTCTTATATGCTTCTCATTATCTACTAGGATCTCGTAGTGTAGTTGGCCTTTCCTCGCCCAAACTATTCCGAATTTCCATTTAATTATTTTATTGCTATACATTCGAATTTGTACTTTATCTCCAATGTTTAGGTTAGGTGTTCTTTTCGGTTCATCGCAGCGTTTTTGCTCTATATCTCGTTTAACATCTCTCATCAGAAGGTCCAAATGTGTTTTAATCGGTCGCCCGAGCATCAATTCCGCAGGACTCATACCAGTAATGCTGTTTGGAGTTTTACGATATTGCATTAATAGTCTGCATAATTTCTCGTTCAGAGTCCCCGATTCATCTCTCATGGCTCTAAGACCTTGTTTTACTATTTGCACGAATCTTTCTGCTTGACCGTTGGTTGCTGGGTGATACGGTGCGGATGTTTTGTGGACAACGGCATTAAGTTTGAGAAATCGTTGAAATTCATATGACTTGAACTGGGGTCCATTATCCGTAACGATTATTAGAGGCAATCCAAATCTAGCAAACAGTTCTCGCAGTGCCTCGATTGTTTTCTTGGTGCTGGTATTTGTTTGCGGGAACACTTCAAGCCATTTGGAATGAGCATCTACAACGATAAGGAAGTTCATATTCACGAAAGGACCAGCGTAATCTACATGTATGCGTTGCCAGGGCTCTTTTGGGTACTCCCAAGGGTGGAGCGAAACTTTCTTAGGGTTTGACTTAATCAAGGCGCAACTACGACACTGTCGACAGGTTTTTTCTATATCCTGATCGATGCCTCTCCACCACACGTAGCTGCGTGCAAGAGCTTTCATTCTTACTATGCCTGTGTGCGCCATGTGTAACTCTTCCAAAATTTTATTTCGTAGGGACTTTGGTATCATAATTCTTGTTCCGCGTAGGACACAACCGTCTTGTAGTGAAAAATCTGCTGGTTGCTCACCGAAAGGTAAAGGATTTCCTGCCTGTAGGGCTCGGTAATATTGTAGGCAATCTGGATCTTTGATGGTCTCTCTTTGTACCTCACTTCTTGCGATTGGTAGAGTTTCTATTAAGTTCATTAGAAAAATTGTATCGGTATCCGGTTTACAGGTTTCATCCTTAACTTCCATCGGGAAACGTGATAAAAAATCGGCGTTTGCATGTAATTTTGTATTTCTGTATTTAATATTGTAATTGAAACCGGACATAAAGCTCGCATAGTGAAGTAGACGTATCGCAGAAGTGTGAGGAAGTTCTTTATTTTGATGAAATATTCTTGTCAACGGCTTATGGTCCGTTAATAATGTAAATTTGCGCCCGTAGCAATATTGGAAAAATTTCCTTAAGCCCCAATAGATAGACGTAGCCTCTTTGTCTAATTGTGCATAATTTTTCTCAGCATTTGATAAAGATCTCGATGCAAACGCAATAGGCCTTTCTTCTCCATTAGGTAGTATATGAGATATGACCGCGCCTAGGCCATTGGGTGATGCATCCGTTGCTAGAACCAGGGGTAGGTTTCTGTCATATTTGATAAGCATTTTTGTGCTTGTAAGCTCTGCCTTTAAATTTGTAAATGTTTCGTTGCAGCGTTTGCTCCAAAGGAACTTGACGTCTTTTTTTAGAAGATTGTATAGTGGAGCCAATTTACTTGCTAAGTTAGGGATAAATTTTTGATAATAGTTTATCAACCCGAGAAAAGTCCGTAGTTCTGGAACGTTAGTTGGTGGTTTACTCTTTGTAATAGCATCTACTCGTTCGGGTATCGGTTTAATGCCGTGCTCGTCTATTGTGTGCCCCAAGTATGTAATCGATTTAAGTAAAAATTGGCACTTATTCCTATTTATATGAAGCTGGTTCTCTTTTAATTTTTGAAAAACGTTGCGTAAATTCTCCAGTAGTTGGATATAGGAAGACCCTTGTACAAGGATGTCGTCGAAATAGCACAATACTCCTGGTATTTCTTGTAAGACTGAGTCCATAAGTCTTTGCCACGCATTTGGGCTAACCTTAACTCCAAACATTAAGCGATTCACTTTGAAGGTCCCTTTATGTGTACTAATGGCCTGAAGCAAAGAACTCTCTTCATCAACTTGCATATGGAGGTAAGCTTTGTGCAAATCCAATACGCAAAAATATTTGCCACCTCCCATTGCTGCAAAAATATCTTCTATGCGAGGTATCGGGTACTTATCATCTTTTAATACCTTATTTATAGTAGCCTTGTAATCAGCGCAAATACGGACTTCACCATTTTTCTTCAGAACAGGTACAATTGGCGTTCCCCAGGGTGAATAATCTACACGTTCGATAATTTTTTCTTTGATTAGTCTTCCTAATTCGTCTTCTATCTTGTCTCTTAGGGCGTATGGTACTGGTCGAGGTTTTAGGAAAATTGGCTTCGAATTTTTGTCTTCCAATTCAAATGTGCATTTAATCTTCGGTACCAATCCTATTTCTTCAGTAAATAAATCTTTATTATTTTTCAGTAGTGCATTTAACCTCTGTTTGCACGTGTCTTGAGTGATATCTTCGGCGTTGATCTGTAAAATTGGGACTGAGAGCAGCCCTAAGTTATTGATCCACTCTCGTCCTAAAATTGGTTGAACGTTTTGTTGTAAGACGTAAAGCTTTCCAGTAGAAGATTTGCCATTATATTCAATATTTACCAACGCAACTCCTCTTGGGTGAATGACCTCTCCGGTGTATGTCCTTAATTTTACAGTTGTGTTTCGTAAAGGTAAGTCTAGAAAATGTTCTTTGTACGCACCTTCCGACATCGTGGATACTGCTGCGCCCGTATCAAATTCCATTAAAATTCCTTTTCCATTGATTATAATTTTCCGTAGTATTTTCTCGACATTATTTCCGTAGACACTATGTATTAATATTTCTTCCTCGCTATCGCCTTCAACTCCTTCTTTGTCAATAAATTTGTGTTCTACCGTTCGAGTTTTCATGCACACGTTACGAACATGCCCCTTTCTGTTGCAACTGCTACACTGAAGATTTTTGGATTTACACTTATTTGCAAAATGTCCAGTTCTACCGCACCTAAAACATTTATTCTTTGTTTGGTTTTTTTTGTATGATTTGTTCACCTCCGGCTTTTCATAATTTCGATGACTTGTATATGATTTGTTATGGAGATTCTTTGAACTTGTACGCGACTTGTGTAGTGTATTTATAGTATTGTTGGACGATCCTCTCATTTCTCTGCTTTCATCCTTAGATGACTGTATTTGCAAAGCCAGCTGTACTGTTTGTGCGAAAGTTGATGATGCATCTTGTTGTAGCAAGCGTTCTCTAATATCATCATCTCGAATTCCTCTAATAAATTGGGCCCTTAGATGTGTAGACATTGTCGACTTCTTACAATCCTGGCAAGTAAAGTTGCAATTCGAGGCCATTTTCTTCAAATCTGCTTGAAAATTGGCAATGTTTTCCCCTTCATGTTGTAATCGCAGTGCAAATTTATGCTGCTCAGCTACTTCACTGTGTCTTGGCGCAATATGCGTTTTCAAAAGTTCCACTAACTCTTGGTATTTCTTTTCCTTAGGTGCTTCCGGTGCCGTTAAACAGGTAAGCGTATGATGTAATTTTGGACCGAGGCAATTGATAAGTATTTGCACACATCTCCTGTCATTTTCCGCTGTATCGTCTTTTAAACTCCTTATTTCTAAATAATTATCTATCCTTTGTATGTATGAGTCGAACGTTTCATTATTTTCATCAAACGGTGCCAACTGTAACCCTTTGCAATCACTTGTAGATCCGCGAGAACCTGATAATTGTGCTAAAACTTGCGATATTGTTGCAATAGCTTCTTCTATTTGAGACATTTTTATACCAAAAAAAATTATATGTATGTATAAGCAATTAAAAAGCACGTTTTCAAAAACCAGTTTTGCTAAATATACAATGTATAGCGGTTTCTTTGTTTTCTCCAGCAAGTTACCACTAAATCTGTAAATTCTACTTCTTATTCTAATTATCTTTTATTCAGAATTTCGTTGTAATATATAATAGTAATATGGTAGTAATATATATGTATATATAAAAAATTAATTCATTGCAAATTCAATAATATATAATAGTAATATAGAAGTAATAAAAAAAATTAATTCATTGCAAATTCAGCACGTGTTATTACCACTTTATTCCTGCAATATCCTTATTCTTTTTAACGCACGTTGTATAAAAATTATTTGTTTCTATTCTGTATTAATATGTTTTAACAAAAAATAATTAATTCATTTCATATTCGAAGTAATGTGTATATGTAAATTTATTTGCTTTCTCTAGCACGTTGTTATATATTTTGTATGTAATGTATTGTAAACGCACTTTTTTGATCACCACTCCTGTAATTTTCTTATCTCTAAAAAAATGCACTTGCATAAAAATTTGTATTGTATGTATTTAGTACCGTAACAAAAATGTTATATGTTGTGTAAAGTAAGGTTATTTAATTATTTGTTAGTCATGTATGTCTATAGTAACGAGAGATTTGTTTCAGCTTACGGTTTCCTCTAGCGGTTCGCAATTGCACGTTTTTTTTTCCTTGTAAAAATTGATTTCTTCTCTTATGATTGGCTTTTCTTCTCCAGGGCTAATTTTTCTTCTTTGTCCTCGTCGCCACTTGTTATGTATTTTGTTGTATGGAATAAAACATTAAACCTTGATTAAATTCACTCTTTATTTAAAATATTAATTGGAGTTTGATAGTAGGTTTAAATCGGACTGTTTCTGATGACTTCTGTGCTTCGACTGACTGCAGTGATAAACGGAACTTTATCACTCGATGTATAATATTGGTTGTAGTGCGATTCTTGCCGATGAGATGCGTTGTACTCAACAGGGGCAATACCTCGCATAAATGGCGCCCAATATATAGTCGCGCCATTATGCAGTTACAGGTACTTGCAAAAGGCAATGTCATTTTTAAAAGATTTTATACATCTGCACAGAAATTTGTAATTTCATCGCAGAGTCAATCCAAATTTTACAAGAAAATGAGCCCGAAACTATTGAAAATTCTGGCTTTCGTCCCATAGAAGGACAGTCGACCTCAACCTTACACCTTTCGGTAGTGCCCCTCAAAAAAACAAAGCCAGTGATTTTTACAGAAAATCTAACTTAAGCAATGGTCGAATTTATACGTGCAAGAACCAAAACTCTAAACGAGCCCGAAAATACTAACTTGTTTTGTTTTTGAAAAGTTTGTTACCAGATTTGACCAAATTAAGTGAAAACAACAGCGCATTTTCAAACGAAAAGCCCTTTTCTTGAACACTTACTAGATGAGGATGAGGCTAGGAAAGTAACTACTCAAAATCTAGAGAGCAGTCAGCAAAGATTAACATATGGTGCATATTGCATCGATGCAACGTAATGATCGGTGCGATTATGCGTGAAGCATTCGCTGCTAGACTCGGAGCCAACAATTTCGTAACCGACTTAATGTTCGCCGACGACAGCGCCGTCGTCGCCTGCACTGTTGCTGAAGCAACGGACATCTTATACGACATTTCCTGCATCGCCCAGTCATTCGGGTTAAATATCAATGCGGAAGAGATCAAAGTGCTATCAAGGGCTAGTGCTCACCTGGATGGAACCCAAATCGATCAGTTTCCGATGTTCAAATATTTGGGGTCATCGGTTGAGAAAACGACAGTGGCATCGATGTCCCACGTTTACAGACGCATTTGCCTCGCTCAAGTGATGCACGTGGAAACGAACAAATATTTCCATCAAAACATAAGTACGCCTTTACCGTTGATCCTTCCGATTCTTCTTTATGGATCTGAAACGTGGACACTGTTCAAACCGGACGTTAAGAAGCTCGAGGTCATCCAAATGCGATGCTTGAGACAGATCCTTGATGTGTCACTCCACGATCGCCTTCGAAACGAGACAGTTAGAAGGCCTCGACAGCAAGTTAAACTTTAACTTACACTATGATAATAGTTTCAGATTCAACAAGCTGTTAGGTTTTATTAAGATAAGAGCTAAAGAATTCGACAATGTATTGGTTACTAAAGCCTTGTTTTGATCATCAGTCCGTCTTATCCTTGAATATGCAGATCTGAATACATTCTTTTCTTCCACCTCCGATGCAGTCTGTAATTTACCTTCTTTCGACTTAAATTTTTCTTCTGATGGTTTTGTATTTCGCTGCATTGGCGAGGATGAACTTCTTTCTACACTATACTCAATAAAATCGGAGGCGGTTGGCTCTGATGATTTTCCACCTAAATTTTTAAAAATCATCGCACCGTTTGTATCAAATGTGCTCACGCATATATTCAACTACTCTCTTACGTGTTCCCAATTTCCAACACAATGGAAGCTAGCGTTGGTGGTACCTATTCCAAAAACAATTTCCCCTTTGCAACCCTCTGATTTCCGTCCAATTAGTCTTCTATGTTTTTTGTCGAAAGTATTTGAAAAAGTAATTTTTAAGCAACTTATTTCGCATATTGAAGAAAACTGTTTTCTTTCCGAGTGGCAATCTGGCTTTAGATCTGGACATAGCTGTGAAACTGCACTACTAAAAGTCTCTTCTGATATCTATGATGCCTTGGATAACCGTAAAGTAACTTTCTTGACTTTACTCGACTTCTCGAAGGCATTTGATTCGGTTGATCATGCAAAGCTCTTACAGAAATTAGGTAGTAATTTCGGTCTTGGTTCTACTGCTATGAAACTGATTCTAAGCTACTTGTCTGGTCGTTCTCAAATAGTTAAAATCCAGAATAAATTTTCTGAGCCCATACTTCTACGCTGCGGAGTGCCACAAGGCTCTATTCTAGGTCCCTTGCTGTTTAGCATTTATATTAATGACCTTCCTCTTGTAATTAAAAACACATCTATACACTTATATGCTGATGATGTGCAAATCTACATAAGTATGCCCATCGATTCAACCGCTGAGTGTATTCGTAAACTTAACGATGATTTGAGGAGTATTTCTGACTGGACTGTTACCAATAAATTGCCCCTAAATCCTAGGAAGTCTTCATGTCTGGTGGTTAGTAAGACTCCCATTGTATTAAGCACACTCGCACCAATTATAATAAATGATGTCATGTTGCCTTATGTCGAATCAGTCAGAAACCTAGGTGTTGTGTTTAACTCTAAATTTAGTTGTTGTAGTCACACGAGCAGAGTTCTTCAAAAAGTCTATGGATGCTTACGTCAACTATGGGTAAGTGCTAGCCTTCTCACACCTGGTTTGCGTAAAATGCTTGTGATTGCTCTAATTATGCCCCACTTGAGGTATGGTAGTCTAATTTTCCCCAAACTTGATTCGGTATGTATGAGAAAAATGGAAGTTGCATTTAACGATTGCCTTCGTTTTGTCTACAGGCTAAGACGGCAGGATCATATTACACCATACGCCTCCAGCTTATTGGGTCTTACTTTTGTAAACTATCGCTCGTACCACGAATTAAAATTTATCTTTAAGCTTATGAATAAAATGTGTCCACGTTATTTGTTTGAGAAACTACGCTTCTTACAATCCAATAGGCAGGTACAATTATTGATCCCTAGGTGTAACTCGTCATGTGGTGATCGTTCTTACTTTGTCCAAGTCGCGCGTAAATGGAATGCTTTGCCCTGTGGTATTCGGAGTGCGACATCTAGCCGAACTTTCAGCAAGCTTTTAAAAGACCACTATAGTTAATTCTTTCTTTCTTTCCTGTTACTCTTTCTCTTTCTTCTTCTTTCTTTCTTGTCTTCTCCTCTCATTTTTTCTTTTTTTTCTCTTTCTCTTTTATCAATTAATCAAATATTTGTTATTTCCTTTGCTTTTATGTACAGTTAAGATGTTTAATCTTTGTGCTAAACCAATAAATATATATTATTATTATTATTATATGCATGCAAGATCTGGGATCCCATATTTCAAATTAGTGTAAATCGAATAGAATCTGTCCAAAAGAAGTTCCTTCGGATTTTCACAACCTCCTTATAATCTTTCGAATTTTCACAACCTTGCTCACTATATGGACAGGCTCAAAATGCTAGGTCTCTTGCCTCTATCCCTTAGACGGAAATTTCTCATATCTTGTTTTACCATGGATGTCCTGAACAATAACTTCAAGCTACAGTTCCTGTCAGACACCATCTAATTTAACGGTACTGGACAAACAAGACATTCCAATCAACTTCAAAAGTACCCGCATCGCCCTGAATATACTAGAAACGAGCCAGGTAACATGTGCTACACTATCTTCAATACTACGCAACCTGTTTCTCTTCCTCAATTAACAAAATGTTCTACAAACAAAAACTAACTCTTGATTTCTTACTAACACTTTACACCTAGATCTTAGTTTAATATAGTTTTTTTCTGCGCTTGTTGCCTTTTTAACTTAAAAGAGGGGAAATGATAGAACAAATGATAGAACGAGGTGCGTAGAGCTGCGTAGAGCACGGGATTTGAAAACATCTATACCTCAATATGAGCGGATGGATATAAAAACTGTCTTCCTTTCAAACAAAAGTTTATCACGAGTGCGGCTACAAAACCTTAGCTCCAATTGTAGCTTACGGTTTGAATGGGACTGCCGCTCCTTTTTTCAGCTTTACTTCCAGCTAAGGTAAATTGCCAGGCATTTTAGCTGCTTATATGTAAGACATAAAGTGATAAAGTTCTGTTCGGGTGAACATCATACAAATAACTGCCCCGACAAAAATATAACAAAATGTGCAAACTGTAATGGAGCGCATAACTCTAATGACCTGCAATGCCCAAGTAGGAGAAGCTATATTGAAATAAGGCAGAAAATACAGCGTAAAAATATCCGGAACCCAAACCCAGGTACAAGGATGCCCATGTACAACACCAGCAATTTCCCTAATCTTGCAAGGAACAGCTTTAATAGTGACAAAAGAACTGCGAATTATTAGTTTGACTAATGAAAAGCTAGTAGCCTAAAAGTATGCAAAGATAGGTTAGAACAATAATTCAATGTTATTACTCAAGTAGCAATCAAGTATTTATATAATGGCAAGTAGTAATCTTAAGGTACTAACATGGAATCCCCAATCAATCCGGCAATAAAATATAGAATTTTTCAATTATATGATAAGCCACAAAATTGATGTCGCCCTTGTGACAGAAACTTGGTTAAATCCAACTATTTCCTTTTCAAATCCAAACTATTTTTGCCATCGCTTGGATAGAGAAACGTCCAAAGGAGGAGGCGTTGCAATAGTAATAGACAAAAGATTAAGACATAACCTTCTTCCGTCATTAAATCTATCAATTATCGAAACAATTGGGGTTGAGATATATATCTCGAAGATGTCGTCAAGATTAAATTATTTTCTATCTACTTTCCTGGTGGTTCTTCTAATGATATTAAGAGAAGACAGCTGAGAGCGAATCTTCGTAAACTCACAAGAATTCCAGACCCTTGCTTAATCGGTGGTGATCTCAACTACAGACACCAGATGTGGGGCTGTATACGAGAAAACGCCTGGTTAAATACTCTCCACGAATTGCTTCCAAACATCCCTTATGTCATGCTCTATCCACCAGATCCCACGTTCATACCAACTAACACAAGAGCAAATCCCTCAATACTTGATGTATTCCTAACAAATTCACCTGACATTATTACTCAGCCTTCTGTTATGAATGAACTATCTTCTAACCATCTACCGGTTATGCTAGAAATATTAAACAAGGCCCCAAGCGACAATTCTATTCTGTACAATTATAAAAGGGCTGACTGGAAAAAATATCAATCTTACATACAAACCAATCTACGATCTTATCTAAATTCCTTTTCACTCAATAATATTCATACCACTCTCCAAATCAATGACATGATCGATTATATGACAAACTTGATAAAAAGAGCAGTTGATTATTCCGTTCCCAAATGGGTGACAAAAACGCAGTATTCTATCAAGATACCAAACCACATGTTAGGTATGATCAGTGAGCGAAATAAAATGCACAGAGCATGGCAACGCTCACGATTAGCAATATACAGAGAATATATGATAAAATACAACAAATGCATTCACGAAGAAATGACTAAAGTAAGAAACAAACAGTGGAACAACTTATTACAGAGTATGAAAAAATCTTCTAAAACCTTCTGGAAGGTAGCGAAAATTATTAAAAAGGGGAAACGACCACTACGAGTTATTAAACATTAGGGCATTAGGTACATGACATGCAAGGAAAAAGCAGAGCTATTCCTAGCAAAATTTGCCGAGAATAACTTAGTTTCACAAAACTACAGCGACCTTTTAACAGAAACCGAAGTTAAGAATACTGTTAAAAACTTCCTCGCATCTAATACCTTAATCCAAGACGTACCCTTGGTTAAGGTTATCGATGTGAATAAACTCACTAGAAACCTCCTAAACTCAAAAGCGCCTGGCGTAGATGGTATTCCAAGCTGTTGCATAAAATATCTACCCCGCACGGGCATGGTTTATCTAACCCATATAATTAATTCATGCTTTAGGCTACAGTATTTCCCATCCACCTGGAAGACTGCAAAAACCATACCAGTACCGAAACCTGGAAAACCATCAGATAATCCATCAAGCTACAGACCTATAAGTCTGATGTGTATAATGGGTAAGATATTTGAAAAAATTATAAAAGCAAAGATTGAGAAATTTCTGCTAGAACATAAACTACTTCCAGACATACAATTTGGTTTCAGAGCTAAACATTGCACCCTCCACGCGATCACTCAAATTACTAAGCACATCAAGACCAATTTATCGAACAAAAAATCCACTGGTCTGGTGCTGCTAGATGTTCAGTCAGCCTTCGACACAGTTTGGCACGAGGGAATAATATACAAAATGTTAAAATTTAACTTCCCTAGTTATTTAAATTTGCTAATTAATAGCTTCCTCACTGACAGATACCTGCAAGTTTACATCGGAAATGTGTGTTCTGAGCCCCATAAAATCGTAGCAGGTGTTCCAAAAGGATCTGTGCTTGGACCCATATTTTACAATATTTACACAGCCGATTTTCCAAAACTACGAAATTGCAATGCATCTATATTTGCAGATGACACCGCAATATACACCTCAGATGAAGAAGCCTCTAACCTTACAGACACTTTACAGGATTGCCTAAATACCTTGAAAGATTACTATAATAAATGGAAAATAAAACTGAGTTGCGAAAAAACTAAAGCTATGTATTTTACACGCAAAAGGAAAAGTTCAAAACTGCCTTCAAGATATCTAACTCTGAACGGGCACAGAATTCAATGGGCAGATAGTGTAAAATATTTGGGAGTCACCTTAGACAAAACCCTTACTTTCAACACCCATATCTCAAATACAATAAACAAAATTAACGTACTAACAAGAACACTCTATCCCTTTGTTGACGTGATAAGTCAAAATAAATGTTGACTGAAAAATTAATTAATTTTGAGATGTCAGGAAAGCAAAGCATCCTATATATGGCAGTTCTAATACTATAAAAATTATAGTAAAAGTTATCAAAAGCTCGCCTACTAGAATATTACAGCGAGCTTGAATCAAGGAAACAGTATAAAAGGCGAATTCCAGGACATACGAATCATTCTTTACCTACAAGTGGGATTCACCACACCGGGTAAGGAATCTAACACAGATAGGGTTAGATACGGTTTGGGGTTTACCAAATCGTAACAGAGGTTTAGTAACAAGAATCTAACAAGAATTAACCAAGAATTAAACAAGAATTAAACCAGAATTAACATTAAGATTACGCGTTTCCATATTTATAACTTCATTGTTCGAGTATTAGTGTTTTGTTAATAAATAACAACCATTCCATTTAATATCTTCTTTTATTTCATCAATATCAAGATCATTTCATACTTACCAACACAAATAGTGATTATCCGTAAAAAGAGAAGTCACACGCAAAAACACCCTTTATTAACGGAAGATCTGCCCTTTGCTTAGAAAACAAAGTCTAATCTATAGACAAATTTTCTAAGCTATGCTGTTATATGGGGCCCCAGTGTGGGCAAATTGTGCAGTTACACATAAAAAAAAAAAATTACAAACAGCACAGAACAAACTATTAAAAATGATACTATATAACCTTCCATGGTACTTCTCAACAACTCGATTGCACTCACTAGCAAATATGAAATATGTCGAGGAAATAGTTGGAAACCTAAAGAATAATTTTAAATATCAATGCCAATTTATCGACAAACCCGATAATTCGGCAATTAGGCAACTAAAAATTGCCTACTTAACTAAGTTTAGTTGTAGATTAGTTTTAAGTTTAGGATAAGTAGTGTAGTATCCTCTTAAGGAGGTTTTTTATATACCTACTTTTCCTCAACACATTAAAATATAATTAAAAATTAAAGTAAGATAAATTTAAAATGATTTGTTATACCTAGTTGTAAGGAAAAGATTTGAATTCCAAACTCTAGAATTAAGAATATATTTGCACTGCAAACGACTGTCATATGTTAAGAGTATAAACAAAATAAAATAAATAAAATAAAGTGATTGAAGTACAAAGAGTGATTCCTGAGCTTAAATTTTCATATGAAAAAATTCTATGCGCAGTACCATCTAAGGATGTGCGGAATAAAAATCAAAGAGCTATTTTAAGGCAAATTGTTCTCCTAAGTTCAAACGTTAAATCGACACCTATTGTAGAGGGTACACAAAAGACTTCTTGCCTTTCGAGGTGTTCAAAAAACTACACCTACAACTAACTACCGAAATACAATACCATACTTACTTAGAAAATCGAGTGATGAATCGTTGTTTTGTTCCCACTTGAAGGTCTCCCTTGTAACACAAAAAAAAACATGAAACTCAAAGTCAAGTTATAGACTCAACCTCATCAGTTTCTACCATCTACCAAAAAAAAAAAACAGTCAATTCATTGATAAATCTTCCGCACGTGGATCCGTAATCCATCCGAGCATGCACTTTAAAAAAAACTTGTACCATTCAAACATTATTTTTATTAATTATGGCCTCGTCCTTGGAGTTGAAGTTAATCCGACAACAATCGATCTGAAAATAGCAAGCAGCGGAATTTCATAATCAGCAGAATCCCCCCCATTATTAGCATCCATGGCAACATTAATGACTATCATGAACCAAACAAAAAACGTTTTCTTACAACTCCTCTCAGCAGGACGAAAGGGAAATCTCTATAATCCCTCTGTTATTATTTTCGTTAAGCACGTAAATGAATGGTTTGGCTGCCGCTGATGCTGTCACCTAAAAGCACCTATTTTTGGATATTGTAATCCTCTTACATCGAGCAATATTGAGGCTCTTACACCAGTATAGGTATAATAGGCAATTTTGAGTAGTTGACAGTTCAATGTGTCCTTTAATTGATAGTAATATGGCTTACCTCGGAACATTAAATTATAGTCATTAAAATGTTTCCACGCTATTAAAAACACCCCTTGAAGGGGTGCAATTTTCATGTTCGGTTCTGGTAGCATATGAAAAGCAGATTTTAACGAATCAAAAAGGATGTTTTTTCGCCCTTCTGTGAAAAGGGGTGTGTTTTGTAAATAATACACCAGGGTTAACTAGTTTATTCATTTCGGAATGGGAACTAGGATCGTGTTCAGTGTCTTTGCAGCAGCCCCTTCCTTTTGTAATTTATTGTAAACAAGCACATCTCCCGAATATCTGGAATGCCCTCCTTTTTTCCAGGACTCGCCATATTATTTATCATCATCAATCCCTTTAACAATGATTAGTCTGAAAGGGCAACCTGCATGCACATCCCCTGTTTATAAATCAAATAATTGTTATCCTTTTGTGCAGGAGCGACGGCGACCATGATTTTATACACACAGTGAAAAAGAAACATTATATTTCATTGCTAGTTCCTTTTGTGTATCCTTTCTATTAAAGACATTATGGCCGAACGCGAAGCGACTCCGCTACTATTTATCTCCTGTTTATTCAAGCGAGCAATTCCATTTCAATTTCAAAGGGTTTTGCGTCCCTTTCAAGGCTAATTAGAGTTGGCAGGAAGAAAGAATGGATTTTTAGTTTAGAGTTTTTATTTTTTATATTTACTCCTTTGAAAATATTTTTGTTTGGTTTCCTTTTTAATATTCTCGGGGTTTTCTGGTTGATTTTTTTCACTATTGTATTTCCATTGGGCTTATAATCATTTTGGGAATTGAATTTTGCTTTGTGTTGAGTTTGCGGACGATGTTTTGTGGGTTTTTAATATAGAGGCACGAGAATAGAGTAAATAGAATGTATGTAAATGTACTTAGTCCTATGAATATAAATCTGAAACATTTTTTATAATTACATTTGAACTGCTTTAAAAAAATGTTGTAACAGTTAGGGGAATAGATAATGGTTACAGGACTACAGTAAACAAATATAAATTAAGGTGTTGCATATCATTTTCTTTCGGGCTTAGCCCAATAAAAATAGGCAAAATTTCAAAGAAACTGTTCGAGACAATTTAAAATCGCCTTCTTCTTTAGCAGGCAATATAGTTAAGTTGTAGGGACATCGTCCCACTACTCACCAATTACTTGACTGCAAAAGACTTTGCCATAAAGCATAGCCTATTTGCATCAAGTAATATAAAAAATAGGAAAACATTGAATTAAATTAAATTAAATTAATGAGTTGTCATTAGAAAGATTTTGACTTAAAAAGAATAAAATAAATAGTTGTGTTGTAGTTAAAATTGTGTAGAATAAAAGAAGCTAACTATTTATGTACAATTGTTAAGTAAAAGAGTTAAAAATAAAAACTTTAAAATATACAGTGTTAAAAGTAGGTGTTTTCATTGTGCCACTAAGCACGTAACACTACAATTGGTGACCCTATTTGGACACGGAGGAGAACAATTAAAGAAAACAACAAGCAGCTAGTTATCCAGCAAAGATACAAGAGGAAGATAAAAGATAAGTCTGGTTATAAATATTGTTTGAATTACCGGAATCAAATTATCAATATTAGTGAATAATTATTTTTCTTTGTTAATCCTTACTAATATTATAAAGCGAAAGTAACTCTGTCTGTCTGTCTGTCTGTCTGTATGTTACGCTTTCACGCCTAAACCGCTGGACCGATTTTGATGAAATTTGCAACAGACATAGTTTAGACCTTGGAGACGGACATAGGCTACTTTTTTTTTGGAGAAAAAAGGGTTGAAGGGGGTGAAATGGGGTTCAATAAGTTGTAAGGGGATTTTTTTTCTTTACTTTTTTTCTATTGTATAAAAAGTAACTGACTGACAGACAACGCACAACCTAAACCGCTAGAGCTAAAGGGCTGAAATTTTTGATAGTGCATCCCTAGCGATTTTTCGAAATTCATCCCCTAAGGGAGTGAAATGGGGTTTACCCAAACCGCTGGAGCTATAAGGCTGAAATTTTGACAGTGCATCCCTTCAATGACGTGGACATCCACTAAGAATCGATTTTTCGAAATTCATCCCCTAAGGGGGTGAAATGGGGTTTTTCCAAACCGCTAAATTTATAGGGCTGAAATTTTGACAGTGCATCCCTATAATGGCGTGGACATCCACTATAAAGCGATTTTTCGAAATTCATCCCCTAAGGGGGTGAAATGGGGGTTTTTCCAAACCGCTATAGCTATAGGGCTGAAATTTTGACAGTGCATCCCTATAATGGCGTGGACACCCACTTAGGAGCGATTTTTTGAAATTTATCCCCTAAGGGGGTTAAATGGGGTTAACCCAAACCGCTGGAGCTGAAGGGCTTTAATTTTGACAGTGCATCTCTATAATGACGGGGACATTCACTAAGAAGCGATTTTTCGATATTCATCCCCTAACGCAGTGAAATGGGGTTACCAAACTACTGGAGCTATAGGGCTGAAATTTCGACAGTGCATCCCTATAATGACGTGGACATCCACTAAGAGGCGATTGCTCGAAATTCATCCCCTAAGGGGGTGAAATTGGGTTAACCCAAACCTCTGAAGCTGAAGGGCTGAAATTTTGACAGTGCATGCCTATAATCACGTAGAAATGAATGACTCGAAATTCACTTTATTTAATATTCATTTGTGATTGCTTCATAATTTCTTGCACCGACGTAAATAGGCGAACAAACTTAACGAACGTTCGTCAAAACCTAAAATGTCATTTCTCTTGATGACATAAACATGCCAATCTCTGCTTCAAAACTTGCAGATTTGTTGAGCAGAGGTGATATATGCAGCAATTTGTTTACCATATTTATTAAAAAAATGCACTATAATAAACCCTTTTAGGGATAATAACAGCTGACTTTTTTGTTTGTTTTTTTTTTTTGAAGGAAAACATTGCACATAATAAACAGTTTTTATTTAAAGGCGTTGCAAGGCACGCGGGTTTTATGCTAGTTTATTATATAAATATTAAAATTTATATTAAATAAATATTAACATATATTTATTTTTAGGAATTTGAGTAATATTTGTAACGGTCAGTTTTGCCTAAATATCTACTTGACTAAAAATTACTGTGTAGAAGAGAATCGAGTAGTTGGTTGGGAACAAAAAGGTAGGCGGGAGAAAAAAAAATAGAGTTGGGAATTTGGACGTATTGATAATTGAACGGAAAAAAAGTTTCTGTTTCGAAAAAAATACAAAATTGGAAAATTTTTTAAAATATTTATGCCTGTATGGTCATTTTTTATCAATGATACGAAACGGGAGGAATAGTCAAGGACAGGAAAGGTCTCGGTTGTTCGATTAATGAAAATCTGGAGAAGAAAATTGTGCGTCTGGTCCAAATACGGCAATCATCATTCAATGCATTAGGAGCGTGTTGAATACTTTTAGTTCCATCGTGACATCATATATAAACAAAAAACCAAGGGAAGAAAGAACATTTTATTCGAAAAGGCTCTCAGTCAATTCAAATTGCTGTTGATTGCTGGGGTCCAGAGATGAAGACAAGCTGGTGAATCCATAAAGAAGAATAAGTTGGCACCTGGTTGTAAGTTCCTGCAGGATATCCGGAAATCCTTAACCGCACAAAAAGAGCAGGGATAATAAGGTATTTTTATATTCATTGTTATTTATGATGGGAAAAGGAATATGGCCGTCTTGGCAGCGAAGTGTTCTCCTACGCTTGTGAATTTCATGTGGTTGATTCATTATGTTAAAAGGAATTGACAAGCTTACAGATTATACAGGTTAATCGGCAAAGTATTGAAGAAATCAGTTACCAAACCATCTTTTGAAGACGTGAATAAAATACAAGAAATCGGGCAAATTGTCTTGCCTTTCTGGATGCAAACATTTTTTTTTGTTCCTTGTTCCTAAACCAGTCACATTGCAGTGTGGTGATGGAGCGCGAAGGTTTTTGAGGGAGTGCATTAACCGCTGGGAAACGTCATAAGTTAGTCATGAAATCCCAGACAATGTTTTTCTAAGTTAAACGAAGAACAACATAACAATATCTAAAAGAAAAGAAAAACAAAACAAATAAGAGAATACAGATTTTTAAATATATATACTTTGTTATTATATTCACTATATTTAATTTTATCTTATTTATATTTCCTTGTGGACTTTCCCAATTATAACTATCCTTTTTTTATTCACTATATTTGACACTAACACAACTAAACACTAAATTACAACGAAATCTACGACACACACACACAAAAATATACCAACTACAATTTTGTTCATGATTTTACATATCAATAACTCATAATTTTAATGGTAGTTAGTATTAATTTTATAATATTATTTATAATTATTTGTGAATTTGTGTTGCTCCTTGTCGGAAATATTTTATTCTTTGTTGGTTCCGGGAAATTTGTTTTTCCTCTAAGTGATTCTGTTGGTTGTAATATCGTTTGTACAAAGCGAGGAGTATTGGCCAGTACTGCGCGCTTTATTGTTGTCCTTCATACACATGTCCCTAAAATAACGTAACCCTTATGTTTTGAATTTGATCAGTTAATTGTTAATATTTGACACGGGCAACTAATCAGTGTCGTGGTTGTTAAGTTTTCAATGTAATGTTTGTGTTGAGGTTTACAAATTTATTAAAGGATTGTAAATATTAAAATGTCCAGGTGGTAAAATTTTTTTGTGGAATGGTTGAGAGGGGATCATTTCTTTTCAGGGTTTGACGAGGCTCAGGTGATGTCCGGCGAAGGATGGAGGTGGAATTCAGGATTGCACTGGCACAGGTAAGTGGTGAACCAACCGCGGTAAGCCCCGGCCACACACCCCACGACCCCTCCGGCGAGCTAGATAACTCCGTGTGGCCGGCGTAGGAGTTCCGGATTTTCTTTTCATTTCTTATGTATGGTATTGGCTCCTCGGTCATGCTTTTCCGGGCTTGTGGCTAAGGAGGTAATACCTCGCATAAGTGGCGCCCACTATTTTTATCGCGCCATTATGCTGTTACATATTTTAAAAAGTTAACTATATACAGTTGAGATCGTTGTTGATTAAAATATCGTTGATTTCTCTTAGTGTAACAATTTTTTTGTAATTTTATAGTGTTTTTACGTGAAAGTTGATTTGATATTTGAGAAATTTGCTTTGGTTTGTTTTCCTCTTCCTCTTTTACAAAGAAAAAAAAATAATGGAAAGATATGGAGCATTAAACGATTCATTTGTGGTCGACATGGATGAATCGTTGGCCAGCCTGGAGGAGGGGCTGCCGGATCGGCGTAGGGTTCGGGCAGAAGTTGACGTAGCCTCAACGGCTAGATTTAACCTGCCCGAATTCCACCAAAGCGACCCGGCAGTATGGTTTTACCAGGCTGAGGCTCAATTTGGTCTGAACGGGATTACTTCAGACAAAACAAAGCTTTCCCACATTGTGTCCGCTCTTCCGACAGAGGCGGCTAAAATACTTCTGCGCGCTTTTCCGGACCTCAGCGCTGCCAGCTATACTGATATGTTGTTCTTGGTTGGTTCCGGGAAAGTTGTTTTCTTCTAAGTGATTTCTGTTGATTGTAATCTCGTTTGTACCAAGCGAGGAGTATTGGCCAATACTGCGCGCTTTATTGTTATCATTCATACTCATGTTCCCTCAAATCACGTAACTCGTATGTTTTTTTTGAATTGTATTCGTTCACGGCTAATATTTGACACGGGCAACTCATCAGGTTGTGATTGTTAATGCTCCCATGTAATGTTTGGGTTGATGTTATATTAAAGGATTGTATTTATTAAAAATGGCCATGCGTTAAAATTTTTCTTGTGGAATGGTTGAGGGAGGGGGTCATTCCTTTTCAGGGTGATGCGGCTCAGGCGATGACAGGAGGATGATAGACGGAAGTCAAAGTTGCACAGACACAGGTAAGTGGTGAACCAACCGCGGTAAGCCCCGGCCACACACCCCACGACCCCTCCGGCGAGCTAGATAACTCCGTGTGGCCGGCGTAGGAGTTCCGGATTTTCTTTTCATTTCTTATGTATGGTATTGGCTCCTTGGTCATGCTCTTCCGGGCTTGTGGCTAAGGGGGTAATACCTCGCATAAGTGGCGCCCACTATTTTTATCGCGCCATTATGCTAGTACACTGAGGCTAAGAAGCGGTTGCTGGAGCGATATGGTTTATCGACCAGGAACCGCCTCGAGCAACTGTTGGCAGCGCATGAGCCCGGAGACCGCAAGCCTTCAGATTTCCTGAGGGGCTAGCAGAGTCTGGCAGGGGACTGTCTCGGGGATGGCGAAGAGCTTATCCGGAGTCTTTGGGAGCGCAGGTTACCCAGTGTAACGGTCATTTTTGCTCGAAAATCCTGAAATAATTACTTGACTCAAAATCACTGTCGGGAATGAAATTGAGAAGTTGTTCGGAACCAAAAAGTAGGCGGGGAAAAGAAAAACAAAAAGACAGAAAAGAAAAATTAGCGAATCAGTTTTTTTTGGGCAGTCAGTTTGTGGAGTCAGCTTCTAGAGTTTTTTTTTTTGGATTGATCTTCCAATCTGAATCTTCCACAAACCAGCCCGAAGGGGTCGAGAGTATTGTCGGGCCTGCTAGAAAAGGATCAGAAGGAAAAAATTTTGGCGTACTAGCAAATTTGGCGAGGATTTTTATGGTTTTAAAGTGCCAAATGGTTTGATTCAGAGAGTTGGTGTGCCGCTACAAGTTACAAATCGCATGTGCTGGAGGCAGTTCCGAAGGGGAAGATATTGTGGTGCCAGCCCCCCGAATAACCGGGAACCCCCTCAAGAGGAAGAAGGAAGTGATGGTGCTACCCAATGGTATATAAGCTCGACTGTGGAGATAGAGGTTCCTGCCAAGCAAAAAAATAACAAAGGTAAAAGTTATTGTTGTTAGTAGTTTGAAGAGCGGTGACCAGAGGCCTCGAAACAAACCCGTGGGAGCCCCAACCCCAATGTGGTAGGGCGGATAAATCCACCTTTTTAATGCCTACTTTGATGGAGAGCGGCGTGACTGAGACAAGAAATACTCAAACAACTACACCCAGTCACAAGAGGTTTGAGCTAGCATCTTAGTCTACTGGCTCTTGCACGGCTCTAGGAGACTAGGATTCCCAAGGAAGCAATTCTTATTATCGCCTAGTAAGAAGATAACGAAGGCTGATTTATGAAATATTTCCTTAATTGGTCATCTCATCATTGTCCTTTTTATTCATTTCACTGTATCGAAGGTCTCAAACATACGATACCCATTTTTGTTCATGTTTAGGGTACAATTTCAATCGTTATTGCTCCTGCTGGGCTCCTTCGGGGCTACATGACCAGTAAAGAAGGACTCCAGGGTTAAAGAAAAAAAAAAAAACAAACTGGAAGTTAAATCAGGGAGGAAGATAAAAACCTTATTGAATTATAATATATTTCAGGATACTTGAGCGTTATTAATTTGCGTTTTGTTTTATATTACCATATTATTATTACCATTTCTATTGATTTTTTTGTGATACTTTGTTATAGTCTATTGTTTTTGCACATAGTACTTTGTAAGTTAACAGGAGTTCACAACCGTATTTTATTGAGCCTTCTCACACGACACTTTTACTCCTTTTGTTATTACTTAATATTTATCACTTTTTATTATACTCTAATATTACTGAACAACAATAATAATTTTAGCCCCATATGAAGTACTTTAACACATTTTATTTCTTTTCTTGTTGTTTGGAACTTGCACGTCCACTTTGATAACAATAAAAACTACGTTAAGTATTGTATTAATATTGTAAAAAGACAACGTACTGGGCCCAGGGCGACGTTTTTATTGATAATGTCAGTAATTTTTTTGTGAGAGTTTGCTTCGTGGTAGAATTTCGAACTATCACTGAATTCATTTTATTCACACTTAACTGTATGATTACACATTTTCGTAGTTGTTGAAAACTCTTGTTGTTGGTGATTAATAAAAATAGATTGATTTATCCTAGTTTTGTTCCCAGTTTGTCGAATAGGCATGATAGCCTAAATTGCTAAGTTTTTCCAGGATGGTTGGCGGGTTTCTCTCCGGGGCTCTCATTCTTTGATTTTTTGTGTTTATGGCAGGTTCACTCTTTCCCAGAAAACCAACGGTGGCGCTCTAGGCTGAGCGAACGTTAACCTGGAATGACCTGAAGAGGACTGGCACTGACATAGAGGTAAGTGGTGAACTATGAAGGTCGGTCCGGCCATACACCGCACGACCCCTCTGGCGAGCTAGTGAACTCCGTGTGGCCGGCAGCATATCCCCCCAATATTAGTATCGGCGGTTTGGGAGGATATGAGTTCCGGAATTTTTTTTTTCTTATGTATGGTATTGACTCCTTGGTCATGCTTTTCCGGGATTCTGGCTAGGGGGGCAATACCTCGCATAAGTGGCGCCCAAGATATAGTCGCCCCATTATGCTGTTACACCAGGGATATACAGGTGGTGCTTGCCGTATCTGCGGACCAGTCCCTAGGGCAGCTGTCAAAGCTGGCGGATACAGTGTGGGATATCACTGCCCGTTCAGCCCAGGCACAGGTGTCAGAGGTGGGAAACTCGTCGTCGCTGGAGCGGGCCGTGCACTCTCATCAACGCGAAGATTGCGGGCACTTGTGTTGAGGATAGGGCAAGGCCAGAGCAAGGAGCAGGCGGGAAGGTCTTCTGGTCAACAGAGATGGAGCCGATCTCCGGTTCAACAACCGAAGGCTACATCGGCGGAGACCAGGGATTCCACCAATCGAGGAGCTGTCCCCAAAACTTAAACATCGAGAATTAGTTGACTCACAGACCAGTCTTCGGACTGACGTTTGTGCAACTGGTGAGTATATACTCGAGAGCTTCGAATGCCAACATCTTGGCAGATATAAAGAATTGTTAACGAAGTACACTTCATTAACACAACCACCTAATTTTAACCTACCGGTTAAACACAATGTGCAACATCACATTGTTAATAATGGGCAATTACCTTTCGTGACCGCTCGTAGACTTCATCCTGAGAAGCTCAAGGTAGCGAAATTGGAGTTTGAACATATGGTTCAACCAGGGATTTGTCGAAAATCGTCGTTTCCCGCAGCATCTCCACTTCATCTGGTCCCGAAACGGGATACAAATGATTGGAGGCCATGCGGCGACTACCGTCGCCTTAATGCAGTCACAGTGCCGGATAGATATCCAATCCCGCACATTCACAATTTTTCTGTTAACCTTCACGGATGCACGATATCGCAGAGTATTTATCTCGCTCATTAGCGGCCGACAACGTTGACACAATCACCTTCGATTTGCCATATCTGGCCAAAGCACAAGAAGGTGACAAAGAACTGTAACGACTCCAAGAGCATCCCAGTAGTAGCTCGAAGGTAAAACTAATACTCACACCAATTCCTTTCACAACTCATGAAGTTTGGTGTGAGATTAGCACGGGTATATTACGCCCATATATACCCTCATCATTAAGAAAATTAGCATTCAATGCTGAACATAGCTTGTCGCATCCAGGCATACGCGCCACAAGGCAAGCTATCACTAAGAAATATTTTTGGCCAGCGATCAACAAAGACTGTAACAACTGGTCTAGATCCTGCATAGGTTGCCAAAAATCTAAAGTTTCGAGACACACCAAATCTCCACATGAAGCTTTTAAATTACCGAATAATAGATTCGAACATATCCATATGGACATTGTTGGACCATTGCCCAATCTCGAGGATATTTATATATCCTAACAATCGTAGACAGATTTACGAGATGGCCGGAGGCATATCCAAAGCGAGACATCTCTGCTACTACGGTGGCCAAACATTTTGTCACCGAGTATGTCCCAAGATTTGGCGCACCACTTGAAATTACAACAGATCAAGGGTCGCAATTTGAATTGAAATTATCCAATGAAGTCACAAGACTTCTAGGTACACATAGAATACGTACAACGGCTTACCATCCACAAGCAAATGGGATGGTAGAGCGGTTCCATGGACAACTGAAAGCGGCCTTAATGGCAAGGGACAACACTACTCATTGGAGTGAGGATTTGCCCTTTGATTTATTAGGCATTCGTTCGGCAATTAAAACCGATTTACAATGCTCACCAGCAGAGCTTGTATATGGACAGAATCTGAGGCTTCCCAATTCAATTTCCATCCCAACGGATGAGAATCCGATAGAGCACTCAGAATTTCTAACTCGGCTTCGTACACACATGAAAGGCCTGTCGGCAACACAGACCCAACAGTCCATGCAGAAGGATGTGAACGTGCCGAACGACTTAGAGAAAAAAACTGCCGAACTTAGTCGTCAGCGAAAAATTTGAATAAAAACCCTCTAACTGAGTAGTTTTCAAACTTTATGATACTGCGGCCCCCTGCTGTACAAAAAATCGTTGGGGCCCATAAATAAAATACGTAAATTTGCATACTTGGTGGAGTGCACCATCTAGACCTTCGGTATTTCAACATTGAAACCCTCCGAAGTTTTTTAGCCGATTTTGACAAATGAGCAAGATTTATTTAAAATATTCACTACCATTTATTTAAAATTAATTTTTGAATACAATGTCGATTAAATGACCCTCAGTTAACTCCGCCTTCGTCTGGTCCCTAGCGCAGGGTGTGAAAGGAGGAGGGTGGTCAATCTGCCGAATTGACCAGAGATACTAGGAAAGAAACTGCATGGATACACGAACTAATTATTCACGAAATAATACTACTACATCCGGAGCAGCCTATGCACCAGCACTGGCGACCGGGTATGCTGGCCGAACACCCAAATTATTCACACCGAAAATGGAATTTAAATTCGCCGCATGGAATGTACGGAGAGGACATCACGTCGGTCAAAAGGAAATCATAGCAATGGAATTGTTGAATTGCAAAATATCGCGCTATCGGAACTATGACTAACCAGATCCGGAACAGTGACGATCGTCCCGCCAACAATTGACGAAACGATGACGCTTTACTATTCCAGAGGTGAGAGACAAGAGGCTGGCGTCGGCTTTATGGTCGATTGACCGGATGCCAGCAGAGTTATCGCAATTTTTTTCCGACCGACATCCGAGTGTTTGGCGGTTATAACCATCATTGGAACGATCAAAACCCATATCATATTCACTTATGCGCCAACCGAGACCAGCACGGACACGAACAAGGACGAATTTTACGATCAGCTTCAACAGACGCTGGATACTCGCGAGGAACTTCAATGCACGTTCAGGAGCAGATTGAACCGGTTGTGAAGGAACCATGGGCAAATTCGGACACGGAGTAATTAACGACAAAGGCTTGCTTTTATTCGCATCGTCAAAGAACTTGATCGTTGGTAACAGCATTTTCCGCCATCCACTCAAACACCAGCTCACCTGGCGAAATATATCCGGCAACGACTCGGCGATGTTAGACTACGTTTTGATCAACGAAAGATTTCGATCCACGCTCAAAGACGTACGTGTAATGCGTGGGCTCGATGGCGGATCGGACTCTTAACGAGCGAAATTACAGTTGCGATTACAAAGACCGAAGGAAACGGCGCCACCACCAACCAAAAATAATTGGGCTTGCCTATGAGACCCGGCCACCGGGCGAGAGTTTTAAATGGCATTATCCAACAAATTCACGGCGCTCGCAATCGCCGGACGATATCGATGTAGAATAAAGGCAATTGGGAATCTATTGTGAAGTGTGAATTCTTCCACCAGCTGTTAAAATCAGTTTCTCGATACCGAACCGACAATTATCGAGGTGAAGACAGTAATAAAATCGCTGATAATGGAAAAGCGCCGGGAATAGACCAAGGTAGCCCTAATAAGACATCGTGCCGGCTTAACCGGTTAATAATAATATTTTTTTCAGGTCAAGCTTACTACTAGACATTGCACCATGAGTGGAACGACATGACGGTCTAGTGGCAGGGCCGGACTAGACCAAGTGCCGCCCCCACGCCAATCACAAGTTGCCGCTTCCTTAAGGCTAGCGTTTTTTGAAACTTGAATTATTTACCTATAGGGTAAAAATAATGATTATATGATTATTTAATATAATGATTTTATACAATTATTACATAATTAATATACATAGATATAAAAGTGTGAGTGTGTGTGTGTGATATTAATACATACACATGTATGTACATATGTATTATTTACCTTCTATTTTTTATATATATATATTTTTTTTTTCAGTTAATTAAACTGCGAAAGTCTTTCGCTTTAAAAAATGGATTTTAAATGGCTCATCTGTTTAACAAACCTTTTTAAAGATAAGATAAAAAGTACTCCAAGTAATAATAATTAAGAAAAAAGAAATTTTCTACCAGTAATATGTACTAAAATATTGTTAAAATATGAATTAGTTAAGCGCATGGCTCTCAAAATAGATACAAATTTAGTGCTTATTTCTCTATGAAATTATCATTTCCAATTGCATTTCAAAATTTCATTCTAAAATATTAATTTTT
The DNA here is from genome assembly GCA_949987705.1 of Thereva unica. Lineage (NCBI taxonomy): Eukaryota > Metazoa > Arthropoda > Insecta > Diptera > Therevidae > Thereva > Thereva unica. The sequence continues at coordinate 31,729,896 of OX465282.1, read as the reverse complement.
TTTTTTTTTACATTTTTGCCGCCCCTAGTAATGTGTCGCCCTACGCCATGGCGTTGTTGGCGTAAGCGATAGTCCGGCCCTGTCTAGTGGTACAAAGGGTGATTCCTGAGCTTGACCATGCAACATAAAAAAATGTAACCGACGAAATGATCAAAGCCGGAGGTGATGTCTTATCACAACGACTTCATGTCCTCATAACACACATATGGCATTCGGCTCGTGTCCCGTCAGTGTGGAAGAAAGTGACCGTTGTCCCAATTTTGAAGAAAGGTGACATAAAGGATGCATTGATCAAATAATCACACTCCGTCAGCTAATGGATGAAATATCTGCCGTCGTTTTCATCGATTTCAAATTCGATTTCGATTTTCGACATCGACTGGAACAGCTTGTGGAGAATCATAGAAGGCGAACACGTGCCATTGAGAATTATCCAAGCATCGTACGATAGCTCAACCAGCAGCTTTCATATTCAAAGCGACTTATCTGAGGAGTTCCCGATTCAAATGGGTGTTCCACAGGGAAACGCCGCTTCGCCACTTCTCGTCAACAATGTGATCAACGCGATTATGCCTGAAGCATTCGATGGACTACTCGGAGTTCGATACGACGACAACAACTTCGTAACCGACTTAATGTTCGCCGACGATGGCGCCGTCTTCGCCGACACGGATGCCGAAGCAACGGACATCTTATACGACATTTCCCGCATCGCCCAGTCAAAGGGGTTAAAAATCAATGCGGAAAAGACCAAAGTGTTCACAACGGACGGATCGAGAGCCAGTGTTCACCTCGATGGAACCCAAATCGAACAGGTTCCGATGTTCAAATACTTTGGATCATTAGTTGAGGAAGCGAAAATAGCATCGACGGCCAACGTTCTCAGCCGTATCGGCCAGGCAACAGCAACCTTCGCCCCGCGCTCAAGTGGTGCGTAAGGAAACGAACAAATATTGTCATCAAAACGAAAGTACACCTTAACCGAACGTTGTTCCTTCTGATTCTTCTTTATGGAGCTCAGCTCTGGAGTGCTGAGGGCTTATGCCAGAACATACATTATTACTACTTGCATTATCAATGATGATTTTTAAGGACATGAAGATTGCATATTGTGTGTTAGATGAATTAATTAAACAGATAACTTGCCGCAATGTTTCGTACGAAGATATAGCAGGGTGCGCAAGTAACTCGAGTTCATTGATTGGTCAATTTCGAGAAAAACTAAATGAATTAAAATCTCGAGGCCATACAGCTCAGTTACCGGTACAATACTTCGTAATGGTATCAATAGCACTAGACTTTATTCGCGTTGAAAAAATGGGACTTTTTAAAGAACATCTTGATGCAGTACGAAGAATGCTACCGTATTTTCACGCCAGTGGCCACTTTTTTTATATGCAAATAAGCAATATGATCAAATTGGAAGATTCGATGGATGAACAGACTTTTGAGAACCATAAAAACGGATTCTTCACTGAAAAACGAACTGAAAAATTTAATTCCAGCACAGAAATGGCCATCGAGCAAAGTCTTATGAAACCTATGAAGACAGAAGGAGGATTATTTCGAGGTATGCACGAAAGTGTTTTAAGTAAGTGAGTGTATGACTATGTTTGCCTCGAATACGATTTGTGAGGAAATTGAGAAGCTTTGTAACATATCTTTAGATTGTTCAGAACAACACGTTGACGCTGGATTCTAGAGTAAAAAGAGATAATAGTGATGTCAGTAAACTAGTTGATTGGTTTCCGCTCCATAATTTCTTTCCAAATACGAAATAGTTGGTATCGTTAGCTTCTGAAATCGTTGGGCATAAGCAAACTAATTGTCACAGAGCCCATGAAATAGGATTAGAATCTGTTGTTACGAAGTTATCATTGAAAACTCTCATCGTACGGAATTATCATTGGAAACACTCATCACACGTACACATAATAATTGAGCTGTCTGTTTATGATCTATTTACCTTAGCTTGAATTGCTAATATTTTGTTAATTAATTAAAATAAATTATCTGTCGTTAATTGCACCTACGCTCTCGGATTTAATTTTGTCAATAAGTCCAACGGAATTGAAGCAGGTTAAAAACTGCATAACATCTAATGAGGTGTGGGTCAAGCTTCACTCCATATATCAGTCCAAGGGACCCGCAAGGAAAGCTACATTGCTCAAGAAATTGATGCTATGCAAGTTACAGGATGGTATGGATTTATTAACGCAACTGGCATATTTTTTTGATGTAGTCGACAAATTAGCAGATATGGGAATACGAATCAATAACGATTTACTTTCGGTAATGTTGTTATATAGTCTTCCTCACTCTTTTGAAAATTTTAGGTGTGCCATTGAATCAAGAGATGAATTGCCAAACACCGAAGCACTTAAGGTAAAAATTATTGAAGAATGTGACGCAAGAAAGTCACAAGGTGGTGACACTACGAAGGTGCTATTTGTAAGCAAGAAGGAAAAGAGCGAAAACTTATATAAAAAGGAAGCATCATATCGACAGAAACAAAAATTCCCATTTAAATGTCATCGATGCAGAAAGACTGGCCACAAAGCATTTGAATGTCAATGAACAAAGGAACAGAAAGCACAAGAGTATGTGTAGAGCCATCTGCGGAAAAGCGGAGGAGTTCGCTTTCATGCAGAATACTTGCAGCGGTTATAGTAATTGGTGTCTTGACAGCGGGTGTACATCTCATATGGCTGCTTTAGGAGATCATTTTGATAACATAATACCATGTTTCCATCGCACTCGAAATCTTCCGATTTCGGCAAAAATGAGGATTTCGGACGAAATCTCGTTTGAAATCTCATGTTTTAGCATATAAAATGAAATCGCCTTTCGGAGGAGATTTCAATGAAATCTCGATCGAAATCTTGGTAATGACTATTCAGCCTATTCAGCAAGTGGGAAATTTTGGGGAAATTTCTCAGCTGTAAAAAAATTTGACAGTACGAATTTGTCATTTTTAAATTTTCTATCTTCTACGTTTAAAATGGAGCTTAAATGAATGTTTATATATACATAGGTAGCGATAGCTGGTAGGCAGGGCGATTTACACTGCTGTGCAAAATAATAAGCACACTTAGTAATCTAAGGATTCACTTGATATTTTACAGTCTAAACGATAACGGAAATTTTTAGTTTTTGGCCTTGTTTTCTTCGTATTTGAGTAACAGTAAAAATTCGATGCAACCATTGTGCTGGTGCTGTTAGGTTCAGTGCGATAGCTGATTTTGTAGGGAAAGTACCTCTTCTTGGTGTGCAAAATAATAAGCACAGAAGCGATTACAATTCATTATTTCTAGAATATTTATTTTATTTCTTACAAAATAATTTGTTCAATTGTTTTTTGGTAAGTGTACTGAAATATCAATAAAATTGGTACAAATAGGTTTTGTTTTTTAAGAACTTTAGGGAAAATGGGACGTAATAAACATTGTTCTATGGAATTGCGAAAAATTATACAAAATCTGAGAGCTGACGGAAATTCATTAAGAAATATTGCCAAAACAATTAAATGCTCAGTAGGTATGGTAAGAAATGCATTAAAAGAGAAAGCAATAGCAGAAACTCGCGGCCGAAAACGCAAAACTACGCCAAGAATTGATCGTTTGATTTTAAGGTGTGTTAAAAAAAACCGTTTTTGACGTCAGCCGACATTAAATCTCAGCTGAAACTTAATATTGATACATCAGTGATTAGAAGAAGGCTGATTGAAAATAATTTGAAAACATATCGTGCTAAAAAGTGTCCACATTTATCAAAAAAGAATATTAAGGACAGAATAAGATTTGCTACAAATTATTCGAAATGGCCTGATGCAAAATGGCGCACGGTTCTTTGGTCAGATGAGACAAAGATTAATTTATTTGGACCAGATACTAAACACAATTTCGTTAGAAGGCCGCCAGCAAGAGAATTCGATCCCAGATTTACAATAAAACCATAAAAAATGGGGGTGGGAATATCATGGTCTGGGGATGTTTGTCATATTATGGTGTGGGGCCCATTCATTGGATACAAGATGTATTGACAAAAGAAAAATACGTTGAAATCCTTGAGACTGTCATGTATCCATATGCAGAGGATAATCTCCCGTTGCTTTGGTGGTTTCAACAGGATAACGATCCCAAGCATTCTGCCATTGTAACAAAAATGTGGTTTCAAGAAAACCGCGTTAAAACGCTTGAATGGCCTTCACAATCCCCAGACCTGAACCCCATCGAAAATCTTTGGGGGCATGTCAAACGTGCTCTCAGAGACACACCCAAACCAAAAAAACAAAAAAGAACTCTGGGAAAATGTAAAGAAAATTTGGTATGAAATACCAACTTCACTATGCCAAAAGTTGGTCGAATCAATGCCACGAAGGTGCGCCGCAGTATTAAAAAACAAGGGAAGCACTACTAAATACTAATGAACAACCTTTGTGCCAATTTGTAATAATTTTTTTTTAATGTGGAATTATTATTGTAAATTTTTATTTCTTGTACTTATTTTTTTGCACAGCTGAAATTATATTGTTTTTGCTACTTGAATTCTTTATTTAACTTTATTTTTTATAAATGTATATTATTAATATTAATTACAATGAATTTTATTAAAATAACACCTATTTTTACTATTCAGTTTTTAAATTTAAGTTTATAGGTACAACTGTGCTAATAACACCTATTTTTACTATTCAGTTTTTAAATTTAAGTTTATGTTCAACTGTGCTTATTATTTTGCACAGCAGTGTATATTTTTTGCGTAAAGATAAAGATAATAAAGATAGAGTATACTTCGTGCAGAATAATTATCAATTAGAAATAATGAAAGGGCATGAAAAGCTAGGCCACCTTAATATGTCGTAACCTCGTAACTTTTCTTTATGATTAAAAATGAGAAAGTGAGGGGCATGCATTTAAAAGTAATGAAGCCATACAGACATGTGAAACGTGTATACAAGCGAAACAAACACGGTTACCATTTCCTAAAAAAATAAATGGCAGAACTACAGATTTGTTAGAAATAATACACAGCGATGTTTGTGGTCCAATGCGGCACGCATCAATTTGTAACGCAAAATATGTTACCTTTATTGATGACAAGTCGAGATGGTGCGAAGTGTATTTCCTCAAACATAAAAGTGAAGTTTTCGAAGCATTTAAGGAATAT